>OZ010742.1:127631904-127998090 GCA_963932245.1 Tachinus rufipes | reverse complement strand
TACGGTTTATACTTGTGTGTACATAGAGCACAGCTTCTTTCAAATATGTATCAAGCAAATACAGATTAGATAGTTTTGCCGTGAAAAATCGTACATACCAGTAATTATATTTTTATCTCTATTCTCTATTTTTGGTTGATTGCGAAAATCTCACGAAATCGCATCGATCATTTTGAATTGCATTCAAATCGAGTAAAATAAAACAAATTACTCTAATTATACTTAAGGCACATGGACCACGAAATTGATTAAAATCTTTCATCATAAATGCCGGTTTAACAATGTTTATGAAATTGTATCTATCTTGTTTTCTACCTGTTTAATTTTACCCACGCATCACCAATTGAATTAATTAGTTTGCTGGAGTTTTAAATACATTTTTTTTAAGAACATTTGCATTTTAATGTTTATATTATTTTAACATTAATTATATAATTTGGTTTTCTTACTGTATGGCGACAATGTAAATTATTTTTGTATAAAGTCATTGTGTACATTGTGTAAGGTTAAGTGGTAAATTTTGAATTTTTTTATTTGTAATTTACAACTAGAAATGAAGTCATTAATAATAATAATATATAAGTGCTCAAATCTGTTCCCTCTTTGCAAATACTTTCAAAATGATGTGAAGTTTCTTAGTAAGTTTAAACGTGTCTTCAGAGCCGACCTTCTCAGTAAGAGGGCCCAGATGCAACATTTTTTAATTTACATTTTATAACAAACTGTTAGTGAGTGATCGGGGCAATTAGTTCATGGATTGTAGGCAAATAGTTTCAATTTACACTCCCCGCACTCCCACCCAAGTGTTAGTGGTCTAGAAATTAGATATTTTATTTTTCTTGTTAACAAATGTAATTTGACATTAAATTGATAGAGGAGGTTGATTAATCTAACTTCTTGATAACAAACAGTTGGATGGGTGGGCAGAGAACTGAATTTTAGTTTTAGCCCCACTCACCCAAGTGTTAGTGATTCAGATTTTGAATTTGTCTTTTCTCTGCGAATGTAATTTGTCATTAAACTGAAAGAGGAGGTTGATAAATTTAATTTTTTGAAAATAAATAGTTGGGTGGGATGGCGGGACACTTAATTAAATGATTGTGGACTAGTAGTTTTAATTGGAATGCCCCGCCCACCCAACCGAGTGTTAGTGATCTAGAAATACTAGGTACTTTTTTTCTTTGCAAATGTAATTCATCATTAAACTAAGGAAAAAGGTTGATTAATCTTATTTCTTAAAAACAAACAAATGGGTGGGTGGGCGGGGCACTGAGTTCATTGCTTGTGGGCTAGTAGCTTTAGTTGGAGTGCCCACCCATTTAAATGTTAGTAATCTAAATAATTTTCCAATTGATTTAATTAACCAAAATGAGTCAAATTGTATGACTTTGTTAATCATTTCAAATGTGCGCAGAAATTTCAAGAATTTCGACTCTAAATACATAAATTGGTATGAAAACTAAAGTTTGAAACTAATTTTATAAATTGTTTTAAAGCAAATTATAAATTTTACAGCTTTTAACAGATATTTTGGTACTTTTTGACAATGTTTTTTATACTTTTTGGCCAGATTATGTTATTTTTGAAATTTGCACTTTTTGACAGTTTATGACTTAGTTTTCATTTGTTTTGACAATATTTGAGTATTTTATAGCCAGATTTTGCTTTTTTTGAAATTTCATGTTTTTGACTGGATTTTGACATTTTATAAATTAAAATTTTACACTTTTCAGCAATTTATGGTCGCATTTTGGTGCTTTCTAACAATATTTTGATGTTTAACTTGGGCGGGTGGGCGCGAACACAGTTCAAAAGAATTTAGTCGCTAATTTTAAACCGTGGTCCCGCCCAAGTGTTTGTCATACATAAACTTAAAGGTACTACAATCTGCCGTGTTCTTGCAATTACAAAACATGACACAGAGACTGGCAGATGACATTAAGTTACAAGACAGAAGTGACGTGAGTAATTACTTGATCACAAACACTTGGGCGGGTGGGCGGGAACACGGTTTAGAAGAATTAAATAGGTAGTTGTAAACTCAGCTCCGGCTTATAAGTGCTCTAGGGGCGGATTTTTTGTGTTATTTTGATTGCCCGGTGTAGATGTGCACCGAGTCTTGGCAAACTTCCTGTAGAGGTTTTTCTTGTATGGAGTGCCTTTGGGACAGGTCCATAGTGTAGACCTGCTGGTTCGGAGACTGCTAGTTGCAACCTAGGGTTGCGTAGTCAAACGGCGTTGAGACGGCACAACGTCCGTGCAAGTGGCGAGTGTAGTTCCATGTGGTGATAGTGGCTAGTCTGAAAAGTTTAGTCATCTAGTTGGCTAGAAACTTGGCTGAAGATATAATTATCTTTGCAAAATCTTTGTTACTCGTTTGGGAGAAGATGAGTAACAGCTGAAAGTAGTGCGCCGACCCCGCTACTTGCGCATAGGATCGCTCCTTGCGTGCATTGGGTGTGGTCTAGGGAGCAGGTGATTCACTGTAAGCCTGGCTGTTGCGTTGTTTAACATAAACCGGGCAGCCCTTATAACTTGCGGTGTGATGTAGCTACATGCTCGAACTCGTTGTTAGCGTTTGTTATGAGTACAGTATCAATTATGATGTTACATAATTTAAAGGTAGGTTCTCAACTACTCTTGGAAGATAGATTTGTCCCAAATTATGATGAGCAAAGTTAAGGGACGTAGAAGAAGGCCTAAGAGGATAGTGGTCGGACCTTTAGGCTTTGATGGCTAAAGGCTTTTTTAGCGTTAAAATCATCTGGTGTGTGAAATTAGCTGATGGCCTAGTAGTGCAAGAAATCAAAGAGGACTTACCCGTATCCTTCCAGACTTCTTTGTTTTCTTGATTTTTTTTAGCAGAGTAAATCTCTACTCTGGGGGCGGAGCTTAGTGGTAGAAGTTTTTATCTGTTCCTCCTCAGAGGATGCAGAGTCAGCTGTGCCGGCTTGGTGGTAGTAGCTTCTATCGGGGGGCATCTTGCTGATGTCGGTTTTCATTTTGCCAATGGCAATCTTTGCATCCTTTGCTTTGCAGGTAATCTTTTTGACTTGCTTTTCATGTTTTCCGAGTCTCTTTGCTTGTTCCTCTACCAAGAGCAGAATGTATTTCTCCATAGCGTGGATCTTCTTTGCCTTTTTCTTCCTCTTAAGCTACTTATATATCATTTTAGGAGCTCGTGGTTACAACTTAAAACTGCCACGTCATCACACATGACCCCGGTGCTTTTCAGAAGTGGCGCACATTACCGATACCATCTGTTACCTCACAAAAGACTGCAAATTATTACATTTAATTACGTTTAAGCTGCATACAAGTAGGAATCAATCTCTAACATTGAGTTCACCCGTACAGCAATAAAAACATCGACTCCTAGACTTGTGATGGTCAGGGATCTTCTCCCAAACTATATCCATAAGTGGCCATTCTAAAAGGTGCCAGTAAGGATGGTTGGTGCAATACTTTTAAACGCGTGTGATGCATGTGTTGATGGTTGTTAGCCGCTTTTCCGAGTCTGTCTTTGATGTGTGGAGATCATCAAGCAAAGGCCGTTATCGTGTTGTTGTAAGTGTTGTTTTAGTTTGTTCCTGTTTTACTTTGATTTAAACTATTATTCACTTTCTGGTAGGAAAATTTTACAGGCTTTTATTTGCAAATATCACTTGTAATTAAAATGTGGAAGGAGATGGATGGACTTAGCTTATTAATTGTGGGTATGTGTAGTTTCAATTGGAGTACTTATCCAGAGATTGGATGTTTTTACTATCTGTAAATGTCAAGAGAGTGAAATAATTTGCTAAAACAATAGTTGAGTGGGTTACACAGCACATTGATTGCATTGGAGTAGTTTCAAATGAAGTGAACTGCGCTTTTGTTCAAAATTTCCAAAAACTTTACGTTTCTACTTGTTTCTACTTTTTTTTCTGATGGCAATCAAATTTTGTACTCTTTTGACAGTTATACCCAACCATAATTCCTTCCTTTTCTCTTGTTTTAAGCCTTGCCATGTTGATTACTTTTGCCCAAAATCTAGGATATAAGCCTGATTCTATCAATAAACGTATGGCCATGTCTTAAGGTGCTCTGTTTTTTCTATACTATAAAAATACAATTTTAACAAGTTAAACTGCACTTTTTACAAATTAAGAACATTTTGAACAATTGTCGATCAATTTAGGAACAATTTTGCTAATTTGGAAACATTTTTGGCAGTTTAGCAATAGTTTTGACAATTTATGAACAGTTTTAGCAGTTTAAGAACAATTTCAGAAATTAAAAATATATATATATACTAAACATTTTTATTTAAGAACATTTTTACAGTTTATAAACAAGATTGAAAATTTAGGAACAATTTTAGCAATTTAGGAACAATTTTGACAATTGAAGAACAATTTTGGAATAGTTTTGACAGTGTAGAAACAGTTTTGACAATTTAGGAACAATTTTGGCGGATTTATGGACAGTTTTGACAGTAAAGGAATAATTTTGAGATATTATGACCATTTTTGACAATTAAACAACATTTTTGACAGTTTAAAATATTCATAAATAAACAAAAGACATTTTTTTACTAAGTTTAGGAACAATTTTAGCAATTTAGGTGCAATTTTGACAATTGAAAAATAGTTTTAACAGTTTAAGAACATATTTGATAGTTTAGGAACGATTTTGACAATTTAGTAACAGTTTTAACAACTCAGAAACAATATTGACAGTTTAAAAACAATTTAGGAAATTTAAAAATATATTATAAACAAACAAGAAATATTTTTAAGAAATTAAGAACATTTTTACAAAGCTTTTTGACATTTTTGACAGTTTATAAACAAGATTGACAATTCAGAAACAATTTTAGCAATTTAAGAACAATTTTGACAATTGAAAGACAATTTTGACAGTTTAGGAATAGTTTCAATAACTTAGGAACAATTTTTACAGTTTAGGGGAACAAATTTTGGAACATTTTTGACATAAAGTGTGAAACATGTTCCTAAAAAGAATATTGACAAATCAGAAACAATATTACCAATTAAGGTACAGTTTTGACAATTGAAGAACAGTTTTGACAGTTTAGGAACATTTTTGAGAGTATAGGAACAGTTTTTACTATTTTAAACAATTTTGACCGTTTAGAAACAATTTGACAGTTTAGGAACAATTTAGGAAATTTTAAAATGTTATAAACGAACAAGAAATATTTTTAACAAATTAAGAACATTTTTACAAAGTTTAGAAATATTTTTGACAGTTTGTGAACAAATTTGACATATTAGGAACATTGTTGATAGATTAGGTTAGGTTAGATTTGACAATTTTGACAGTTTAGAAACAATTTAAAATATTATAAATGAACAAGAAATATTTTTAACAAATTTAGAACATTTTTACAAAGTTTAGAAACATTTTTGACAGTTTATGAACAAATTTGACTATTTAGGAACATTTTTGTCAGATTAGGTTAAGTAAGGTTTGACAATTTTGACAGTTAAGGAACAGATTAGAAAATTTTAAAATATAAACAAACAAAAAATATTTTTAACAAATTTAGAACATTTTTACAAAGTTTAGGAACGTTTTTGACAGTTTATGAACAAATTTGACTAATTAAGAACATTTTTGTCAGATTAGATTAGGTTAGGTTTGTCAATTTTGACAATTTAGGAACAATTTAGGAAATTTTAAAATATAAACAAACAAGAAATATTTCTAACAAATTAAGAACATTTTTAACAGTTTATAAACAAATTTGACAATTTAGGACCACTTTTGACAGATTAAATTAGGTTAGATTAAGTTAAGTTTGTCAATTTTGAAAATATAAACAAACAAGAAAAATTTCTAACAAATTAAGAACATTTTTAACAGTTTATAAACAAACTTGACAATTTAGGAACATTTTTGATAGATTAGGTTAGGTTAGGTTAAGTTTGACAATTTTGACAATTTACTAAAAAATTATGAAATTTTAAAATATTTTAAACAAACAAAAAATATTTTTAACAAATTCAGAACATTTTTACAAAGTTTAGGAACACTTTTGACAGATTAGATTAGGTTAGGTTAGGTTCGACAATTTTGACGGTTTAGGAACAATTTAGGAAACTTTAAAATATTATAAACGAACAAGAATTATTTTTAAGAAATTAAGAACATTTTTCACAGTTTATGAACAAATTTGACAATTTAGGAACACTTTTGACAGATTAGGTTAGGTTAGGTTAGACAATTTGGACAGTTTAGGATTAGTTTAGGAAATTTTAAAATTTTATAAAAGAACAAAAATATTTTCAACAAATTAAAAACATTTTTCACAGTTTATGAACAAGTTTGACAATTTAGGAACACTTTTGACAGATTAAGTTAGGTTAGGTTAGACAATTTGGACAGTTTAGGATCAATTTAAGAAATTTTAAAATATTGTAAACAAACAAAAAATATTTTTAACAAATTAAGAACATTTTTCACAGTTTATGAACAAATTTGACAATTTAAGAACACTTATGACAGATTAGGTTAGGTTAGGTGAGATTCAACAATTTTGACAGTTGAGGAACAATTTAAGAAATTTTAAAATTATATAAACGAACAAGAAATATTTTTAACAAATTAAGAACATTTTCAACAGTTTATGAACAATTTGACAATTTAAGAACACTTTTGACAGATTAGGTTAGGTTAGGTTTGACAATTTGGACTGTTTTGGATCAATTTATAAAATTTAAAATATTATTAACGAACAAGAAATATTTTTAACAAATTAAGAACATTTTTTACAGTTTATGAACAAGTTTGACAATTTAGGAACACTTTTGACAGATTAGGTTAGGTTAGGTTAGGTTTGACAATTTGGACAATTTTGGATCAATTTAGAAAATTTTAAAATATAAACTAACAAAAAATATTTTTAACAAATTAAGGACTTTTTTAACAGTGTTTGAACAAATTTGACAATTTAGGAACAATTTTGACAGATTAGGTTAGGTTTGGTTAGGTTAGGTTCGACAATTTTAACAGTTTAGAAACAATTTATAATATTTCAAAATATTATAAACGAACAAGAAATATTTTTAACAAATTAAGAACATTTTTTACAGTTTATGAACAAATTTGACAATTTAGGAACATTTTTGACAGATTAGGTTAGGTTAGGTTAGGTTAGGTTTGACAATTTGGACAGTTTTTGGATCAATTTAGAAAATTTTAAAATATTATAAACAAACAAGAAAATTTTTTAACAAATTAAGAACATTTTTCACAGTTTATGAACAAATTTGACAATTAAGAAACACTTTTTTAAGGTTAGGTTAGGTTACGTTTGACAATTTGGACAGTTTAGGTTCAATTTAGGAAATTTTAAAATATTATAAACAAACAAGAAATATTTTTAATAAATTAAGAACATTTTTAACAGATTATGAACAAATTTGACAATTTAGAAACACTTTTGGCAGATAAGGTTAGGTTAGGTTAGGTTAGGTTTGACATTTTGGACAGTTTAGAATCAGTTTAGGAAATTTTAAAATATTATAAGCAAACAAGAATAATTTTTAACAAATTAAGAATATTTTTCACAGTTTATGAACAAATTTGATATTTTAGGAACACTTTTGACAAATTAGGTTAGGCAAGGTTAGGTTTGTCAATTTTGACAATTTAGTAACAATTTAGGAAATTTTAAAATAATATAAACAAACAAAAAATATTTTTAACAAATTAAGGACATTTTTAACAGTGGTTGAACAAATTTGACAATTTATTAACACTTTTGGCAGATTAGGTTAGGTTAGGTTAAGTAAGGTTAGGTAGGGTTTGACAATTTGGACAGTTTAGAATTAATTTAGGAAATTTTAAAATATTATAAACAAACAAGAAATATTTTTGACAAATTAAGAACATTTTTTACAGTTTATGAACAAATTTGACAATTTAGGAACACTTTTGACAGATTAAGTTAGGTTAGGTTAGGTTAGGTGTGACAATTTGGACAGTTTAAGAACAATTTAAAAACATTTAAAATTTTATAAACAAACAAGAAATATTTTTAACAAATTAAGAACATTTTTACAGTTTATGAACAAATTTGACAATTTAGGATCACTTTTGATAGATTAAGTTAGGTTAGGTTTTACAATTTGGACAGTTTAGGATCAATTTAGGAAATTTTAAAATATTTTAAACAAACAAGAAATATTTTTAACAAACTAAGAACATTTTTCACAGTTTATGAACAAATTTGACACTTTAGGAACACTTTTGACAGATTAGGTTAGGTTAGGTTTGACAATTTGGACTGTTTAGGATCAATTTAGGAAATTTTAAATTATTTTAAACAAACAAGAAATATTTTTAACAAATTAAGAACAATTTTCACAGTTTATGAACAATTTTGACAATTTAGGAATATTTTTGACAAATTAGGTTAGGTTAGGTTCGACAGTTTTGACAATTTAAGAACAATTTAGAAAATTTTAAAATATTATAAACAAACAAGAAATATTTTTAACAAATTAAGAACATTTTTCACAGTTTATGAACAAATTTGACAATTTAGGAACACTTTTGACAGATTAGGTTAGGTTAGGTTAGGTTTCACAATTTGGACAGTTTAAGATCAATTTAGGAAATTTTAAAATATTATAAACAAACAAGAAATATTTTTAACAAATTAAGTACATTTTTCACAGTTTATGAACAAATTTGACAATTTAGGTTAGGTTAGGTTTGACAATTATGACAGTTTAGGATCTTTTTAGGAAATTTTAAAATATTATAAACAAACAAGAAATATTTTTAACAAATTAAGAATATTTTTCACAGTTTATGAACAAATTTGACAGTTTAGGAACACTTTTGATAGATTAAGTTAGGTTAGGTTAGGTTAGGTTAAGTTTGACAATTTGGAAAGTTTAAAAACAATTTAAGATATTTCAAAATATTATAAACGAACAAGAAATATTTTTAACAAATTAAGAACATTTTTCACAGTTTATGAACAAATTTGACAGTTTAGGAACACTTTTGACAGATTAGGTTAGGTTTGACATTTAGGACAGGTTAGGATCAATTTAGGAAATTTTAAAATATTATAAACTAACAAAAAATATTTTTAACAAATTAAGAACATTTTTCACATTTTATGAACAAATTTGACAATTTTGATACACTTTTGACAGATAAGGTTAGGTTAGGTTTGACAATTTGGACAGTTTAGAATCTTGTTAGGAAATTTTAAAATATTATAAACAAACAAGAAATATTTTTAACAAATTAAGAACATTTTTCACAGCTTATGAACAAATTTGACAATTTATAAACTTTTTAGCAGGTTAGGTTAGGTTAGGTTTGACAATTTGGACAGTTTAAGATCAATTTAGGAAATTTCAAAATATTATAAACAAACAAGAAATATTTTTAACAAATTAAGAACATTTTTAACAGTTTATGAACTAATTAGACAATTTAGAAACACTTTTGGCAGATTAGGTTAGGTTTGTCAATTTTGACATTTTAGGAACAATTTGGGAAATTTTAAAATATTATAAACGAACAACATTTTTAACAAATTATAAACATTTTTACAAAGTTTACGAGCAATTTTGACAGTTTATTAACAAATTTGAGAATTTAGGTTAGGTTAGCTTAAACAATTTAGACAGTTTAGGAACAATTTAGAAACTTTTAAAATGTTATAAACAAACAAGAAATATTTTTTACAAATTAAAAACATTTTTGACAATTTATAAACAAAATTCAGAAACAATTTTAGCAATTTAGGAACAATTTTGACAACTGGAGAACATTTTTGACAGTTTAGAAAAAGTTTTGACAATTTAGGAACAGTTTTGGCAATTCAGGGATAGTTTTGCCAGTAAAGGAACAATTTTGAGCTATTATGAACATTTTTGACAATTAAATAACATTTTTGACAGTTTATAATAATCATAAACAAACAAAAAACATTTTTTTGTTAAGGAACATAGTACATTTAAGATTATTATATTCAGCTTAATATATTTCATATATTGCTAGAGCATTTCTCAAATTATTGTAAGATAATTTTGGAAGATTATTGTGAATTATTTTAACAGATTTTATTGTTTTATTTGAACTATGCTCGAGAATACTGATTAATAATTGATAATGGGTTTTGTACATCTATAATGTGAATCATTTTATATTTCTAAGCAATCTTAATAAATTTTATACATAATTTATGGCAATAAGTTTATTTTATTTAACACCAAACTCGGACACTTGTTTTCTATTTCTTGCAACCAGTTTATTTTTACCCATGCTCACTAAACTGGATTTTGAATAATTGTACGTAAGTGCAGCTGGAAATAGGAATCGTACGGATTAATATGACGTCTGTTTCGTTTGATTTATTAGTATATTGCATTTTAGTCTGTGAAATGTTACAATTTTGATTTGTTTTTTATCAACAAAAAATTGGAAAAAACTTTATTAATATTATATATTTATTTGATTATCTTTGTAAATTTTAACCTGATATGAACTTTTTTGTTTACAAATCCGTCATATAAACTGGCAACTGTCAAATTCTAAATAATAACAAATATCAACTGTCACAAATATGTCAGATAAAATGTCAAACGTCAATTCGACAAAGTTGACTGTCAATTGTTTTATAAAACTGTCATAAGCTGCCAATGCATCAACTAGTTATCAAATGAACTGTCAATTTTACTTTTAACAAATCTGTCATATAAACTGTTGAATTGACAAGCATTTGTCAATTGTTTCACAAATCTGCAGATCAATTGTCAAATGTCAATTTGATAAAACAACAAATTAGTTAAATAAACAGTCAATATGAGAATGCAGCTTTTTTTTATTTTACAATTTTGACATTACAGTATCTCATCAACAAATTTAACATTCTTCATCAAATGCTTATTATACCAGTGCTCATTAATCAAATACTAATTTAAATATATTTCGTGACATCACCCAAATTTTTTTTTTTTTTTTGAAAATCAACCAACCAATTCTGAGTATTTTATGCGTATGCAGGATTTATGGCGCCGTTTAAATCATTAAGCTAATAAGCACACTTCAACAATTAACATCTCGCATAATTTCCATATGTATCCATTTAATATTGTTATTATTATTATTATTATTAGTCATCATTTTCGCATGCAAACAATCCTTTTAATTGCTCAACCGCGTTTAATTATTCACACTATGTAGTGATACCACATTATCTAACTACGTTAGTGATGATTTTTAGTAATGGCTTTGTAATCAAAAACTATAAATAGATGCGGTAAAAAAACACAAAAATGCGTAATCATAATATAAATAATTGGAGGATGCTTAAAAACAAATCAAACTCAATTTAAAATATTTCTTCTATGGATTATAGAAATCATTATAAATTATCTTATTTTTATAATATAAACCAAATTTAAGTGACCCACTCATATGTTAAATCACTTTTTATTAATACAAAACCCACACAATCAATAGAACAAGTTATAAAATCAATTGGGAACGTTTTAAATGTAACTAACCTTTATTTCAAAGTCATGACTACATGTCTTCACACCAATATTAGTTAAATAATTAAGGAACATTGCGCACTAATCACTTGTAACTAGTTTCAACAATTTTGATTGAACTGTGTGAGAGGTCGGCCAAGGATACATCACACAAAAAATGGTTTGCAAATAACGGTTTTAACGTTACAAATGGAATAAATGATTTCTTTTAAATTGCGCTATAAAGATAACAAAGGATTTTATTATACCGGGTCATTCATTCGATTAAACTCAATAAAAGTTCTGTTAAATTAAGGAATATAGTTGTTATTGTTGTGTTTTAATAGTTTACTAATTTAATGAAAAATAAAAATCAGGGTCGGCCAAAAGGGGGTGCTATTATAAGTATAAGTGTAATTTTGAAACAATTTTTATACCATAATTGGGAGTTTCTTACTAATTTTGATAAAGTTCATGTGTTAAAATGATTTTTTAGCAAAGTTTATGCTAAAAATATGTTTTCTGTACAGTTTTCATATTTTAAATGTTTATTCTGAGAAGTTTTGCAATCTAATAACTTATAAGCAAGTTTTTTGCTGCTTTTATCTTGCATTTTTGAGATTTATTGCGTTAATTGTAGTAAAGTTTTAACACTTCACTTCATAGCATTGTAACAAGCCAATAGTTTGGAATAGAGTGGCCTACCCACCCACCCAAGTGTTAGTTTCAAGAGGTTGGATCAAGACCTTCTCTTGTGACAAAATAACTTCAGACGTCAGCGTAGAAAATATATATGCAATTCTTTAATGACAATCATTTGGGTGAATGGATGGAACACTCTATAGCATGGTAACGAGCTAAGGTAAGTTAAACTATTGGCTCGTTACTATGCTTATTAAAATAAAATTAAGTTAAAATTTTTAAAAAACAAAATGGCGGACAATTTGTTGAGAAATTTTGCAGAATTTAATATAAATTTTAGTATAACTTGGAAAATCGTTGATGGAAATTGATCAAAATTTTTAACAGCATTTCAGCATAACCTAAGATTAATTTATTACAATAGGATTAAGTCAAAATTACAAAATGGCGGACAATTTATTAACAAACTTAGCAGAATTTGATAAAAAAAATTTATAACTTGGAAAATCTTTGACAAAAATTGATCAACATTTTTGACAGCATTTTAGCATAACCTTAAAACAGTTTATTACAATTAAAATAGGTTAAAATTGGCAAAAACTAAAATGTTGGACATTTTAATGACAAACTTTACAGAATTTTGGTATAGCTTAAAAAATCTTTGATGGAAATTGATCAAAGTTTTCAACAGCATTTCAGCATAATCTTAAAACAGTTTACAACAATTACATTAGATTAAAGTTTGCAAAAAACAAAATGGCGGATGATTTATTGACAAATTTGCTGAATTTGATAGAAATTTTAGTATAACTTGGAAAATCTTTGACGGAAATTGATCAACATTTTTAGCAGCATTTCAGCATAACCTTAAAACAGTTTACTACAATCACATTTTCAGATTAAAATTTGCAAAAAACAAATTGGCGAACGATTTATTAAGAAAACTTTGCAGAATTTGACAAAAAATTTGGTATAACATGAAATTTTTTGACGGAAATTGATCAAAAATTTTACTAGCATTTCAACATAACTTAATAAAACAGTTTATTACAATTAAATTAGGTTAAAACTTGCAAAAAACAAAATGGCAGACAATTTATTGAGAAACTTAACAGAATTTGATGGAAATTTTGGTACAACATAGAAAATCTTTGACGGAAATTGATCAAAATTTTCAACAGCATTTTAGCATAACCTAAGAACAGTTTGATACAATTAGATTAATCTAAAATTTGCAAAAAAACAAAATGGCGGACAAATTTTTAACAACATTTGCAGAATTTGATCAAATTATTGGTACAACTTAGAAAATCTTTGACAAAAATTAATCAAAATTTTAAACAGCATTTGAGCATAACTTAAGAATAGTTTATTACATATAGGTTTAGTTAAAATTTGCAAAAAACAATTTTATTTTAACAAAATTTGCATAATTTTATGAAAATTTTAACGAGCCAATAGTTTGGAATGGAGTGGCTTACCCACCCAACCAAGGAGTGGCTCACTCACCCAAGAAGTGGCCCATCCATCCACCCAAGGAGTGGCCTACCCACCCACCCTATCAAGAAATTGGATCACGACCTTTTCTTGTGATAAGATGACTTTTGATTACTGCATAGACAAACTTGCAATTCCTTAATGCCAAACACTTGGGTGGGCGGGTGGGATGCTCTAAAGCATGGTAACAAGTCAATAGTTTAAAAAAGAGTGATCCACCCATCCACCCAAGTGTTAGTTATCAAGAGATTAGATCAAGACCTTCTCTTGTGATAAAATGAATTCTGAACTCACCATAGAAGACAAAGATGCAGTTTTTTGATGACGAACACTTGGGTGGGTGGCTGGGACACTCTATAGCATAGTAAAAAGCCAATAGTTTGTAGTAGAGTAGCCCACCCACCCACCTATGTGTTAGATATCAAGAGGTTGGATTACGACTTTTTCTTGTGATAAAATGACTTTCCGCTTTAGCATAGAAAATGACAAACACTTGGGTGGGTGTGTGGGACACTTTATAGCATGGTAACGTGCCACTACTTTGGGAAGAAGTGGTCCACCCACACACCCAAGTATTAATTATTAAAAGGTTGGATCACGACCTTCTTTTGTAATAAAATGACTTCTGACCTCAGCATAGAAGACAAACATGCAATTCCTTGATGACAAACACTTAGGTGGGTGGGTGGGACACTCCATAGCATGGTAATAAGCCAATAATTTGGAATTGAGTGGCCCACCCACCTACCCAAGTGTTAGTTATCAAGAGATTGGATTAAGACCTTCTCTTGTAACAAAATAACTTCTAACCTCAGCATAGAAGACAAATATGCAATTCCTTGATACGAATACTTGGGTGGGTGGGTGAGACGCTTCATACCATAGTAACAAGCCAATAGTTTGGAAAGGAGTAGCCCACCCACCCACCCAAGTGTTAATTATTAAGCAATTAGATCACATCCTTCTCTTGTGATGAAATGACTTTTATTTTCCGCATAAAAAACAATCATGCAATTTTTTTATGTCAAAAACTTGGGAGGGCGGGTGGGACACTCCATAGCATGATAACAAACCAATAGTTTAGAAAGAAATGGCTTACTTACCCATCCAAATGTTAGTTATCAAGAGGTTGGATTACGACCTTCTCTTGTGATAAAATGACATTTGAGGTCAACGTAGAAGAAATACATGCAATTCCTTAAGAACGAACAGTTGGGTGGGTAGGTGAGACATTCTATAGCATGGTAAAAAGCCAATATTTTTGAATAGGGTGGCCCACCCTATTCAACTGTTAGTTATTAAAAGGTTGGATTGCAACTATTTCTTGTGACAAAATGACTTGTGACAAAATCACTTTTGACCTCAGCATAGAAGACAGACATGCAATTTCTTGATGACGAACACTTGGGTGGGTGGGTGGGACACTCCATAGCATGGTAACAAGCCAATAGTTTGGAAAGGAGTGGCCCACCCACCCAAGCGTTACTTATCAAGAAATTAGATCAAGACCTTTGCTTGTGACTAAATGACTTCTAACCTCAGCATAGAAGACAAACATGCAATTTCTTACACTTGGGTGGGTGGGTGAGACACTCTATAGCATGGTAACGAGCCAATGTTTGGAATAAAGTAGCCCAACCACACACCCAAGTGTTAGTTATTAAAAGGTTGGATTGCGACTATTTCTTGTGACAAAATGACTTGTGACAAAATGACTTCTGACCTCAGCATAGAAGACAAACATGCGATTCTATAATGACGAACACTTGGCTGGGTGGGACACTCCATAGCATGGTAACGAGTCAATAGTTTGGAAAAGAGTGGCCCACCCACCCACCCAAGTGTTAGTTATTAAGAGCTTAGATTACGATCTTCTCTTGTGACAAAATCACTTTTGACTTCAGCATAGAAGACAAACGTGCAATTTCTTGATGACAAACACTTGGGTGGGTGGGTGGGACACTCCATAGCATGGTAACAAGCCAATAGTTTAGAAAGGAGTGGCCCACCCACCCACCCAAGTGTTACTTATCAAGAAATTAGATCAAGACCTTTGCTTGTGACATAATGACTTCTAACCTCAGCATAGAAGACAAACATGCAATTTCTTACACTTGGATGGGTAGGTGGGACACTCTATAGCATGGTAACGAGCCAATAGTTTGGAATGGAGTGGCCCAACCACCTACCCAAGTGTTAGTTATTAAAAAATTGGATCACGACTTTCTCTTGTAATAAAATGACTTCTGACCTCAGCATAGAAGAAAACATGCAATTCCTTGATGACAATCATTTAGGTGGATGTGTGGGACACTCCATAGCTTGGTAACAAGTCAATAGTTTGGAAAGGAGTAGCCCACCCAAGTGTTAGTTATTAAAAGGTTAGATCACGATCTTCTTTTGTGACAAAATGACTTCTGACCTCAGCTTAGAAAAGATACATGCAATCCACTCTACACTCCATAGCATGGTAACAAGTCAATACTTTGAAATGGAGTGGCACACCCACCCACTTAAGCGTTAGTTATCAAGAGATTGGAGTCTTGTGATAGAATGACTTATGATCTCAACATAGAAGACAAACATGCAATTTCTTAATGACAAACACTTGAGTGGGTGGGTTGGACACTCCCATAGCATGGTAACGAGCCAATAATTTGGAATGAAGTGGCCCACCCACCCACCCACCCAAGTGTCAGTTATTAAGAAGTTCAATCACGACCTTCTCTTGTAATAAAATGACTTCTGACCTCAGCATAGAAGACAAACATGCAATTCTTTGATGACGAACAGTTGGGTGGTCTATAGAATGGTAACAAACCAATAGTTTGAAATAGAATGGCCCTCCTACCCACCCAAGTGTTAGTTATTAAGAGGTTAGATCACGACCTTCTCTTGTAGTAAAGTGACTTCTGACCTCGGGACAGAAGGCAAACATGCTATTCCTTGATGATAAACACTTCGGTGGGTGGGTGGGACACTCCATAGCAAGGTAACGAGCCAATGGTTAGGAATGGAGTAGCCCACCCACCCACCCGAGTGTTAGTTATTAAGAGGTTAGATCACAATCTTCTCTTGTGATAAAATGACTTCTGATCTCAGCATAGAAGACAAACATGCAATTCCTTAATGACGAACACTTGGGTGGGTGGGTGGGACACTCCATAGCATAGTAACAAGTCAATACTTTGGAAAGAAGTGGCCCACCCACCCACCCAAGTGTTAGTTATCAAGAGATTACATCAAAATCTTTTCTTGTGATAAAATGACTTCTGACCTCAGCATAAAAGACAAACATGCATTTCCTTGATTAACACTTAGGTGTGTGGGTGGGACACTTCATAGCATGCTAACGAGCTAATCGTTTGAAAAAGAGTGATTATATCAAAATGACTTCTGACGTCAGCGTAGAAAAGATACAAACAATTTCTTGATCACGAAGACTTGGGTGGGTGGATGGGACAATCCATAGCCTGGTAACGAGCCAATAATTTGGAATAGAGTTGCAATTTGAATCAAATTTTCTAGTTAACAACTTAGATTTATGCTCAAAGAATTAAATTTGTAACATTGTATAAAAACGCTAAAATTAGTAAACAAGCGCGTGTTAAAACAAAACCAGTCTGACGATTTGAATCAAATCTTATAGTTAGCAGCTTAGGTTTATGCTTAAAATATTAAAACAATAAAAATCGTAACATTTTGAAGATAAAATAGTTTTTGTAAAGTGTTAAGAGTGCAAAAACGGTAAAATTTGTAAATAATCGGTTGCAAAACAAAAACCAGTCGGGCGATTTTTATCAATTTTTTTGATTAACAACTTCAATTTATGCTAAAAATATTGAAACAATAAACATTGTAACATTTTGATAATCAAATAGTTTTTGTAATGTTTTACAGTGTAAAAACGGTAAAATTTATGAATAATTGCTTGTAAATCAAAAACCAATCAGGCGATTTGATTCAAATTTTCTAATTAGGAGCTTAGATTTATGCTAAATATCTTGAAATAATAAAAATTGTAACATTTTTACAATAAAATAGTTTTTGTAAGATTTTAGAGTGCAAAAACGGTAAAATTTAGAAACATTCGCTTGTAAAACAAAAACCAGTTGGGCGATCTGGATCAATTTTTTTAGTTAGTAGCTTAGGTTTATGCTAAACATATTGAAATAATAAAAATTGTAACATTTTGTGGATAAAATAGTTTTTGTAAAGTTTTAGAGTGCAAAAACGGTAAAATTTAGAAACAATCGCTTCTAAAACAAAAACCAGTTGGGCAATCTGGATCATTTTTTTTAGTTAGTAGCTTAGGTTTATGCTAAATATTTTGAAATAATAAAAATCGTAACATTTTGACGATAAAATAGTTTTTGTAAAGTTTTAGAGTGCAAAAACGGTAAAATTTGTAAATAATGGCTTGTAAATTAAAAACCAGTCGGGCGATTTCAATCAAATTTTGTAGGTAGTAGCTTAGCTTTATGATAAAGATATTAAAACAATAAAAATTGTAACATTTTTACTATAAAATAATTTTTGTAAGGTTTTAAGACTGCAAAAACGGCAAAATTAATAAACAATTGCTTGTAAAACAAAAACCAGCCAGGCGATTTGAATCAAATTTTCTAATTAGGAGTTTAGACTTATTCTAAAAATATCGAAACAATAAAAATTGTAACATTTTTACGATAAAATAGTTTTTGTAGGGTTTTAGAGTGCTAAAACGGTAAAATTTATAAACAATTGGTTGTAAACCAAAAACCAGCTAAGCGATTTGAATCAAATTTTCTAATAAGGAGCTTAAACTAATGCTAAAAATGTTGAAATAATAAAAATTGTAACATTTTTAAGATAAAATAGTTTTTGTAAAGTTTTAGAGTGCAAAAACGATAAAATTTGTAAATAATCGGTTTTAAAACAAAAACCAGTCGGGCGATTTTAATCAAATTTTCTTGTTAACAACTTAGGTTTATGCTGAAAATATTGTAATAATAATAATTGTAATATTTTGACGATAAAATAGATTTTGTGAGGTTTTAACGTGCAAAAACGGTAAAACTAATAAACAAATGCTTGTAAAACAAAAACCAGCCAGGCGATTTGAATCAAATTTTCTAATTAGGAGCTTAAACTTATGCTAAAAATATCAAAACAATAAAAATTGTAACATTTTTACGATAAAATAGTTTTTATAAAGTTTTAGAGTGCAAAAACGGTAAAATTTGTTAAGAATTGCTTGTTAAAACATAACTAGTTGGGCGATTTTAATCAAACTTTGTAGGTAGTAGCTTAAGTTTGTACTAAAAATGTTGAAATAATAAAAATTGTAACATTTTTACAATAAAATAATTTTCTTAAGGTTTCAAAGCGCAAAAACGGAAAAATTTGTAAACAATCTCTTATAAAACAAAAACCAATCGGGTAATTTTAATAAAATTTTCTAGTTAGTAGCTTAGCTTTCTACTAAAAACATTGAAACAATAAAAAGTGTAGTATTTTTACGATCAAATAGTTTTTGAAAGGTTTCAGAGTGCAAAAACGGTAAAATTAATAAAGAAGCGCCTGTTACAACAAAACCAGTCGAGAGATTTGAACCAAATTTTCTAGATAACAACTTAGGTTTATGCTAAAAGTATTGAAATAATAAAAATTGTAACATTTTGACAATCAAATAGTTTTTTTAAGGTTTTAGAGTGTAAAAACGGTAAAATTTGTAAACAATTGCTTGTAAAAGAAAAACTAATCGGGCGATTTAAATATTTTTTTTTAGTTAGTAGCTTATATTTGCACTAAAGATATTTAAACAATAAAAATCATAACATTTTTACGATGAACTAGTTTTTGTAACGTTTTAGAGTGAAAAACGGTAAATTTTTTAAATAATCGCTTGTAAAACAAATACCCAATTAGTCAATTTATATCTAATTTTTTAATTAGTACCTTAGGTTTATGTTAAAGATATTGAAACGATAAAAATTGTAACATTTTGACGATAAACTATTTCAATTTCAGTCTTGAATAGTTTGGATACAAACAAAACTACAAGGTGTTCAGTATGCCGTCCGTCAAATAAAATTATAACAAACAATTTTTTATTCAATTTATCTTCTTACTTGTAAAGCCTCAAAAAATCTTTATTAATTCACCCAACACTGTAAGCAAATTCAAACTATTTCAAACAAAACAAAATTTTATTAAAAATCAATAAATTTCTTTATGACGCGCATAAAACACACATTTCGGCACGAAATTTCATATTTGCGCAAAACCGATCACGTAATGTGAGTGAAAACAACACATACAAATCCCAGAAAATTAATTGTTCGTATCGTCCTTGCTTGAGGTAAAAACACACGCGATTAGATAACGTCACACGTTTACCGTCAGTACGAAACAAAACCTATACATACTACAATACTAATCTATATTTATCTAGAATATCTATCATTGATAAACGATTAATTTACTCGATTACAATGTATCACCAAAAAACTGAACATTTGTTAGCGTGTCCTGCTCAAGAGAGCAACACGCCATGAAAGGATATTGTGTTTTAGTTGTAGTGTTAATAGTAACGGGTTGTTACAATGCGCAACAAGTAAGTTGATTTTTTTAAATTAAATACAAGATAAGCTTGTCCTTGATTGTTTAATATAATCAATCAAAACAGTTTCAATCGAGAATGAAATTTATATTGTTTTATAGCATCGGTAGCATAAATTATGCAATCAACTTGTTTTGTTTACTAATAAAGAAGAGATTGCTATTGTAAAAACTGATTACACTTATTCATTTCATTAAATGCTTATTATATTATTAATTATAGTGTGTGTTAGGTTGTAATTTTACGATATGTTCTGATGTTCATTGTAATAAATTCATGGGTAGATTCGTATAAGTAACGCTTAAATAAGATTGCTTGATTGGTGCATTTTAATAATCCTACAATAACTCTTCATTGTTGCTTTAAATTAGTTCTATATTAAATTATTTTTAGTGGTTTGTGTGAATGAGGCTTTAGAATTGATAGTTTTTGATCAAAAATTCTTTTTTGGGGACGTTGTCTAGAAGTTTAGTTGACTTCCGCTGAAGCTGTTTCCCAGGTCCTAGTACAAAGTCTTAAAAATATTTCATTTATAATTAAAATGCTTTTTTGAATTTTAGAGTGTTTTTTGGTAGGGTTTAGAAGGTTGTCTGGATTTGTAATCGAAGATTTGTAGAAATTGGCTGAAGATGTTCAGTCCTAGTGCAAAATTTTGAAAATGTAAATTTTTAATTAAAAATGCTTCTTTGAATTGTAGAGACTCTCTACAATTCAAAGAAGCCTAGAAAATTGTTTGGACCTGTAATCAAAGTTTTGTTGAAATTGGCCGAAGATGTTCTCCAAATCCTAGTGCAAAATTTTTAGTTTAGTTAATTAAAAATATTTTTTTGAATTCTAAAGTGTCTTCCGGTGAGGTCTAGAAGATTGTATACACATAGAATTAATTTTTTTTAAATCGGCTGAAGATGTTTCCCAGATTTTAGTGCAGGGTTTTGAAAAGTTAACTTTTTTTATTTTACTTTGTCTTATTTTGACAATTGGTAATTCTAACAAGTCAATAATAGTTTCGAGGTAAAATAAAAGTTTATGACATTTCATTGTTGCTTTCGGGCAGCCATGTTTGTTCTAACGAAGCTACACGAACATCTCCGATTCAATTTTATTAAAACTATATTAATATAATTTGCACAAAACAACAAACTTATACAGAAATACAAAATGTTTTAATTAAAATAATTCTTAAATAAAAATTTAATCATGCGGTCACCTATATTTCTTCAAAGTTGCACAAACTCTATTTTCGGTAGCGATATCTTTTTTTTTTTTTGGGAAGATCAAATTAATGTAAATAGAATTTTAATATGACTAATAATTTATATAAATTTCTAATTAAATTTAACACAAATGTTATTATTCATTAAATAAATTAACAACAATTTTTTCCGTTTATTTAGTTCATCAAACAATCAACCAATTACATTGATAACCTTAACTAATCCTTATTTTATATATATAATCAAACATATTAAATACATTACTCACACATTCTAATCTTATTTACATTGCAATCATTTTTATTTACGACTGCACAGGTTACTAATCCATTATCAGGCTTCGCTCACAATTTGCACGCAGATGATGTCACATTATTGGGAAATGGTAGTTTATTTATAACTAACCTCACATACGATGGCTTATCACCGGATGGACGTTTCATCGTTGGTGAAGGTGAGCCAAATGCAGGTGGAATTATCATAAAGGATGAGAAAGGTTTCGATAAGAAATTGACAAGTTATTATGGACAGGATGTTATGCTACAAGTGCCAAAAGATTTGGAAATTGATTGGTTTGGTGTATGGTGTCTTTTGGATAAAGAAAATATAGGCTCGGTTCTATTACAAGTAATTTGATAGTGTTTTATTTTGATGCTTAATGTGTTTAGTGAATTGCTTAAATTAAGTACTGTAGCTTATTATTATATATTTGTTTTATGTATATGTAAAAAGCTTCGGCCACGTGAATAAATGATATTATTATTATCTAGGAACGACGGTGCATAGGAATAGCGCTGTGTATAGGAATAGCGGTGTATGGGAATAGCGCTATATTCATAGAACGTTCATATACATTGCAGTTTCTATATAACGCTCTTTGATGTATAGAAACGGTCTATGAATTGCGATACATAAAAATTGTCCCATACAACTGTTTGACATTCCAGGATTCATCAATTGTTTAATATTAGGTTTCCAACCAGCTTAAATGCTTAAATATGTTGCTTATTACGTTATGTTTGGGTTTTAAATGTAACGTCGCTTAATGTAATTGTAAGAAATATGCTAAATCTTCAATATTATCTTCAGAAAATCAAGCGACAAATTGATACAACACCAATCAACACATTACACGGCTTAAACAACCCCGTTTACGGAATAAGTAGCAAAGAGGTGGAATTATACGGCGAAAATATAGTAAGAATTGTGGATCTTACATACAATGGTGCGGGAAATGGAGCTGTATTTTGGGTTGGGGAAGGTAGTGAGCCATCTGAAGAAGGGATGGAAGTACCATACGGGGATGGTGGAAAATTAAACACAGTCAATAAGAAAACTATTGATGTTACACTTAATGGTTCTTTTTATGATTATGATTGGATCAGTATGTGGTCTCCTGATGATAGAAAATCATTAGCGCATATCAGGTTGCATCCAGACGTAAGTTATATAATAAATTATAAACGTTTACAATTCAGCTTTTTTTTATAAATGTTTTTTGAAACGGAAAATGTGCATTTTATAATATATCAAATTTAAGATGATATTATATGACACATTATTCATTATTAAATAAATATTATGAACCATATGTATCATATCATGTGTGTTGGGCTAACAGATTGCAAATTAAACACACAATCTATTTCCGCCGCTTAAAAAAAATGAACTAATTTATTAAATAAACACTCCTTATTATAAAGAGATATGATGTAATCAAATAAAAGTGTGCAAATATTTAAAAACTGAAAATATTGTTGAATTGTATTGGAATTTCAGTTATCTCAATTTTAATCATTAAGTAATGAATAATTAGTTAAATAAATTAATAAATAATTTTATATTATTTGTTCGTAACAGTTCGGATCGCATCGGGTGCAAAAAAACATGGCGGACCCAATCCGATTTATATTTCAGTACTAAATTCATATTCCGACATAATTGGTTGATTTTATTAAGAAATAATTTTCTATTAATTAGTTCGTAATAATTCGGATCACATCGGGTCCAAAAAAACATGGCGGATACAACTCTATTCTAACTTACTTATTCCATGCATTTAAAGAGCCCTATTTTTAAAATTTAATCAAGCATGCTGGATAACGAATGAACTAAAATTTATTATCAAACGCTGGACTATTCCAGTATGCCCAACTTCAGATAAGTACTGTGGAGGGCAGCGGATGCAGCGTATAATAATAGATGTGGAGTAATGCTTACTTTTTAAATAATTAATTTGCAGTTTAATTTTTTTAAGTTTAAATTACCAAACATAAGCTGCAAGGACAACTTATTATTGCTATCAATGCAAACTTCACGCTATACTATTCTAACATACTTTTGCATTTTAATGATGTTACACAAAATAGAGTGCTTAATATATAATTTTTAATTTTAATTTTAGTAATTAATTCATATTACGACATAATTGGTTGATTTTATTAAAAAATAACTTACTACTAATTTGTTCGTAATAGTTCGGGCCACATCGGGTTCAAAAAAAAACATGGCGGAAACAACTTTATTCTAACTTACTTATTCCATGCATTTAAGGAGCCGTATTTTTGAAATTTAATCAAGCATGCCAGATTGCCCCACTTCAAGCCGTTTTGGTGTACATAATCTACCCTAATTTAACTGTATCAACTTTCAAAAAAACTTGCTGCAGTAATTATAGAATTAATGCACGGTTTTGCAACGCTGGATTGATAACGAATGAACTGAAATTTATTATCATAACTATTCCAGTATGCCCAACTTCAGACACGTACTGTGGAGGGCGTCATCCTAAACAGCTGACGCAGCGTATAATAATAGATGTGGAGTAATGCTTACTTTTTAAATGATTATATTGCAATTTAATTTTTTAAATTTTAAATTACCAAACATAAGCTGCGTCTGCTATCAATGCTAACTTCACGCTATTGCTAGATCATCGTTTAGTAGAAACTTATATTGATGCCTCATTGCCAAGCTTAGAAACTCGAAGGTATTGTTTATGTTGTAATAATTAAGCAATTCCTAAATATTACATACAAATAAAAAATAAAATTACAGAACTTTTGAACTGCATTGTTCCGAAATGTCGATACATCGAAACACTGACAACTTCAAGTTGTAACCATAGACGTACCAAACCAAACCTAAAAATAAATTTTAAAAAATAAATATATTTACCTAATCTAGTATCTGTGGAACAATTTTAACATAATATATTTTATTTCTAGACCACAAGACATGTACCATTAGAAGCATTCAACGAAAGCGACGTAACTTCCGGTCCAATATTGATGCTAGACGATAGAACATTCTTCATAACAAATTTACACCTTGAAGGGGATCATTTGGAAGCACGTTTCTGGGCAGGAAGTAGCAGCAACGGACCTAAAACTGACGGATTTTTCTTAAACGATGAGAACAATACTACGAAAGTATTGGGTAGATATAATGGAGAAGACATCATGATCCAATTACCACACAATATGAATCGAGAAAATATTAAATATATGGGAGTTTGGAGTAATGTGTTCAACATGAATTTAGCATATATCAAAACGCCATATCAACATTTAGGATTTAACAATAATAATACATATGATGTAAGGAAAAGTGTCAAATTTGACAGATGGCATTAACTGTCAAAATACATTTTGTTGCAGGATAATGGAAATTATATAGCAAGGATACCAAAATGTTGTCCAGTCGGTTACGCAAAGTCGGTACGCGGTTGTGTAGTACAACGAAGAAAGGTCAACAATCCCATATCCATATATCTCAGCAATATTACAAATTTCGATGACGAACCTATCCAGAATGTTGTTTACGAATATTACACCTACAAACCACCGTGCAAATACGGAATGTAAGTAACATCTGTGACAGTCGATTATTTAAATCTGATTAACTTTGACAAATAGAATTGTGCCTTATTTGAAACTTGATAGGTGTGTTCCATTTGCGCACTTTATGCACCCGGTCCATTTTTACATTTTTCAATATTGCGAGCAACAGCGTCTCACACTTGACAAACGCAAAGAAAATATTTGGCGTTTGTTGGACGTTCTCTATCTTGAAAAACACATAAAAAATGTAAAAAGCGTTTGACAAATAAATTCAAAAATCAATGAATTAGTGCCACCAAGTGCGACTATTTTGTCAAATGGAAAATCTCTGATGTGTCAATCGGATTGTCTGTCATTTTGCCTGACAGTTAAGTTAATAATGTTTTTGACAGTTATTACAATTGTAAATTAAATGTGCAAAAATCAATATAAACAAACTTTGTATATTATTTTGACAGTTATTTAATACATTTGACAGGTACTGACATACTCCATCATAATTTTTAGGTACAGCTTAGAATTGAAAGAAGAATTCTACTTATTAACAACTGGATTATTATTAGATGGTGATGAATCCTTATCGAAAAACAGTTATTGCATCGACAAATATCCTTATTCAGAAGGCGACGAATTGTACGACATTCCATTCGTTTGTTTCGAACGCGAGCCGCGTTCGCAGAACCTGAATACAATGTATGCCGTATGTAAGTAAATTTGTTTTGTAATTAGGATTAATACTTATATTAATTTGTTAATTATTTTAGTTATTTATATATCTGCAATCTTTCTGATATGCACTAGCGGAATATTTATATTTGTTAAAAGAGCAAGGGATACAAGAGGTTTTAATGTGGTTGGATATACAGTTTCAATGGCGGCGTCTTTCATATGTTTGGCAACAGCGAGGCTTACAATCGTTAATGATAACACATGCAAAACTATTAGTAAGTTATAATTGATCATAACTATAGCGCTAACTTAAAATTAGTTAGGTTAGCTTTGTGACAGTTGTCAGCAGTCTTAATCTGTCAATATAATAATTACTTTTTTAGGTTTCGTCTATCAGTTCCTCTTACTCTGTTCGTTTACATGGTTGTTTTGTCTGACGTTTGAGACCTACTACAAAGTAACGTGAGTTTCTTATCATTAGTTTTGGTTGTTATTATAATGAATTCTAATTTTAGGAGGTACAATGTTGAATATAAAAAGAGGAGGCTGATTTTATACGTCATCGCATCTTTAATTGTTCCTATGACGGCGGTGATTACTTCTATCTTGACGAATGACTTGATACCAGATAGGTTTAATAAACCATCTGCAACGAATTCTAGTTCCTGTGCTTTTAGAAGTAAATATAAACATAATTTATATAATTGAGGTTATGTAAGCACTTAAAACAAAAGACTTGTTCCTGCACAGCTCTTCTGTCCAAACTAAGTATACATACAAATAACAAAATAATGTATTCGGATGCGTGCAGGAAGACACTGATAGATTTGGAGCAGTTTGCGCTTAGAAGTAGTGGAAAGCTCCCGATTGGCTTTCCGCGCGGTTTTTGCTCTCGCCATCCTGTACGCACCCATTGTTTAGGCAACCTTTAATGCACATATTTTGTGTGTGCATAGTTAGGACAGTTCTGGACGAGTGCTGGAACAAACCTATAATTTATACACATTACATTGAAGATATATTAAGAAATGTGTTCCGTTTTTGAGATATCTCGGTTTTGCGATTCGGCCCGGAGTGTTCACGGTCCACATGTTCGGGCTCCAAATCGCAATCCAATCGCGCGTCCGCAGTCATACAAACGTTGTTTTCTGGAAGGGTAACGTACGATCAGCGCCGAGCGCGCGCTTTTCGATTTTTTTTTAATCAACGACGATCGGATTTCTTCGGACGGGATTCGGCTGATTTCGGTTATCTTTCTGATATTGAATACTCTATTTACAGCTGATAAAAAAGTGGTGTTTTACTACATTCCAATCATCATCTCCATCATCTGCAACATAGTACTTAACATTTTAACAAGGAAAGGATTCAAAGAAAATGAAGGTGAACCAATGTGGAAAGTCGAGGAAGGGACGATGAAAAATGTGTAAGTAAATCTCAACTAAACAATAGGTGCTTTCCTTTTGCCACTATTCTCGGTTATTCTTACCTACTAACCTTACTTTAGCTTACTTAATAGACGTCCCGTTTATAAAATTTGAGGTTAGGCAAGTGTTTTGGCCTTAGACCATACACACTTATAGACACGCATTTTGCCAACGCGGTGAAGCCAACATGATCACTGCGTGTGACGTCAGCTGTGGACAAAAACGCGTACGTAACAAAATGCCAATAAATCTTTTACTTAGTGAATACAAATACTATATATTTTATTGTGTTCATTATTGTTTACCAAAAACTGTAAAATAAAACTTTACTCATAAGGCATATGTCCACAATTAACACGTGACGTCAGTTGTGGGCATAGAACGTTATGTTGGCTTCACTATGTGACAAGCGGAAAATAGCACACGACGCGAAGTGTATATGATCTAAGATTATGGCTTACCTCACTTGGCAAAAGGAAAACATATTGTGAATTAACTCCAACTTAAACGATCAAAGGGTCAAACCACCAATCACTTGATCATATTTAACAATGTTAACATAACTCAATATTTCTTTTCAGTTTCCGTTCCAATTACATAATCCTCATAATAATGACGATATGTTGGGTAGCCGACGTCATATCATACATTTTCGAAACCAACAATGGTTTCTGGATAGCAATCGATTGCATCGATTCATTACAAGGCGTTTTTGTTTTTCTCGTATTCGTATTCCACGAACCAGTTTCCGATATACTTAAAGCAAGATGGAAAGCATACAGAAAAGGTGATGATGAAGACAACATGGACTATTTCGACAGAGAATACATGATGCCGGAGCGACATAATGTTGCCATGACTCAAATACAACATGTCAATAGTGTAGAGAATTTATTTTTAGATTAGAATTAAGTTGCTTCAATCGTATTAACATAAAATATTGACTGAAAAGAATAGTGCACGCGCAAAATTGCAAACTATGTTAGAATTATTTGTTTTAATAGTTTACCCTTACATTTTATAATTATTACAGGGTATTAAAGTAATAAAGCAATGAAGCATCAAAGTTAGAATTGAAACATGCTGATGGGGTGCTGAAAGTACCTTTATATATATATATATATATATATATTTATATTATTCTCGAGAGGATATGAATATATTTAACTGAAAAAATTTAAATATATATATATATACATACATATGTAAAGGTACATTCAGGATCATATGTACATATTGTGTGTTATCTATGCGGATCTCCCACTTGCATGCTACTAATTAAGCTTAATATTTTTGTTGTGTTCTATATATTTAATTATGTTTAATAATTACAAGGGTTTACTTTCCCTTACACAGACTGCGATTATGAACAATCAGTATTTAGATTACTTCATACTAATTAGAATTTATTTACAAATGTATGTTATATATTATATTACGAATTGCAACTTTATATTTTAATTGTTGATTAAATATTATTTTTTATTTATTAAATATATAAGTTTGTTTACTCTGGTATCATATCAATACTAAGCTCCTCCCCCATGTTGCTGGGTGATGTCTCCAATTCTCCCACGTCATTCGATTCACTGGAATTGATTACAATTAGTATTATTGGTAGCTAAATGTAAGTAAATCATACCTATCCAAGGATGGTTCGTTGCTGAACATTTCAGTTGGTACTGTAAGCGGTGCTCGTTCTAGCTCAAGGAAACTTTGTCTGGATTGTAGATGTCTTTCAACTTCTTCTGGCGTCATATGTCCGTCCGAGAGTATTACACTGTTTGACATCATACCCATGTTGTGCATCTGGAAATAACATAATAGGTTCAAAAGTGCATGTCCCTAGCGGTTTAAAAATAGAAGAAAAAAAGGCAAAGAAAGCTGTTGTGGTGCTCAGTTTATTGCAATCACAAAATATTTGATTAACTTTGGTGCAGTCGGTAGAAATTTAAAGCAAAAATTATTTATAACACTTACAACGTGAATATAAATATTATTTTTTAGGTTAGGTTAGGTTAAATAAGAAATATTATTTTTTAAGTTAGGTTAGAGCAGTGACAAAATGATTGTCAAAATTCAATGTTGCCAAATATTAAAATTTAAGTAAAAAATTAAATTACCGCATTATGTGACATTTGTGGTTTGGGTTGTCGGCTAGGAGCAGGACGCTTCTTCTTTGCTGGTGGCATATTCTTTCCAGAATGCTGATTGTGATTCTGGGCATTTGCAAACTCAATTTTTCGTCTGTTAAAAAAATATATAAAATTAAACTTTATTCAATTCACAGTAGTCGCAATAGGTGTGTTCCATTTGAATTCTTCATGCACCTGGTGCGTTAGAAAATTTTAAAATTTTGCGGACAAAAGCATCTCTCGGCTTGACAAACCAAAAAATATTTAGCATTTGTAAGACGTACTCTACCACAAAAACACATAAAAAATGTAAGAATAGTTTGAAAATTGAATTCAAAAATTACTGAATTAGTGCCACCAAGTGCGACTATTTTGACAAATGGAACACAGCTAATCATTCCAGCCTCAGCGGCACAAACAACTTAAAAATTAATTCTCCACAATCCAAACAATTGAGTTACTAAATCAATATTTATCACTATGACTCCTATAAACAAAGCCAAAGCAAGCTTCAATATATTAATTTAAATTCTTACTTTCTGGACGTTTCCACTCTAACAGCTTCATCCTCTGAAGATTCAGTCTCTTCGGATTCAGATGAAGAATTCTGCGGCTTCTCATATAGCATCAAACGATCCAATAGGAATGTACGATCCTTCGTAACAATCAATAATCTTTTCTGTGCAGAACGCAATGAAGCTTGGAAGCATTCATTTTCCTAAAAATAATTGAATGTATTTAATTGTTAATGGATTAGTATTAAACTTACATAAACCAAGTGCTTCAATTTTCCTTTAAGGAATTTGTACTGTTTCTTCAGCTTGGATTCCTCCAGTGCTCTTTCTTGTTCTTCAGCTGCTGCTTGTTCGTTTGCAAGTGATCTGCAATACCAACCATCCAACATGTTTCAAAGATTTTCACGATGTATTTGCGTATTTGTTATGAATAACACAAGTCACAGCAAGTTTTTTTTATTATTAATGACAATTGACAAAAAATCAATAACGTGAAGTTGGTTGCGATTTTATTGAATTTATTATACAGTGCGTTAATAAATGGTTGCCATAGTAGTCGTATTGTTGCTTTTGAAGGACGATAGGAAGATGGAAATGTTGAAGAAAAATAAAAAGCTGTTAATGATGTGGATATTTCTTCAAATAGTAAGCGATAATTTAAATATATTTTATTTGTTTTTTTTTTACTTCAGTTTAAACTAGTAGTTTTCTTTCTATTCCTTCTTTAAGAGCTCAGTTGTTTGATGTGATCTTTTTCCTTCTTACGTATTTATAGAAACGTGTTTTCTGTTTTATTTTTATTCAAAAACAATCAAAAGTTATTGCTGTAGACCGGTCAATTATTTGATGTTTGTTTGAGCTTTTTCAACGTTTTCTCTACCAATACTTAGCTTTCTTTTCTCTCATTCTGTTCTTTTTATATCCGTTTCTTGTATTTTATTTTCCCATCTGTACAGTAGTGAAGCTAAGATTGTTAGCCACACTTCAAAAAATATTGGAAAAGGTCTACTCAAAAACGGATTTAGAAAAAATTGTAATTTTTGTAGTTTTATTTTGTAGTATTTCCTACTCTCCCAGGTTTTGATATAAACGTCGGGGGCCACTGTGCTTACAGGTAACTCCGCCTCTGCATCTGTATGGTAGATGTTTCTCAGTGGTGGTAGTCTTTGATAAACTACAAGATTTTAGAGAAAGGTTATCAAAGGTAGCTTCCAGTGAATGGGCGCCCTAGAACAGAAAATTTTAGCCTATTGCGGCTACAGAAGCTTTTAGTAGTTTGGTTAAATCACAGGATTTGTTGTGACCTCTAAATTAGCAGTAAAATTGGCCGGTAATAATTATTGCGTCAACATTTTGTTGATTTAGAAGTCTTGCTCCTTACAGGTCACTTTTGTTTGTTGGTGATTTGGAGGGTTTTAACGGCAGGTGGTGCGTTGTAACCAACATGGTATTTGACCACACTGAAGGCGTCTGTTGTAAGAAGTTTCCAAGTCGTTGTTAGCTGTGGTAATATTTTTTTCTTCATTATTATCTTTTCTTTTGTTCTTTTTTTTTGATACTTTATAAAAGCTTTGTCGGTGTTTTTTTTTTTAATTTAGAAGTTGTTTGAGGTTATTAAAAACATTGCGTTTACCCCACGTTGCGCATCATTTGATATTGGCGTGTCCCCAACATAAAAAGTCAAAAGATGTTGACACAATAAGACAATGTGTAGAGTGTCTGCTTCAAATCTTTTGTGTTTTCTTTTCCATGGTGCAATGAGGATCACTTGGCTTTGGGTTGTGGTGCTAGACTCGGAATCAGTTTGAAGATTTGTTTTGTTAAAAGTGCTCAAGTGCTAAACCTTTGCTCAACTTCAGACTGTAGAACAACGATTGGGGTTGACGTTCCTGTAGCATTGGTACTTCTGCAATGCGGCGTTAGTTGTATTTAAACTTGAAGATGATTTAAATTTAATCAAAGGATGTACTTTATGTAAATTGCCTTTCCACCCAGTCTGAGACACATATATTAATGTTTCAAGGTATGCACCTATCCTCACTGTGCCCAACATCTCAACTAATATGTGAGAGGTGATGACCAAACTTAGTTCAATGTTTCTCTTAACAGAAAGCGTTACCACTTCTTGCATTAAGATGGTCATTGCATAGTTGTTTGTTGTCTTAATTTTGCCGTCCAAATTGAGTCAGTGATTGCTTTCCAGGGTACCACAAGGTTTTGGCAAACGTTGTCAAAGATATCCTTCCGCGAATAAGCAATTAAACTAGTGGATGCATCTCAGTAGTAGTGCCGCAGGAATAGAAAATCATGGCGGAGGTTATCAAAGACAGAGAATGTGGGTTGTAGAAAAGGTCATCTTGTCCAGTAGATTTCTCTTAGTAGTTGAGTTTGTTTTATGTTAGTGAAGTAGAGTTATTGTGACTTTAAAATTGCCGGTAGATTTCTGCAAACGGTATGGGTGCAATGTGGACGCAGCCGGTAACAATAGGCGCCCAACGTAAGGCATTAAATATCATGACATGAGAAGTGACCCAAGAAGAAGACTCGACAAAGATGACGTTGCAAAAAAAGCAAAGAAAAAGAACAGTTGCTTTAAGAATATATTGATAAACTTCAAGTACTTCTATATTAAACTACAACCAAGCAAACCAACCTCCCGCAACAGCATTCTTATCGCCGACTATCAAACTACAGGTCACTTAACAACGGACGTCGCAAGCGACCACACCGCACATATTGTAGCTTGGACTACTCCTCAACATGATACACGTGCATTGGCAAACCATTGCATGCTTAGTTTGCAAACAGTACAAAGAAGTTGCCGGTAACAATTATCTACTCGGGTAAACTCTGTGAGCACCCCTGACGTCGTACCGCTAGTAGAACATTTGTACGCAAAACGGAAGGACTTTTAAGCGTATAATACCGCAAGACCGTGTGCCGTGGAGACATCTACCTAAACCCAGACCATGACCAGTTTAGGACATTCCACAAGTGTTTTAAACTTTCTAAACCACCACGCCAACCAGACTCAGCGGAACTTCTGTGAACACTTCTTTTACAATACTCTACTTCCGTTTTCGTGTAATAGTGTTCAAAAAGTAAGGAAAATGTATGTCACAAGGGAGGCAAAACCAAGTCTCACCAACAGTATCTCATCTTGTCAATCCCCGCTACTATAAATACTAAACTTTCACATTAACAGTTAATCAAAATCCAGAAATCAAACAGCCAACATCAGATTGGAATCACATTAGAGCAGCCTTATGGTGTAGACAGACGAGCGCGAAGCGGCTGCAACGCGGCTGTGCTGCGGCAGGTTTTGAGTTGTGTTTGATCGATTGGCAGGGTTTTTGAACACGCGCTGCGGCAGAAATCCAACGTACCTTGAACAGTTTGCTACGTATTTTTGCTAATTTCAGATGTTTTGATGCGTTTGAGGTAAACAAAATTACTCCGCGGCATTGCAGCAAAGTCGCGTTGAAGCCGCTGCGCGCTCCTCTGTCTGCGCCATTAGACTACATTGTCCGTCTGATGTCAATACCTAGCATCACCGCGTTTGACCCCCGCAGATTCCGGGGCAAAACCAAAACACTCTGTGTTTGCACACCTTGCCAGAGTTTCAGGACTACCACTGATAGTTGCTATATGCACTTTCACGTTGCTCCAAAACAAAATTAACTAATTCTGAGTGACAAGTTCACATTTAGTGAGTGCGTGTGAGAACGCGCTGAGTGCAAGTGTGAGTTCTTAGTAAACGTGTGTTGAACATATTAATTACATTTAAAAATGCCTTTCCACCACCAAAAAACTTTTACCCAAAGCAGCCGAGTTGCTCTTGGACTTGGACCAATTGCTCCTGCAACCATTTGTGAACGCAAGTCGGTAAAGTAGTTTAGTTGATATTGGAATTAGTTGTTAGATCATTTTTTTCTATTTTAGTTCCAGAAACATTAAAAAAAAGAAACTGATATTGTCTTGAAAGACCTAGTTGCAAGCTAGTATCCAAGCTGACCTAGCCAGTTACTGCAGTGCAATTACTCGCACTTTGTGACCGCATTATACGAGTTATTGTTCTTTGCCATTATTGTATGATGTGGTCACACGGTGCGAGTAGCTTCACTGCAAGTAACTGACTAGACTAGCTCAAATGCTAACTCGCACTGTGTAACCAGGCCTTAAGACCTAGACGCAATTAGCTAAAGACAAAACACCACAGAGATTATGCCGTTAATATTTCAACTCCGGCCAGTAGGACTCTGTTTTAGTATTTAGAGACGTTTTGGATTTTTGTGTGTTTGATTTTGGGCAACTGTGTCTAAGTGTGACAAATCTTTAGAGTATCTGTGATTGTTTGTTTTCCGGTGCCAAAACGTGCAGTAACACCTGAAAAACCGCAGTTTGATCAATATAACCTGAGATTGCTGTGCGGATTGGCGTTGAAACGCTGCTAGGTTTGACCAAATATTTGATGGAGAGTAGTGCAATGTCCTTAAGCGCGTGTTGCTCCGTTAAAGTGAGAGAGCCAGCGTTTGTCCATGTGTGAGTTGTGTCTAATATTCTCTGTAGTCAATTCATAACCGGAGTCGTCGTTGAAAAGTTTGGTTTTGCGGACATAGTCCAATGATGCACAATAGCCTTCAGTGGAAAAGTTGAGAATTGCTTTCGTGGAACTGCTTCCGTCTAAGTTTTTGATTGACTGACTTGTTGCCTTTGTTTATCATTCCGTTATTACCATCTGTACTAAGCCATGCTTCTCAATTCTCTGCGTGCGCTGAGAGGATAGTTGCGACATTTTTGTGTGATATATCGTTACAACTTTACTGCAGGGCAAATGTTGTTTGGTTTTGTGTGGCACCCTGGCAGGTAAAATGGCTACTATAATATTTGCCTGCAGATGTGATCAATGTGTGCATTTGAAGTAACATTTGCAGCAACGCACATTTGATTGCTAGATCATAGTCCACCAGAGTCAATCTGGTTCAGCTGATGTTTTGCTAAGTAATTGTTGTTGGTGGTTTACATTGACGGGCGGGCGGTAACGCTTCTTTAACCTACCCGCTTGCATTTCATAAACTAAGAGCCCCGGGCCGCTCACCTTAATGTTGTTTATTAAGAAACTGGTTTAGTTTGCTTCATTTTTAACTTAATAAGATATGTTAGTCATTATCTTATATTTGTGAACTTCAGGAACGTGGTAGGAGTTAAGTCTTTTGTAAACCATGCAATTAAATTTCATAAACTTACTGCCTCGCCCAAGTTTTTGAGACCCTTAGGCATGGGGGGACCGAAGGGGCAGCCTCATCCGCCTCATAAATTTGCCACAAGTCATTTCAACTTTGTGTTGTTGTTTCTGCAAATTAAATGTCATTATGTGCGATGCATATATTGTTTTGCGTTTTAGCTATCTTGGATCGTTTAGCCAAACTTGAGAAAAATGTGTTTATTTACCTTGACAAGATTATTGTTATTTTGGCAGAGGTATTTTGTATGTTGGGGGTGTAATTTTGAGCAGAAAAAAATATTTGTTTTGTAGATCAGAACTCAAACATCTGGAATATGTAATAGACAAAGACAAAGTGAAAGCAATTTTAGAACTCTCACCCCTTTCCAACGTAAAACAAATCGGCAGTTTTATTAGGATGATTTTTTGGTTTAAAAAACTGCATTTTTTACCAATTTTTGTGATTTGAGTAATGTCAAAAACTTTTGATAACCTAAAAAGTGTATTTGTGACAGCACCAATTCTGTCTTAATTTTAAACAATTGTATTGCAAACAAATGCAAGTAATTATGGCATACTGTTCTAAAATTAAACCAAAAATATCCCGATGGTTAACAAGTTTTTTGTATTTGTTTTGCTTTGTTTTGCAATCATACCAGATTGGTGCATCGTAAAAATCAAGATTCAGTCCAATACCTTTTACATTGCCTTTTTGCTGTTTGCTCTAGAGTTTGTTACCTTCTCCGGTTTCTTAGTGGTTTTCACAATTCTGGCCCCGTATTATAGTTTGCCTTTTTAGTAGATCACTAGTAGTAAACTTTTTTTGCATCTCTGTTTGATGCTTTGCCATTTCTGAAAATTAGACCACTACGTCTAGGTTGATGATCCAGCCTTTTTTGTTTTTTTTTTTCGGAAAGTTTCTGGTTTGATTTTTCCAGAAATTTCCATATAAATATTTTTGTGGTTGCTTAGATCTACTTTGCTGCTGATCTTCTGTCTATCAACTTTCTAGAATTTGCTAAGTATATCTCCACGTTTATTGTTTTAGCAATCCTCATAGGAACGGTTTAGCGTTAAAATTACCACATACTATAGTATCACGTCCATGAATTATTTTTTATGTTTTTTCTCAACAAATTTGTCAGTACATTGTCAGTTTGACAAATCAATTAATAATAAAATAAATTCTAAACATATCAGTTTAACCACAAAACAAAAATATTACACTATTTTAAAATAATACCAACGTATGTGCTTAAATAACATAATCTAATTTGACCTCCAAAGTAAGAATGACAACATGCTTAAATTCTCTATACATTACAAACTTTTTTAACCGCACTGTATATTGTACTTATTTAATAACAAGCTGAAGTTGGCTAGGCATAAATGAATAAATTTGTAATAAATTTTTAAATATCACAGTAAAGATTAATTGATAAATAATAAACAAATTAAACTTTATATTAAAATTCTATCAATATAAATAATTATTTAAACCGCAAAAGATTGTCGGTGTAAGTTTAGCAACGTACCCCTCCATACATATGATGGAATAAAATAATAAATGCAAATTTTATATTACACTCTAAAAAGTAATAACATTAACATGGTTTCCAATATAAATAAAGATATGTGTCAAATTTAAGTATGCTTGAGTAATCATAAATTATAACCCACATAGCACTGAAGTTCGTTCATACTTAAAATTGACAAACGCTTTCCCCTTACTACCTAACTTCAATTCATTAAATTTGTGTTGAAGAACATGGTGAATCAGTGCTCTGCAAAACAGGTGGTTTAAAAGCATTTATAATAATTTGTGTAACAGTAAACGTAATCTCATAATAAACCCAGACATTTGTGATACAATTTCTTAATACTGAAATGGTAGTTTGTGATATCAACAAAAATGTAAGTATTATTACAGTTGGTTACAATGAAGCATCCATTTTAACATTCATCGGCCATTTTGTCGTGTTTATTGATCACGAGTGCCTTTGTTGAATAAAATAAAATTGGTTGCTATATCAACATAAACAATAATAATAATCAAATAATTTAGTAAATTTTTGTGTGTCGCGTTGGCGGACCTGTTCATCTTTCAAAACGATAATCTTAGCGCCCCTTACATTTTTGAAGCGCTCCAAACTCTTAGTAAGGTGTACGATTTGTTCCCGGAGTGATGTTCTCGTCCATTCATTAAAAATGTTCCAGATGGACACGCAGACCGGACCGATCGTGACAAAGGCACGGAATTACGCAGACGTTCTCTCCGAGAAATCATCGGAATTCTGGAATTACGATAACTTCAATCCTGAATTGCAAGATCCCGACGATTACGAGATAGTACAGAAAGTTGGAAGAGGTAAATACAGTGAAGTATTTGAAGCATTCCATCTGCCAACCGATCAAAAAGTCATTATAAAAATCCTTAAACCAGTTAAAAGTCGTAAAATAAAAAGAGAAATTAAAATATTACAAGAATTACGAGGTGGAATCAATATTATACGATTATTAGGAGTAATTAACCTCAACAACACTGCTTTAGTATTCGAACAAGTTAAACATGGTGATTTCAAACATATTTACTTCAGCTTATCAGAATTCGATACACGATATTATTTATTTGAATTATTAAAAGCATTAAATTATTGCCACAGTAAAGGAATAATGCATCGGGATGTCAAACCGCATAATATTATGGTTGATCATAGCCAACGTAAGCTGAGATTAATAGATTGGGGCCTTGCCGAATTCTATAGGCCAGGACAGGAATTCAATGTGCGAGTTGCTTCGAGATATTTCAAAGGACCGGAATTGCTTGTGGAATATGGTTTTTACGATTACTCCCTTGATATGTGGTCGCTTGGTTGTATGTTTGCATCAATGATATTCAGAAAGGAACCATTTTTCAGTGGAACTGATAATTATGATCAATTGGCTAAAATTGTTAAAGTGCTCGGAACGCAAGGTTTGGATAACTATTTGGAAAAATATAACATACATTTGAATCCGCAATTCAGGGAAACGTTGGGATTGCATAGTAGGAAGAAGTGGGATCGGTTTATTAAATCAGAGAACGAGTATTTGATCAACGAACATGCTTTAGATTTCTTGGATAAATTATTAAGGTATGTTTTGTAATTTTTGTTGGATTATTGTTAAGTTTTTTTTAATTAATTTAGATACGATCATATGGAAAGGATAACAGCGAGGGAAGCATTGGAACATCCTTATTTCACACCGGTGGTTCGTGCTGGTGCGCAGAAACATGTGGAGACTGTTTCTGTTGATGCTGTTCATTCTTAATCTTTTTAAAGCGTTTTGTTCATTAAAAATGAATTTGTTTTATTTAGAAATATGCCTTTCAGTAAATTATTTTTGTATAACGATTGTTAAGTGTTTTGAATTTTAAGAATAAGATCTAAATTGTTTATTCAGCAAGTTTTTAAATTTAATTATTAAACCATATCAAAATTATGTATTATAAAATGAGAAGTGACCAACAATTTTTTTTACAATGGGAGAGGAGGGGGATCAAAACTATTTAGGGCACAGCTTATCGCTTGGGGGATAAATGTTTTATTTGCTGCTCCCTTCGCCACATGACGGGGAAGATTAAAATGTTATAATTGGTAAGTAGAATTGTTTTATTGAAACAGATTTAGCGGACCGCATACTAAACACTTTGGTCGGAGGGTGTTGGTACAAGAAAAGCTGTGAAACACGATGGAAGTTTTCTAGGTGCAATGGGCGTCACGTGGATCTGAGTTGTGGTGCTAGACACTGACCTCCTGGTGCAAGGTATGTGTTTGAGGACCACATCTCATTTTCGATTGATTCACTAACTCTGTTGGTGTTGTGGTCGTTGGTGGTTTGTTAGTTGCGGCGTGATTCCGAAGTGGTTTGTCTTCAATGTGGTCTTCTTTAAGTTTCTTGTGCTTTTCAAAAATTTCCGTATTTTTACGGTACCTGCACCGACTGTCTCTTGTTCAGTTAACCAAGATTTTTTTGCTTTGAAGACAGCAGCGTGTGCTACATGGTTGACTTTAAAATCCAGCCCTGTTCTTCTCTTCTTTTGTTTTCTTTCTTTTTCATGGTTTCTTTGAATGAGGTTCAATGGTGGCGCTAAGGACTATGACGGTTTCAAGGGTAACCTCAGTCTTCAATGTTTGGTTTTATTGAGTCTTCTGTGCTTTTTTACAATCTTTGTTTTTGGATTACAGTACGTCTCGTATTTCTACGGTACTCCAGCCGCCCAAAAAAAAAAATCTTATAAGGTAGTAGTTCAAGTCTAGTGTCTCCAATGTCGGGTAGTTTTAGAAATGTGTGAGGACACTAAAATGTGCCACATAGTTAGTCTTTAAGAGCGCAGTCGTTTGAAATGACGGTACTCCCCATTGTTGGAGGAATATAATGTATATGACAATTGGGTACCGTCATTTTAGTAGGGTTTGGCTGCGAGTATGCAGAGTGTAGTGATCAGGTGCCATCTACTCTTTTGACTTCAACGTTAGATCAATTTTAAAACGCCATTAAACACTTCCTTTTGTGGATTTTTGACAGCATTTCTAATTGGGACTTAATAATTAATTAATAAATGCCACAATTTCTTTAAAATGCTCTACCGGAGCTGGGGCTCGAACCTGCAACAATTTATGCAATGAGATTCGAGTAGACTCTTCACCCAACTAAGACTATCCGGTTAATGAACAATGACAAAAAAGATGAGTATTTATCTTTGGTTCACCATAAATGGCTTCTCTAGAGCCCATCAATCCATCTCCTTGCCAATTGAAGATAAAAACTGCATAGTTCAAACTACTTGAAGGTAACCTTGATCTAAAGTGACCTCAAGAGATTGAATATTACCTTTTCCTACTCTGATTAAGGGATTTCTAACACATGCAGAAAGGAGAAACTTCTACTTCTTTAGTCAAGCGGGTGGGTAGTCACTCAAGTTCAAACTACTCGATAGTAATCATGATTTGGAGTAACCTAAAATCATAATTTGAAGTAACCTACACAAGTGTTGGACATCACTTCTTCCTTCTTGGACTTGCAGAAGAGAAACTTCTTTGATAACAGACACAGTTTATTAATATTGAGCCGGTGGTTTGATAGAGTGTGTTCAAAAGTGCAGAAATCTGCTTATAAACTGTCAAAAAATGCAAGATTTTATTTATAAAAACTGAAAAATAACAAAATCTGGCCAAGTATCAAAATATTGCTAGTAAGCACCAAGATCCAGTCATAAATGATTGATAAGTGCAAAATTCTATTAATAAAAAAAGAAAAATAGCAAAATAAGGGCATAGACTGTTAAAAAATCTAAAATTTTATTTATGAAATGTCAAAAATCCGAACAGAACTATTGAAAAGTGTAAATTTTGTATATGAAATGTCAAAAATAGCAAATTCCGGTCATAAAGTATCAAAATATTGCCAAAAAGCACCAAAATCTGGTCATAAAATGATGAAAAGCACAAAATTTTACTCACGATATGCAAAATATTGTCAAAAAACACCAAAATTTGGTCACAAACCATTAAAAAGTGCAAAATTCTGTTTACGAAATGTTAAAAAAGCACAATACGGCAATGAAGTATCAATATATTCAAAAAGTACCAAAATAAACTATTAAAATATGCAACATTTTATTCATGAAATGTCAGAAAAGTGAGAAATAACAAAATCCAGCCATGAATTTACAAAATATTTTTAGAAATCCGGCTATAAACTAAGAAAAACTGCAAAATTCTATTCATGAAATGCAGAATATTGTCGGAAAGCACTAAAATTTAGCTGTAAACTGTTAAAAAGTGTTAAATTTTGTTCATAAAATCTCGAAATTAACAAAATATGGCTATAACGTTTCAAAATGTTGTTTGAAAGCACCAAAATCCGGTCATAAATTGTTAAATAGTGCAAAATTCTATAGAAGATCGGGCTAAGATTTTGCTAGATAAGATTAGACTAATGAATGGTGTGGCTCAGAAGATCTCTGGGGTGATTGCCACTGGTCATTTTGTGGAAACAGATGGGGCTTCCATGTGCAATAAATAATAGAACTAAACATAGACTATCGTACTTGTTAAATAAAAATAATAGGGTAGAGAATTTCAGTTCGGAGAACAAAGGTCTTTTCATTACTTATGTGGAATCAACCAAAGAATTCTCAGGTGTTTTAACCTCTATCTCGTTAGGCAGAAAATTACAAGGTGAAAAGGTAGAAGGAGTTGTATCTGTTAAGAAAAGAGGGTATAATAGAGCTACAATAGAGTTTAACAATGCAAAATGTGCAAATAATTTTCTTTTTTCTCAACTTTTGATAAAATATAAATTAAAAGCTTTTATTCCGATGCATTCAGTATTTTGCAAGGGAGATATAAATTTTAATATTTCAGAAGAAAAACTTTTACAACAACTTAAATGTAGCAATGGCAATCAAAAATATTAAATGTTAAACGCATTAAGAGAAAAAAAGAAGTAAATAATATAGCAACAGTGGTTCCAACTAGAACCATAATAATAACAATTAGGGGAAAAGTGTTACCAGATTTACCATAATTATAGGATAGTAGAAACATACATCCAAAGGGTCGTACAATGCTTAAGATGTCTTTGTTATGGGCACATAAGCAAATTCTGCTAAGGGAAACCAAGGTGCAATGCTGTGGAGACACAGAACATACGTTAGCACAACGTCCAATCAAAGGGAACCCAGTATGTATTCATTGTAGCAGGGACCATGAAGCAACTGAACCTAATTGCAAATTTGACGATAGGTATTCAATTTCTCAAACAAACAAAATAAAAGAGATTATGAGCCTACACAATTGCTCGCATTATGAGGCAACGCAACAAACGGGCAATACCACCAATTTACAGAAGGAGAGAGACTTTCCAAGATCAAGGATTGGAGAGGAAGTAACTGCGGGGCAAATAGTTAACAAACCATTTTTCTCAAAAATTGTAAGAGGCTATCAAGGACTAAGCATCTCAGGACTTAGAACATAGAACAAGCTTAATGAGTCCACCTGTAGTACAGGAACACTCATATGCCTTCAGAGAAAAAGTGTCACAAAAAAAAAACAAAAGAGGGTGAAAGTTTTGGTCGCCCCCCCCCCTCTTCAAATAGTAAAAAGCAATTTAAAGGTAATAAATTAATTAGAGCTCCGGACACTTTGGCCTACATGGCCAGAATAGAAAATGATGTAAAATCCGAAATGAAAAATTTAGTACCTCTCATAGGAAACTGCCTCAAACTAGAATTTAATGGTGAAACCCAGAAAGGTTGTATCAACTAAATTGTAAACAAGGTGACCTAAACGCTACTCAACATTCTACAGAAAATAAAAATTATATCTCCTATTATGACTCGCCAATGTTTGAGGATGCTGTAATGGAATATTATTTCTTATGAAGATCTTATTAAAGATTGCTATAATGATAACACATATGTGATAGCACTGTCTGAAACCTGTACCAGGTTATCTTAATGTGCAGGTTGGGAGAGAGGACGGAAGACCAGGGTGCTCTCTGCTAGTGAAAATTAGTCATCGTTTGACGGTAGTATCAGGCTATGTACCCCCCGATACGCATATGAACGCGGACAGTTTGGAGGGAATTAATTTCTTCGTGTCAAACTCCGTTCACCATTATGGGAAACTTTAACGGACATAGCCCAAGATGGAACCACCCGTTCCATAATAGGAATGGACGATATGGATTTGGTACTGATGAATGATGAGAAACATACACATTTTACTACCACCGGATCAAGCATCATTGACTTGGTTATAACCTCACCTGATATTACAACTACTTTGGATGACAATATGGAAAGTGATCACTTTCCCATATTGACTGAAGTTATCTTAGATGGGGATGTGAACAAAATATTACCACGACCTGACAGATTGAACTTTAGGAGAGTGAAGTGGGATATGTACAGAAATAAAGTAGACCAAGCACTTAATAGGAAGTAGTACAATGTTAATATAGAGTTTACGGAAATAATCTGCGATTCGGCAAAAAAGAGTGCATCTAAATTTAAACCTGCAAGCTTCTCTCGGAATCCATGTCCTTGGTTCCCACCAGTGACGAGTGCAGTGGCTTGGTGGCAAAAAGAAAGAAGTTCTTGAAGATCTTCCAAAGAACTGGTAGATTGGAAGACTTGATCAAATTTTAAAAAACAAGTGGCACTAACTAAGAAAGATTAAAGAAGAAAAAAAAGACCAATTTCAGAAAAAAATTTGAATCATTAAACAGAGTCCAGAACTACGGGAGGATAATATTGCATATATTATGTTATCAAAACTTGGTCAGAAGACAAAATCTATCCTTCTGCGGGAATTCTTGGAGAAGAGGGAAGTTCCAGACTCTTGGAGACTAGTAAAATTAGTGCCATAAGAAAGGCGGGTGATTTGGCAACATGCAATGCGAATGCGTACAGGCCGATCTCTTTAATCTCAGTGGTGAGAAAAACTATAGAGAATATGATGAAAAACCGCATTGAAGAATGAGCGGAAGAAGATCATTTAATACCGGACAACTTTTTTGGCTTTAGAAAGGGGCGGAGTGTTATGGACAACCTAGCTATCTTGTGCTCAGACATATACGGTCAGGGTAGCCCATTAAGCCCACTGCTTTTCAACATATATATGGCCAGTATTAATACATACCTTCCTGCCAGTGCGGAGCTGCTCTCTTACGCAGACGACTTGGTAGTATACACGAGCCATAAGAACCCGCTCCAGGTATCAGTCCAATTAAACGCTGCTATGGGGCTGCTGAGCTCGTTTGTGTGGGAGAGTGACTTGACACTGTCGGGAAGCAAATGTAAAGGTATAATCTTTAAAAAAAAAAGACTCCATATTTATCAAACACCTACCTCAACTACAGTAGATTAGAAGTAGTAAGTTCATACAGGTATCTGGCTGGACTCTAAAATGAATTGGAATAGACAAGTGAACAGTATGGTGAAAGCATGCAGTCAAGGGTTCAATATGTTGAGAGTCATTGGGAGAACAGCTTCGGAAAGCGTCATTTATTAGATCTAAATTAGAATACATTCCGTTTATTCTTTCATTTTGTAGCAAACAAAACATCGCCAAAATCCAATATGCAGCAATTAGAAGCATTATTGGCGCAATAAGATCAAATCCAACTCACATTCTGGAGAGAAAGGCTTCCTTAGCGCCTTTACTGCTTTGTAACGAATTGCTATTGAAAAAGCAGCTTTGTAAAATTATGGCAATGGGGACAAACGGTATTAATAAGGTTAAACATATAGCAGGAACTTTTAGGGATAAACCTTTCTGGGTGAGCAAAGGTACTCTATCTTTGGTACTTGCCCTGGAACAGGTAGCACAGTACGAGAACCTAGTAGAAAACACTAAAGTGCACCAAACATCAAAGAATATACACACTAATATAGACGTGTTTTTCAGTAAAGGTAAAGACGAAGTATCAGCCCAAACCCATTTCAGAGAATTACGCAGAGTTTCAGTTCAAATAGGTCCGGAAAGATCAGTGGCATACGGAGTTTGGATCCCATACCTTGAAGACAAAGAATGGAGACAAACTACCTGAAAAGATGTCAATTTTCTCAACGGAATTGTTTGCCATCTATAGGCCAGTACTTAAAATGGAACAAAGGGCACTGGAAAAAGTTGTAATCTGCTCAAACTCTAAAAGTGCAGTGAAGGCAATAAGAAATAAAATGGTTCGTATCAAAGATAATCACCTTGTAGCACTGATTAGACTCAGAATATCGGCATTGCAGGACCAGGGCTATAAAGTAGTTATAGCCTGAATTCCAAACCATGTTGGTATTTTAAGGAATGAAAAAGCTGATAGTTTAGCAGAATTAGGGCATGGGGGACAGCTTAATAACATGAAACTCAGTCATACAGACCTCACATTCTAGCATAAGCGCAGCGAAATGGAACAGTGGCAATTGCTCTACAAAAATAGATCCTTTCATAAACATTGGTACAGCAAAAAATTCACTCTCAGGGAGATAGTGGTTCTGATGTGTAGACTTAGGTCTGGCCACAACAGATCTCCTAGACATCTACATAAACTTAAAATAACTGATAATGATTCCTGTGAGTGTGGTATGGAAGGAAGTCTAAATCATATTTTCTTTGAATGCCTCTTACATAATTCAGGGAGTGTATACTTTCACCTGAACCAACAGGGGGAGATAACACCCTTAGCATTTCCTTCTATATTATACTCACAGAGTATGGAGACTTACAGTGTATTATTCAGATGGATTAGACAAAACGGTATTACCTTATAATAAGGTTAAAAAGGAATAGGAAAAGAAAGTGATTGCCTGTGTGTACCTATGGCTGCATGCTACTCCTAGGGGTATGCAGGTGGGGTACAATATGGGTGGTTACTTCTTCAAGTATTGTTTTGTATGGTTTTTTGTTTTTGTTTTGTTTGTTTTGGGTAGGTTATACATTTAATTTATTTTTGAAAATATACGCTAGGTATATATTGTACATAAATGTAAATAAACAGTGCAAAAATGGGCCATGAGCACAATGACTAGAGATTGAGTTAGTTTATGGTAGTACTATTAATTTATGTTGTGTTGTTTGTATTATAGGTATCTGTAGAATGTGTATGTTGACCAGACTGATTTGACAGCTGATCAGGAGTGAAATTAAAAAAGAAAACAAAAATAACAAATAAAGAAGAAGTACACTGCAGATAGAACCAAATTCGTGCTCTGGGGAACAACATAAGTTGCCCAGGGATTAAAGAAGAAGGAAGTGTGAAGTATGTTTTTGTGTCAAGATAGTCTAAGTTCTGATAAATGACTTCTGTCATTTTGTAAGTTGTAATGGTCCATTTTTGATTGAGTTTTGGTGCTATCCCGTTGTCTAATAATAAACGTCCTCCCTCCAGTGCCCTTTATATCCAATTTTAAGATACAGTATAAATCAAGTCAAGATTAACAAATTTGACAAACTAGATCCAGTTTATGTGAATTCTGACACATTATTTAACTATTTTAGTGTAAAGTAATATGTTTTTGTGACAAATGAAGTTTGTGTCAGATGGTGTAAATATTATCCAAGTTCTGATAAATGACATCTGTCATTTTGTAAGTCTGTTTCTGTCAGGATTAACAGATTGTTTGAACAAATTTGACAAATTAAATTCAGTTTATGTAAATTCTGACAAAACATCATTTGACATTTTGTAACAAGATAGTTTGTTAAGTTGTGATAAATGACATTTTGTAAGTCTGTTTCTGTCAAGATTGACAGATTGTTTGAACAAATTTGACAAACTTGATCCAGTTTGTGTAAATTCTGACAAAACGTTATTTGACATTTTGTGTAAACTATGTTTTATTGATAAGTATGTCCATGTTCTAATAAATGCAAGGTCCATATTTACATCTTGATCACCAGCAAAAAACACCGACTAGTTCGAAGCAGAATGCCCGCTAATGAACATTGTAAACATAAATTACAACAGTTAAAACATTTGGGATGCAATTTGGTTTCAAAACTGAAGTTCTAGGTTTATTAAAAATACTTAATAAAGTTAAATGCTTGGATTTGTTAACATTACTTACATGTCTAGTCGCCTCCCCCACCCCCAAATTGTAAAAAAATTAAAAATAGTAAAATTTCATTAGTTAAAAAATACAAAATTATTATAATTGTCAAAATATTTACAATAAATCTTGCAAGAGCAAGAAAATAATCAAATAAAGATTTTTTAATTCTCAAATGACATTCCTGAAAGAAAATAAATAAAATAAAACAAAATAAGATTTATATGCAAATGTTACTTACAGATTATAAGTTGAACCCACCATAAACGATTTGGTTGTTTTCATTTTTAATTATTAAAAAATACAGTACATTACAAACGAAATATAAATAAACCTATTATAAATCTTTCCCTCAATTATATTCACATAGCATATGTGTTTTTGCTCGGCTGGTCCTCCTCCTGCATACCCGTTACCTTCTTAACAAACTGTGGATTAACTTGTATCTCCTCATCCATTGCCAAAATCTGCCTATCGAGATCCATACAAGAAATCAACTGCAATTCTAATTTCTTAAGCACTTCAGATCCGTTATATTTCTCAGGCTCATCTCTAAACACAACCATACCATCTTTTTGATTAATCGTTGCAAAAATTTGCCCATCCTCGATCATATGAAGAATTATTTTCTCCGCATCATTCGGACTAGGCAAACCAACTCTACTGGCAACATCGGATAAACTCAATGTTAAAAAAGTTTTCGTCAATCGTTGAATATTCTTTTTATGCATCATCGTCGAAACCTGTCGGACCAATCCAAGATTACGATCACGAGTAAATGCTTCAGTTTGTTTAGCAACAATTGCATTCAATTCTGCTGTATTATTACTAGAAAATGCATTCGCGAGATCGTGATAGGGCTGAGATAAAGGTTTAATAAATCTTGTAACAACTTGCGACGTATATTTCGGAACCATTTGCACCTTACCGTATGATAATAATGAAACTAAAATATATTTCTTATAAGCTTCCAGCATTATATGTGAAACTGCATGTGCAGGCGTTGTAATGCATACTTCGAAAAAATATAAAGCACGTTCTAAATTACGAAGTGCCAAATAAATCATTCCACCGTAATAATAGTAAAGTAAATAATATTTAGGATCAAATGGTTGATTTTGTGAGGCTTCCTGACACATTCCCGTTATATCAACATCAAGTACATGCAATGCTTCCTTGAAACATTTCGCTAACAAACTTAAATGACAAAGATCAGCATGAATCGATGTTAATTGTGTATCGTAGAATTGTAGTTTTGAAATAGCTTTCTTCATCAATTGTATGCCTTTTAATGGTTGCTTTTGTTCGATTAAATATGCAGTTATCAAATGACATAACTCAGCAACTGCAAATGATTATTTAAATTATTATAAATTAATTAAATATTTAATAACAACTTACACATATCAGGTGCTAATCGAATATGTTCACCGTTGCATCCTAATATGAATTCCTGCGCTTGATTGTACCGATTATTTTGTACCGAAGCCGGTGGGACATTAAATTTGGCGCAGAGTATTGCCAATACCGCTAATGAATGTTGTTGTATGTCTAATGTTTCCAATACGTTATCTAGATGTTGAGCATTTTTAAGTAGGAGGTCGCTGGATTTGCCCAGGTAATCACATAAGTCTCTATAGGCACCTGAAAATATTTTAAGGTTAGGTTTGCTTTGATGTTAATTTATTCTGTTGTTATACCTTCAGCTGATGTATTACGCACAGTATTGACGAAAAGCTCCAAAGCTGATGCCATTCCTGCGTCCATTAATTTCTCCAATAGGGTTAAATTTGGGATAAAATTAAATCAAACGGATTACAAAACCATAACTTTGTCTTTGACATTTGCTTCGTATGGATTGAAGTTGAATCAAAGAGAGAGAGAGGCTGCACTGCAGTGAAGTTAGAGCCTTAAAATTACCGTAGGAGCACTTTGCAACATATAGAAACTTCATGGTTTATAATACCAGGACCGTAGTCAGCAACTGGATCTGTAAAAGTGGCTTCATACGGGCATAGAAATATTATGGCATTAGGATCGCCGCCAAGGACGACCGGTTGTATTATATTAAAATCCGGCCATAAAAAGTAAAAAATCCAGCTAAAAACTTAAGATTTATGTAAACAAATAGCAAAATCTAGCCATAAAAACCCAAAAATATCAAATTTCTTTCAAATATCTCAAAATCAAAATGTAAAATGTTAAAAATTAAAAAAAGCCATTATTTAACAGAAACATCCGTTTATTAAATGTCAACAATGGAAAACTCCGGCCAGAAAATGACAAACAGTACTAAAGCCCAGCCATTAAATGTTCAAAAGTATTAAAACCCAAAGATTTATGTAAAAATAGCAAAATTCAGCCATAATAAGCCAAAAACATCAAATTTCTGTCAAAAATGTAAAACTTCCATTTTAAAGTAACAACATCCGTTCATTAAATGTCAACAATGTAATAAATCCGGCTACAAAATACCAAAAAGTACAAAAACTCAAAAATTAAAAAAAAAATTAAAAAACCGGATAGAAAACAATACTAAAATCCAGGCACAAAATGTCAGAATTATTAAAATCCGGCCAATAATGTTAAGAATTACGTAAAAAATACTAAAATCCTGCTATAAAACGTAATAAATATTAAAATTTAGCTATAAAATGCTAACATCTAATAATAAATAAACAAAAATCCAAACACAAAATTTTAAAACTGTAAAAAAGTACAAAATCCGGCCATAAAATGTCAAAAACACTAAAATCCGGCTACAAAACTTTAGAATCGCGTAAAAAAGTACCAACATCCGGCTAGAAATTTGAAAAAATATTAAAATTCGGCCACAAAACATAAATAAATACAAAACTTAGTCATAAAATGTCAAAAGCACTAAAATCCAACCACAAAATATAAGAAATACATACAAACCCGGCCACAAAACGTACAAAAACCCGGCTATAAAATATTAAAAATATTAAAATTAGTTTAAACCAAAGTGCCCAACTAACTACCCAAGTGTCTCTCTACAAGCGTTAGAAGTTTCTATACTCAAATAGGAAATGGTGATACAAATCCTTAATAAGCAAAACTTGGGTGGGTAGGTAGACCATTCCAATTTATGATTACCATCACGTAATTTAAACTGGAGTGCTCACTCACCCGCCCAAACAAGTGGTAGCTGGCATCGCCCCGTTAGATAAATGGGATGGCGTCGTCACGTGTCGACAGAGATTGATGGTCTTTGCCGACGGGGGTGGAGTAAGTAGAACTCTGGTTTGTTTATGTTTTGTGTGAAGCATTATGGAAGAGTAGAAAAGTGAGCTCCATCTTGACATGGCGACTATCCCAGGAATTGCTCTGTTGGTGTACGCCGACGAACAAAGATGTAGTGTCTTGAAGCAGAGGAGGTTGTGTAGTCATCGTTCGTCGATGCAGATAGTGTTTTGTTGACAATGTGGTCTTCTACGATGACCCTGCCATCATTGTAGAACAAGACATTTGTTATGGTTAAGCGGTTTTCTGTTTGTCTTGGCCTTAGATCTGTTCGCTTGTACTTCGACCATAACCGGTTTTTGAACTCCCCGTGCTGCAAGTGTTTAATCATTTCAAACCCGCGCTACAAAAACACATAGTAAGACCCCAGTGGACACTTTTTTGTATCTTTTCCCGAACCATAGTGCCAAAACCAAACCGACACCATCAGTGTACCAAGTTAGAACCGGAAGCTGTTACCGGTTCCTGTCCCACATGATAAAGAGGAGTAGAATCGGTGGTGTAGTAAAAAGATCAAAAGGGTGTAAAGGATGCCCTTTCATTGTCTCTGCGTTGGCAGAAAAGGAACAACCGTATTTATTCACTTGGTGGTGAAACCAGACATTTCTGTTTGTCCAACCATGAAGTTGGTTTGAGGCTTCCACTCAACGTCCACTTGGTGTTTATAAGCGTCTTGGTAGATGTGCGTTTGGAGTAGTTTAACAGCTTGCGGAGGTTAGTGCAACTTGGTTAGGGACAAACTCGCGGCTAAGACAATGCACTCCCTAACAGTTGGCTGAGTGCTGATCGGTTTGTCGTCGTGATGTGCACGACGTGTTTGTCTTGTTGTGAATAATGTGAGGGCAATCCCCAGACTTCGGGCCGTGACTCACGGCGTTGTGTGCAAGGTTGTGAACTTGGGGCACAAGTCCCCAAGGCCGTCGACAGTGTAGAATACGTCTAGTAGCAGTGGTCAGGGTATATAGCAGAGGTTGACGACAAGTTTGTCTAGTTTGGGGTCTCGTGGTAAGAGATCTACGACGTTTCTGATAGTAGGGTCTGTAGGGGCTGCCATCTACTCAGTAACAGTGAGTTCCCCCTGTTGTTATGATTCGTTTTGTGACAAACCACTTGTTGCTCCACCCTTTTGCTCTTCCGCGTATCATTACCAGCTTTCCTATTTCATATTTCCAAGCGTTTGCCCGCATCTTGTACCCCCGTTTTATGTATACTGCTTGGTACTGTCAGGTTTGTTGCAAGCGGAGTCTTTGGGTTCCTTCTGAGTTGCGTCTCAATTGCCTGGTTTGGCTAGGTTTTGTACTAGTAGCAACTCGCTTGAAATTTTTCCCGTTGCCGCGTTTGTTTCTCAATTACATTGGAACGCCGTCAAGGTAGCAGATCGTCCAATTGCTTATGGGGCTGCTCTTCTCTTAAGGCTCGGATATTTTTGAAAGGTTTTGCGTGCCTCCGTTTCAGCGGGTTACCTTGCGGTGGTTTATTGCTTAACCTTCCATTTTTGAAATGTTGGCTTGTAAATCGAGTTTTGTAGTCCGATTGCAAAACTTTGGGGTAGCCCCTCCAGTGGAACAGGTGTTGTTCTAAGATCCTAGTCGTTGCATCGCTTGTAAGAGCACTGCTTCGACCCATCTGGTCCATCGTGGTAATCGCACATTAATTTTTTGTTGTTGTGGCGTCTATTGGGCCTTCGTAATTGCTAGATATTTGTTTTCATAGTTTGCCAAGCGGGTGCCCCACTGAAGTTTTTGATTATGTGTCATCTCAGTTTTCACCTTTAAGCATGTTAAGATCGTTATACAAGGGTGCTTGCCTTGTACAACAATCTTAACATCCTTTCCGACATTTGGACAGTGAGAATGGCCATCGTGGTTTCATCTCTACCCGGATATCCAGCCGTGACCGTCAAGTGATTACCTCTTGTTGCGTGCTAATTGGTCGTAGCCTGCAGTTCACTGTGTCCTTCTATCTTGTATCCCATCTCTGCCCTTTCCGGATACTTAGGGTTGTCTACGCGTGTTTGATACTCTTGGATTATGGTTTGAGTCTAAAGACACGGTTGTTGTGCGCGTTGGACAGCCGCTGCTAAGGTTTCTTTTTTGAGAAGCCACAGTTTGTCTCTGTTTGGATTTTGAGCTCGGCCAAGAGTTGGTTGAAGTAGTCTAGGCCGGCTGGTCTGACAGTAGCCGGATCTTCTGGCAGTAACAACTTTCTTGAGCCGTCTAACAATTTGGCGACCAGACATTGCTTGGATGTCTACTTAAGGCATCCGCCAATAGGTTGCTAGCATCAAAGATATGTTCGACCTTAAAGTCAAATTCCTGCAGAATCAGCCACTTGGTAAACTTTGCTTTACCGTCGGTTAAATTTTTCAGGCTTACTAAGGCCCGGTTATTGGTCCGGAGCATGAATAGCTCATCTTCTAGGTACGCTCTATACTTTTTAATATCCCACAGGATTGCATAGCATTCTAACTCGTTGGAGAAATATCATGTTTGGGTCTTCAGTGGTATCCAATAGATAGTCTCTTGACCTTAAGTTGCCAAGTATGACTTCTTTATTTCGGGTTGAGGTTACCAAGAAAGAGATGACGTGAATCTGATCTTCAATGTTCAAATTGGCTTTTGCTTTTTTGTAAGAAAACCATCGTCAGTAAGGTCGTCTTAGGTAGTTGTAGCTTTCTAATAGTGTAGCAATATTAGTTTCGCATTTCGACGCCTTTGCAAAAAGCTGGTCGAACGTTTAAAATTGTATCACATCGAGTGATTCTTGTATTCTAGGTTTGACCAAGGTGGTTAGAACATTTTCCACCGTTTCTTCTGTTGATGCAACTTGGTTAGGGACAAACCCGCGGCCAAGAAAATGCACTCCCCAATAGTCATGGCATGCACGACGTGTTAGCCTCGTTGTGGATGGTGATGGGACGTGTCTCAAGGCGGTGTATGCAGAGCCGTGGATAGATGCTCCGCACTATCACGTCGATCCTCAAAACAAATACAAGTTCATACCAAACTGCGTTCTGTGTAGGTGGACCTCGGAGGCTCCGGAGATCATCACTGGGAGTCACTTCATCAACCTCAGACCTGAACCTCCTGCGGCCGCGAGCTAGTAAAACTAAGTGTTGATCATTAGAAGATTAGTATCACCATCGTCTCTTCTCACATAAAGACTTCTAACACTTGCAGAGTGGGTTAACTCATCTGTCCGTAATCATGTTCTAGAGAGACCCACCCACTAAGGAATTAGATATTACCATCACATCTTTTGACATAGAAATTTTTAACGCTTGCAGAGAAGAGAAACAAATTTCTTCATAACTAACACTTGGGCGGGTGGTTTCGTTTCTTTTTGAGCTGTCAGAAATGCCATAAATTGTTCTTAAGCTGTCATAATCGTCATAAAATGTTCCCAAAATACCAAAAATGTTTGTGAGATATGATAAACGTCATAAAATATCCGTAAGCTTTCAGAAACATCATAAAACGTTTGTGAACTGTTAATAATTGTTTCTGAACTATCATAAACGCCATAAAATGTTTTTGAAGTGTCATGAACGTTATAAAATACTTGTGAGCAGTCAATAACTGTTTCCAAACTGTCATAAAATACTATAAACGACAGAAATTGACCGTAAACTGTTATAAACGTCATAAAATGTTCCCAAACTGTCATAAAATATTTGTGAGATGTTATAAACGTCATAAATTGTCCGTAAACTGTCAGAAACGTCATAAAATGTTTGTGAACAGTTAATAATGGTTTCTGAACTATCATAAACGTTATAAAATGTTTGTGCGCAGTCAATAACTGTTTCCAAACTGTCATAAAACGTTTAAGAAATATTATAAACGTCAGAAAATGTTCGTGAGCTGTCATAAAACGTTTTCGAACTGTCATAAAATATTTGTAAGATGTTATAAACGTCATAAAATGTTCATAAGCTGTCTAAAACGTTATAGAATGTTTGTGAACTGTTAATAATTGTTTCTGAACTATCATAAAATGTTTGTAAAGTGTCATGAAACGTTATAAAACGTTTGTGAGCAGTCAATAACTGTTTCCAAACTGTCATGAAATATTATAAACGTCAGAAAATGACCGTAAACTGATATAAACGTCATAAAATGTTCCCAAACTGTCATAAAATATTTGTGAGATGTTATAAACGTCATAAATTGTTCGTAAACTGTCAAAAACGTCATAAAATGTTTGTGAACAGTTAATAATCGTTATAAAATGTTTGTGAGCAGTCAATAACTGTTTCCAAACTGTCATAAAACGTTTGAAATATTATAAACGTCAGAAAATGTTCGTGAGCTGTCATAAAATATTTGTGAGATGTTATAAATGTCATAAAATGTTTAAGTGATGTCATAAACATAAAATGTCCGTAATGTCATAAAATGTTTGCGAGATGATATAAAATGTTCGTGAGCTGTCAATAGTTGCTTCTGAACCATAATGAATGCCATAAAATGCTTGTGAAGTGTCATGAACGTTATAAAATGTTTATGAACAGTCAATAACTGTTTCTAAGTTGTTATAAAAATTTCATTTATTTCAAATAACTATTAATAAACTGTCAAAATTGTGACAATTGAAGATCAAAATTTTTCATTTGATACCTTACTGCATAAATCTGTCAAAATGACAATTATTAATAGTTTGTCAAAATTTAAAAAAGTATTAAAATTGACATTACATAAATCACAGAAAAGCATGCAAATTTTATTACAAAGTTTGTTTAAAAATTAATACACAGAACATTATATATCTTATAGCAAACACAATACTCTAACCAGCCATCTTGGATCAATAATTTGAGGAAGACATTTGTCAGTTTGTAATTAAAATGTCATACTTCAAACTAAGATTTATCAATAACTGTCAAAATATAATTAAAATTAGCAGTTATTATATACTTACCAACTTGCTCTTTATCTACCAGAAGTCACCTAACAAGCAGTTAGTTCCCATCAACCCCGTTTAAATAAGTTATAAGATTTCTGGGGCAATGGAGATCACACAATAAAAAGAATTAATAAAAACTTTGTCCTGAAAACCAAATAATTTGAATTTTTACTTACTTTTTTCATCGGGAATCATGTCTATGATAAGAGGCAAATTAAATATATCAACATACAGTAGTGAAATTTATTTATAACTAACGACTATTTTAATAACAATTGAAATATGATGAACAAGTGAATACAAATGGCAGTAATTTATTTATTTAAGATATCAAAATATCAGTAATACTAAGACTATGTTATTTAATACAAATTACTTACAAAGAACGGATAATACATTACAAAACGCTTGAGATAAACGTAACTTTTTACATTAATCCGCAATAATACAAACAGTTAAACCTAAAATAAACAAAAACACAGTACGTTCCTAAAATCATAGTACCTTAAACTTCTTGCGATTGTTGTTTGAGACCAGCCTTTGAAGAGGGTGGGGCTGATACGTTAGCAGATTTCTTCGGCAACAAAATAGCATTAATGTTCGGCAAAACACCACCATCAGCAATTGTTACACCGGACAATAGCTTGTTGAGTTCTTCATCGTTACGAACTGCAAGTTGGATGTGTCTTGGAACAATCCTCATCTTCTTATTATCTCTGGCTGCATTTCCTGCCAATTCTAAGACTTCGGCAGCTAGATATTCTAATACAGCGGCTGCATAAACGGCTGCACCGGCACCAATTCTCTCACCATAATTACCCTTCTTGAGAAGACGATGGATACGGGCTACAGGGAATTGTAGTCCGGCTTTCAATGAGCGGGAACGCTGTTTGGTACCTTTCGATTTACCACCTTTGCCACGACCAGACATTTTGATTGGTTTTTGATGATTCTCGGTTGAAATTTAGATGTTAAATGATGCAAGATGCCTGCATGTGCTGATGCCGGTAGGGTTGGGAAAACGCGGGAAAAATTACCGTTGTAATATCCCCTCTACTTTATATGTCGTGAGTATAGCAATGCAGTTTTGCCAACTGCTAATGAAACTACAACATACAGGGTGGTCGGAAATGATTACATCGATTGATATTTACTTATTTAAAATAATTTTAAATAAAATCAAGCACATCAAAGATGTTATCAATATGCTTTGCATTTTTATTGATTTTTGACAAGTTTCAAACATTAGATATATGCGATATTTAAACTAAATATTTTATTGGAGATTGACATTTATTGATATTTGAATGTTATATGTTTTGATTACATGACATTTAATATAATCTGCAAATTGCTTTTAAATATAAAAAGGCCTTTTTAGAGTTGGTTTTGAACAATTAAATACAATTTATAAATAAAATTTCGTACTTTGAAATAGATTTTTGCCAAATTTTGATTCTATTTAAAAATGTTTGATTTTTTAAGGCCGGATTTTGTTAATTTATTACCAGATTTGAACATTATTGACGTTTTATAAATAAAATGTTAAACTCTGAAACAGTTTATGGCCAGATTTTAGTTCTTTTCAACAATATTTTAATATTTTATGACCGGATTTTGTAATTTTTGACGTTTTATGAATAGAATTTTACAATTTATAATTGTTTTATGGGCGGATTTTAGTGTTTCTTAATATTGTATTGATATTTTATAGCTGCATTCTGCTATTTTTGAGATTTTATAAAAAAATTACACTTTTAACAATTTATGGCTAGATTTGGTGTTTTTTGACAAAATTTTAATGTTTTAAAGCTGGATTTTGTTTTTTTTACATTTTATAAAAACAGTTTTGCACTTTTTAACCGTTTTTGGTCAAATTAAATTAAAAGTTAAAAGTTTACATGTCAGGTTTGTACGACAGTTCAGTTTACAACGTTTTGTTAAACTGACAGTTAACATATTATAACATATTATAGTGCAAATTAGTCAAAAATCTAGTTGACGCTTTTATATGTCAAAACTGCAATTTGATTATAATGTTTAACAATAAAGGTATAACTATTTTGGCGCAGTCGGTGTGGTGCAATTTTTTTGACACCGGTGCATGCTACCGCGTTAGAATGTAGACTTCAAATAGTTTCAAAACAGACAAAACTGTCAAATGTTGCTTAAATCAAAGCCGGAGATTGAACCCCCAAAATTCTGATAGACTCAGCGCTTAAAACACACAGAAAACAACTGTTTTGCAGCCACATCTTTTCAAAAAAGCTATCAAAAATTAGAACTCTGTCTCCACTGAGCTCTAAGCAAAGCCTACGCTACTCCCGGTTGTACTCTTAGTACTCAACAACTGACACTCCATTTGCAACATAACTTAACAAACCTCCCGATGACTGCTAACAACTAACCTCTAAACATTGCACTTTCCTACCACGAGCACAAACAACACACGCAAATACATGTAACCTTAACTACGACAAAACCTAACGTAACTTTTTTCTGAAAACTGGAACGCCCCAATTTCAAATCCCTGCTCTAACCCGCAGATACTACATATTAGTCGCTTTGCAATTAATAGTTGAATCACGCTATGCATATAACCTGGAAAATTATGAAATATAATTTGTTGCTTTGCGATTGACACTTGAGTCACATGACAAAAGAAGTTCAATTATTTTTATTTTTTATTAGTCGCTTTGCAGTTAATAGTTAAGTTACGCTATGCATCTAACCTAGAAAATCATAAAATATAATTTGTCGTTTCGAGGTTGTCACTTGATTCACGGAAATAGTTGAAACATTTTTATTATTAAACGTTTGATTTCTCTGCAAACGTCAAAAGTTACTATGTCACAAAAGACGGTCGTGATCCAACCTCTTGATAACTAACGCTTGGGTGGGTGGGTGGGCCACTCCAATCCAAAACGACTGACTCGTTATGATGCTATAGTGTCCCACCCACCCACCCAAGTATTCGTCATCAAGAAATTGGATGTTTGACTTCTCTGCAAACGTCAAAAGTTACTTAGTTACAAGTTACAATCGTGATCCATCTATTTCAAAACCGGATTTTTTTGACATTTTATGAATAAAATTTTGCAATTTTTGACAGTTTATAAACAAATTTTGGCCGGATTTTGCTTTTTTTAACAAAAAATTTCATATTTTATGCCTAGATTTTGCTATTTTGAAATTTTATAAAGATTTTTACACTTTTTAAGAGTTTATAGCAAGATTTTGGAGCTTTCTGACAATTGTTTAAAATTTTATAGCCACATTTTGCATTTTTTGACGTTTTATAAATCAAACTTTGCAGTTTTTAAGCAGTTTTGGTAATTTTTTGTTTAAACAATATAGTATAACCGGATTTTTTATTTTTTAATTTTTTATAAAAACTTTTGCGATTTTAAAAGTTTGATGATGAAATTTTAGTATTTTCTGACAATATTTTTATAAGTTTTGACATTGATTTTGGTTTTTCTAACATTATTTTTAATAATTTAAAGCAGGATTTAGCTATTTTTAAATTTTATAAAAAAAAATTTATGGCTGGATTTTGTTTTTTTTTTGACAATTGTTTAAAGTTTCAAGGCCGGATTTTGCTACTTCTGATATTTTATAAACTGAATTTTGTAGTTTTTAGCCGGTTATATTTGTGTGCATTTTTTATAAATAGAATTTTAGTTTTTAACAATTTATGATTAAATTTTGGTGCTTATTTGAAATATTTTGATACTTATAACTAAATTTTGCTATTTTTGACATATTATTTAGTAAAAAATCGAAAAAAATGTTTGATTAGGTTAGGTTAGGTTAGGGTAAGTTAGGTTAGGTTAAGTTAAGGTGGGGGGGATAACATGATGGTAGTAATGTTGTCTTCAGTGTCCAATTGGGACATTGTGGCCACCATGATAGGGTCCATGCTACGTATGAAAGAAGAAGAAGAGAGGGAGCTTGCTCCATGGTGTGGTGTGAATGAAGTAGGGAGGGGGGTGGGGCCGTAGCTGCTCATAAATGTTTTGTGGATTTATGTAAATTTTTGTTTTCTTATGTATGTTTTGTAGACTGTTATTGTAATAAAAATGTTAGAAAAAAAAAAAAAACTGAGTTAACATGCAAATTGTACCACCAATTAAAAAAAAAAAAAAAAAAAAAAAAAAAAAAGTGGTGCTACATAAAAATGTTGTGATGTTATTGAACTGTGTGCGCACCTGAAATCGGTCGCGCGGGACTCTCCACCTTGATGAAATACTTAAATGCAATCCCGAGGTGGAGAAAGATCGTCATTCCCGCAAGAAGAGGGGGAGGTGGTTTTAGTCAGTAGGAATCTGACACTACCCTTCGGGGTGTCTTATGAAAGATTTACACCTCCTCAGGAAAAAAAAAAAAAAAAAAAAAAAAGGTTAAGTTAAGGTAAGTTAGGTTAGGTTCAAAATTATTTTGTTTAAAACTGAAAATTTATTTAAAAATTGAAAAAATTGTTTGTGAAAATGTTTAGTTAGGTTAGGTTAGGTTAGGTTAAGTTCAAAATCGAAAAAAAAATTGTTTGTTAAAATAACTGATTTACCACTAAAATGTGAAATATAGAAAAATTAAAAAAAAAATTTGTTTGTAAAAATGTTAGGTTAGGTTAGGTTCAAAATAAAAAAAATAAATTATTTTTGTTAAAATGACTGATTTACCATCAAAAATAAAAAAAATTGTAAAAAAAAGTTTGTTCGTGAAATGTTAGGTTAGGTTAGGTTAGGTTAGGTTAGATTAGATTAGATTAGATTAGGTTAGGTTAGGTTCGTGGTTTGCGGTGTGAGAAGTCACTCAATTTGTTGGTGTGCGATATCATTCAAATAGTGTTTCTCAGAAGAAGATTTAATTTGAAATAATTACATAGTAGTGTGAGAAGGTTCTAAAGAGTCGTTTTATGCTACTTGAAAGAGTCTGAAGAGATTAAAAACCTTTTTAGAAGAAAATTTGGAATTGTGTTGACATCTATCAAATTAATTTGTCAACATTAAATTGAATTTAATTAATATTTTTGTATTTGGATTAAATAAAATAAGAAAATTGAAAGAAATCCCGAGGTGGAGAAAGATCGTCATTCCCGCAAGAAGAGGGAGAGGTGGTTTTAGTCAGTAGGAATCTGACACTACCCTTCGGGGTGTCTTATGAAAGATTTACACCTCCTCAGGAAAAAAAAAAAAAAAAAAAAAAGGTTAAGTTAAGGTAAGTTAGGTTAGGTTCAAAATTATTTTGTTTAAAACTGAAAATTTATTTAAAAATTGAAAAAATTGTTTGTGAAAATGTTTAGTTAGGTTAGGTTAGGTTAGGTTAAGTTCAAAATCGAAAAAAAAATTGTTTGTTAAAATAACTGATTTACCACAAAAATGTGAAATATAGAAAAATTAAAAAAAAAATTTGTTTGTAAAAATGTTAGGTTAGGTTAGGTTAGGTTAGGTTAGGTTAGGTTCAAAATAAAAAAAATAAATTATTTTTGTTAAAATGACTGATTTACCATCAAAAATAAAAAAAATTGTAAAAAAAAGTTTGTTCGTGAAATGTTAGGTTAGGTTAGGTTAGGTTAGGTTAGATTAGATTAGATTAGGTTAGGTTCGTGGTTTGCGGTGTGAGAAGTCACTCAATTTGTTGGTGTGCGATATCATTCAAATAGTGTTTCTCAGAAGAAGATTTAATTTGAAATAATTACATAGTAGTGTGAGAAGGTTCTAAAGAGTCGTTTTGTGCTACTTGAAAGAGTCTGAAGAGATTAAAAACCTTTTTAGAAGAAAATTTGGAATTGTGTTGACATCTATCAAATTAATTTGTCAACATTAAATTGAATTTAATTAATATTTTTGTATTTGGATTAAATCATTAAATAAAATAAGAAAATTGAAAGAAATTTGGCTTTTTATTAAAAAGTATTTAATTCAAGTAAGGGCCGGTATTATAAAGACAAAATAAATCACCGAATAACAAATCTCAAATTAAATATATTCGACGAATAAACGTATTTCGGTATTATAAATCTAAATTAACTATTCGTAAAATAAGAAATTGCAACGCCGCATTTATATGTTATTTTAATATTGTAGTTATTGATGTGTTATATTGTAGCCTTTGTTATATTACAATAATCCCCTACAACATATTGAAAGTCAGTTGCATAACATCGTAGAGCAATCAAAAGCTGATTTTCAACAGAAATTGCTCCACATTAAATATAACCTAAGAAACATGACATATGTCAAGTTATTCATTGAATAAATTTTAATCCCTAGATTTTGGATGATTAATTTACTCCATAGATTTAGTTACCTACTTTTATTATTTGACGTTTATAATACCGAAATCAGCCAATTAAAATAATTTACTTGGTTAGTAAATAAAATCTACAGATTTTAATGGTTTATAATACCGGCCCTTAGTGGTTTAATAAAGATATTTTAAGAAAAAATAAGTTTTTTATTGACACATTTCAAATAATTTGTCAACGTCATAATTAATTTATATTTTTATGGATATATATTGAATTTCTTTTTATTATGAATAAATTTGAAAATTTAGAAGATATTGAAACCACTAATGTTAATCTTAGTAGCTCTTTTTACATAAGAGATAACTGTGATTCAAATTTTAAGTACATTCAGACAATATTAATAAATTTATGGACTCTGAGTTAGAATTTAAAACTAAATTAATTTCTAATGATATTAGCAAAGAGGCTAAAAAACTTAATAAAATTTTGGAAGAGGAATGTATGCCAAAGGAAGAAATTTTTGAGATTACGTCAAAATTAATTCATTTAACAAACCAATTTAATTCAATAAAAGGTACTATAGAGGAGACAAATGAAACAGAAGTTCTGAGGGTAGAAGTTAATAGACTCAGAAATAAATTGTTGAAAAAAGAAATCGAAATAAAGGACACTCAACAAAAAAATAGTTCTATATGTCAAAAATGCAGCTTGCTGATCAAGATGAAAGAAAATAAGGCCAAACTTATCGCGCAAAAATTCGAGAAAGCTGAAACAGAAAACATGGACGTAGAAGAATGGAAAAACATCATCAATGAAAATTGGCCAGAGTCAATATTTACGTTACCGTTAATAAAAGGAAACCCTTTTAAAGGATCAAATGATGTTCTTATTATTTTCGATAACATGAAAAAAAAAATCAGGCTTAGATATAATAACATCAGATAGGTATCCAGAAATTAGCAAAATGCTAGAGGAAGGATCGTTAATGGATAAAATTGAATCATGTTCTAGTATTACTAAAACAAAAAAAGGTATAAGGGAGCAAAAAGTTTTAGCATGCCAATTAAAAATCAAAGATCTATCATTACTAATCAAGACACTTGAAAATAAAATCAAAGGTTGATGCTAATGGAAGGAAAAAAATAGCAGTGGCAGCCTCTGAAGCCCACAACTGGGTTACTATCAGAAAAGTACTCAGCCTTTTGTTTAAGATGTCTTCAGTAAAAGTAGAATTTCATGTCCCTACAAGCTTTGTGGCTTGAATATGAAAAAAAACAAAAACAGAAAAAAGACATTAAAGACAAAAAAGAAAAACAAACAGACGCTATTATTGTCAAAACTACAGAAAAAACTATTCTTACGCTGACTTACTAAAAGGCTTTAAAAAAAAGCCATAGAACATCGAGAGGGAGCTAGTGTAAAGGCGTTTAGACAAACAAAAGATGATGATTTACTAATTATCACAGAAAAAGGTAATTCTGAAAACCTTAAGAAATTGCTTTCTCTAAAGATGGAAAATGTTCGTCTTTCAAATGTAGGTATAAGTCAGAATAAAACGCTACAAATGTCAAACATCGATGGAGACGCGGAACAGGCCGATATTGAGAAAACCATTAAAAATAAATTAGAAAAAATTAGTCATGAAAGCGTAAACTTATTGGTTAAAAATTTAAGGCCAACGAGAAATGGTAACCAAAACGCTACAGTAATAATAAAAAAAAGCTGCAATGGCGCTAATTAGCGCAGAAAAAATAAAAATAGGATGGCTTAAATGCACGCTACGGGAAAGGGTACATATACCTAGATGCACAAATTGCTTGAAACTTGGCCATGTGAAAACAGATTGTCTTGATCAAAAGGTAATAAGCCCAGGATGTCTAAAGTGCTGCAAGCAGGGACATCAAGTAAAAGAAAGCCCTAATGCAGCATGGTGCAATCACTGCAAAACGGAGCATAGGGCAGGCTCGACTTCTTGCGCAGTTTTTCGAAAATTAATAGATCAGAGCAGGGAGGAGCTTAAAAATTATATCAAAATGATTAAGTTCCTTCAAATAAATGTTGGTACCGCAATGCTGCACACGATGCGGCTGCAGCCTACGCAGGACAAATTGGAGCAGACATTATTCAATTCCAAGAACCAAATAAAAACATCGTAAAGAAACAGGGTTGGTGAACCGACATGAGAATGGACGTTGCTTTTCAGATTATTAACAAAAAAATTGACATAATAACTGGACACAGTGCGGGAAATGGATTTCAAATTGTGGAATGTAAGTATTTTAAATTAATAAATGCTTATATCTCGCCAAACATTTCGCTGGCCAAATACAAATTGAAAGTGGATGAAATCATGAATGTTTTCACATTAGACAAAAAAAGGAAATGTATCTTGGTTGGGGATTTTAATGCAAAATGTGCAGCTTGGGCATTAGATGATCACAGAGGAACGTATCTTCATGAGTGGAAATGCAGCACCGATGGAGTTATCCATAATGATGGTAAATTAGCAACTTTTGTTAGAAACAACAGCAGGTCCTATATTGATCTGACAATATCTTCAAAACATTTGAAAAAAAAATAACTGATTGGGAAGTACACGAGGAAGAAGAATCTCTTAGTCTTCACAGATACATCACTTTTATAATAAACAAAGAAGAAAAAGTAAAAACTAACAAACCAGCTTGTTGGGTGCTAGACAAAAAAAAAGCAATAGAACTATTCAAGGAGTTTAATGAGGAGCGACATAAACTTCCTGATTTTCTAAGAAAGGTACAGAGAAAAGCAAATAGAATATTAGACACTAAAAAAGCAAAAAATGTATACTGGTGGAACGCCTGTCGGAAGAAAAAAGAAATAAATGCAACTCTATCAGGAGATTACTTACAAGGGCTAACTGTAAAGACAATATAACATTAATAAATAAATTAAGGGAAGATCTCAAATCAGCAAGAAAATTATTCAAAAAGGAAATTCTAATAGCAAAGGATAAATGTTGAAAAAAAAATTACTGACGACCTTGAAAAAGATCCTTTTGGTCAAGAATATCAAATTATCTGTAAAGGTTTAAATTTAAGACATCAAAAAACCGTGATAGAAGACTCTGCAGCAAAAGAAATAATTGATGAATTATTTCCAGAATGTAATGACACAATAACTAAGAGTAATAATGAGATTACTGAAATTCCAATTTTCAAAATGGACGAGCTGAAAACAGCTGTTAATTCATTGAAAAAAAAAGCGCCAGGTCCAGATAAGATTACAGCGGAAATGATAAAGTTAGCCGTTACGGAGTTACCAGAAAAAATGTTTCAATATTATAACAATTTATTATTGAAGCTCACTTTTCCGAAAGAATTGAAAAGAGCTTCGATTGTTTTAATTCCAAAAAAAACGGAAAATATAGAGCATTTAGTTTGTTAAGCTCTTTAGGTAAACTATACTAAAAACTCATTAAAGGCAGATTAGAAGAAGAACTAGATAAAAAAAAAGAAATTGCAAACACTCAGCACGGTTTCCAAAGAGGGCGTTCTACAATAGATGCCGCGTGGGAAGTAAAAACATTGATAGAAAATAGACAGAGTAATGTGACGGCTCTGGTACTAATCAACGTAAAAAACTGCAAAGAGGAGCATAATGTGCAATAATTTAAGAAACACTGGCATTTTACCATATATATGCGCAATAGTAGAAGACTTTCTAAGTAACAGGAGCATTTGTTTAAAGAGTATAGAAAAAAATTTAACACAAAAAGTTCCACAAGGCTTCGTTTTAGGACCAACTTTGTGGAATGTGCTGTACAACCCGCTATTAAACATTGTATTGCCAAGCGGGTGCTCTACTATAGCCTATGCAGACGATTTGGCGCTAGTAAGTACGGCGGAGAACATTGAAAATTTGACAAGTAAAACCAACAAAACACTAAGTCAAATTTATGAATGGACGATTAAAAATGGACTAGAAATTGCAACCAAAAAAACAGAAGCAGTTATCTGCAAGGGGCCAAGGGCGAAAAAATATATCACTTTCAAGATTGGCAACTCTATTATCGAGCCAAGAAAAGTAGTAAAATATCTAGGTATTGATTTTGATAATCAGGGCATTTTTGGTGCACATACTAAAGCGGTGACAAAAAAAACAGAGGAAAGAATTGTTAACATGACAAAAATTCTTCCAAATATTTCAGACTTTTCAAGTAAAAGAAGAGCTGTCTATCATTCAGTAGTCAGATCAATATTGAGCTATGGTGCCCCAATATTGCAAGGAGCTCTTAGTTGTGCTAATCATAGGACAAGAGTGATAAGCACACAACGAAAAATACTGCTGAGGGTAGCAAGTGCCTATCGCACTGTCAGTGCACAAGCGGTGTGCGTAATAACTGGCACATTACCAATTGATATTTATGTAAAGAAAAAAAGCACACATTTTTTATAACAATAAAAGTGGAGAAAAAAAAAACTTTGGAGCTATTTAAAAATGGGAAAAAGCGTGGAAAGATAGTGGAAACGGAGAATGGACCAGGAAAATCAGTGGGTAACATGTAAACACAGGAAAACAGATTATTATCTTACGCAGTTTCTTTCTGGCCATGGTAGTTTTGGTTCATACACCAAACGAATTGGCAAAACTGATACCGATAAGTGCGCGTACTGTGACAATTCAGATTCGCCTGAACACACTATTTTAATATGCGACCGTTGGATAGAACAAAGAAGAATTGCAAAGACAAATTTGGATAAAAAAATTGAGGTAAATAATATAATAAATATCATGTTAGAAAACAGAAAAAAATGGAATTGCCTGCATAAGTTCATTGGCAGTGTAATGAAAATGAAAGAAGAAGAAAAGAGAGCAAGACAGAAGAGCTTGCAGTCTGTTGTACAGTGTGATTGATTGCTGTCCAGGCCCCAGCTGCTAGCCGATGTTAAACCTTGCAACAAGGTATCCCGTCTAGTAGTGAGAAGATTTGAGGTATTTTAGTTGGTGTGAGTCCCACACTCCTGTACACGTAGAATCAAGTGTATGGGGAGCATTATGCGTTTTCCTCAACAAAAAAAAAAACAAAAAAAGAAAAGTTAGGTTAGGTTAATTTGATTTAATTTGATGACATTTGTGACAGTTAAGAAACATTTAGATTAGGTTAGGTTAGGTTGAAATCATTGTTGGTCGGATTTTAATGTTTTATGACCAAAGTTAATTATTTTTAACTTCTTATAAATAGAATTTGTACTTTTTAAAAGTTATTGGCCGGATTTTTGATGTTTTAAATAATATTTTGTTGTCTTATAACCGGATTATGCAGTTTTTAAAATTTTAAAGCTTTCTTACAATATTTTAATGTTTTATAGCCTCATTTTGGTACTTTTAACAATTTTTTGATTTTTATGACCAATTTTGCTATTTTTATTAATAAAAAATGCATTATGCAAAAATCGGATCAAAAACTGTCCGGTTTTTGGTGTTTTCTGACAATATTTAAATTTAAGGCCGGATTTTATAAATAAAACTTTACTTTTTTTAACCTAACCTTACCTAACCTAACCTAACTAATCTATAATTTGCGCAACGGTAGCTGGATAGTTGAGGATGTTATTGCTAATTTGCAAGTATTTTCAAAATTTAACAAATTATTAAAAAATTTCTCTGCAAACGTCAAAAGTTACTTTATCACAAAAGACGGTTGTGATCCAACCTTGATAACTAACACTTGAGTAGGTGGGCCACTCCAATCTAAAACTACTGACTCGTTATTATGCTATAGATTATTTTACAACAGCTTATGGACAGATTTTGGTAATTTCTAACAATTTTTAGCCATTTTTAAAGTAAACAAAAATTTAAGTCAATTTTAACAGCTCAGAAACAATTTGTGATTTATTTAAAAGTTTTTAAAAACATTTTAGAACACTTTTAAAAGTTTGTAAACATTTCTGACAGCTAAAGAAAATTTTATGTCATTTAACATAACTCAGGAACAATTTTATGACAGTTTATTGACGTTTTAGAACAATTTTAGTCATTTTTAAACATTTGATAAAGTTTGTGACAGTTTAAGAACATTTTATGTCAATAATTATTACTCAAAAACAATTTTATAACGGTTTTGACAGTTTTTTGACAATTTATTGACATTTGTAACAGCAAAGGAACGTTTCATGTCATATATTATGACATTTTTGACAGTTTATTGACGTTTTAAAACATTTTCAATCATTTGTAAACATTTTTGACAGCTAAAGAACATTTGATGTCATTTAACATAATTTAGAAACAATTTTATTATATTTTTGACAGTTTAATAACGTTTTAGCACAATTTTAATCCTTTGTAAACATTTGATAACATTTATGACAATTAGAAAACATTGTATGCCATTTATTATGACATTTTTGACATTCGTGATAGCTAAGAATAATTTATGTCATTTAACATAACTCAAAAACAATTTTATAACATATTTGACAGTTTATTAACGTGTTAGCACAATTTTAATCATTTATAAATATTTGATGACATTTCTGACAGCTAAGAAATATTTTATGTCATTTATCACAACTGAAAATCAATTTTACAACATATTTGACGTTTTATAAACGTTTTAGGGCTTTTTTAAATACAATATAAACATTTGTGGCACCTAATTAATATTTTATGACAATTGCGACAGCTAAAAAACGTGTTATGTCATTTATTATGACTCAAAAACATTTGATGATAGATTTGACTTTTTTGACGTCATTTGATGACACTAGTGACAGTTGTAATTTTTGACATGATTTAAAAACATTTAATGATGTTTAAGAACATTTTTAAATAATTGGTAAACATTTGATCACATTTGTGATAACTAAAAAATATTTTATGTCATTATTTGTAAACATTTTATGACATTTGTGACAGTTAAGAAACGTTTTATGTCATTAATCATGACGCAGAAACATTTCATGACGTTTTGATAGTTTATTGACATTTTTTAATAATTTATAAACATTTGAGGACGTTTGTGACATCTAAAGACGTTTATGTCATTCATGATGACCCAAAAACATTTTATGACATTTCTGACAGTGTATTTTAAGACAACAGTACATTGCAAAATGATGCAATTTGATACCAATATACATTTGTACTATCGGTACTATCTCTGCAAAAAAAAATTAAATTGGTTCACCTAATTTGAATTAAAACCATTTTAGCTAGTCTCACAGATATCAAGAGAGAGTTCTATTAGACTATTTAAAAATGCATAACTTTGAAACGGTACATTGGATATTGATGCAATTTGGTTCAAATACTATACCTCAATACTATAGGTACTAATTGTGTAAAAATAAATAAAATCAATACACGCAATTTTAAATAAACATTTTTAACTAGTTTCACTAATATCTTAACAGAAAACTTAAAAATGAATAACTCTAAAATGGTACATTGGAAAATGATGTAATTTGGTACCATTATCCTTAAGTACTATAACTAAACACTATGTAAAAATGAACAATATTGACAAGCTCAATTTAAAATAAAATTTGTTTAACCAGTTTCGCCAATATCAATATAAAATCCTAATAGACAATTTAACAATGCTTAACTCTAAAACAATACATTGGAAAAGAATATAATTTGGTGTTTAAATACCTCAGTACTAAAGCTACAAACTGCTTAAAAAATAACAAAATTGACACGCTCAATTTAAAATAAAATCATTTTAACCAGTCTCACCAATATCAATAGGAAGTCCTAATAGACAACTTAAAGCTGCCTAACTCTGCAGCGGTATATTGCAAAATAATGTATTTTGGTACCAATATACCTTAGTACTATAGCTAAAAACTGTGTAAAAATAAACAAAACTCACTCGCTCAATTTAAAATAAAACTTTTTTAACTAGTATCACTAATAACAATAAAGAATCTTAAGAGACAAATTAAAAATTCATAACTCTAAAACGGTACACTCAAAAATGATGCAATTTGGTACTAATATACCTCAGTACTATAACTACTAATTGTGTAAAAATAAACAAAATTGATTTGCCTAGTTTGAAATAATATCATTTTAGTTAGTCTCACTAATATCAACGGAAAGTCATAATAGACATTTAAAATTGCAGAACTTTGAAACGATACATTGGATATTGATGAAATTTGGTTTTTATATACCTCAATACTATAGATACTAATTGTAGAAAAATAAATCAAATCGATACGCTTGATTTAATACAAAACCATTTTAACTAGTCTCATTGTCATCAACAGTCCTAATAGACAACTTTTAATCCCATAACTTGGAAACGGTACATTGAAAAATTATGCAATCTAGTGCCAATATACATTTGTACTATGACTACTAATTTTGTAAAAATAAACAAAATCAATACGTTCAATTTAAAATAAAACCGTTTTAACCAGTCTTACCAATATCAACGAAGAGTCTTAACAGACAACTTAAAAATGCATAACTTTGAAATAGTACATTAAAAAATAATACAATTTGGTACCAATATACCTCAATACTATAACTACTAACAGTGTAAAAATAAACAAAATTGACTGGCTCAATTTAAAACTAAATCATCTTAACTTGTCTCATCAACTTTAACAAAGAATCCTAATAGATAACTTAAAAATGTATAATTCTAAAACAGTACATTGAAAAATGATACAACTTAGTATTTAAGTACTTCAATACTATAGGTACTAACTGCGCAAAAATAAACAAAATCAATACGCTCAATTTAAAATAAAACCATATTACCCAGTCTCACTAATATTAATAGAAAGTCCTATTAGACAACTTAAAACTGCCTAATTCTGCAACAATTCATTGGAAAATGATGCAAAATGGTACCAATATACCTAAGTAGCATAGCTACTAACTGTGTAAAAATAAACAAATTTGATACGCCTAATTTGACATAACCCTATTTTACACAAAGGGACCTACATAATTAAAAATTTTTAATAGACGACTTATATAGGCTAAACTTTAAAATGGTTTATTGGAAAATAATGCAAATTTGTACCAATATACCTAAGTACCATAGCTACTAACTGTGTAAAAATAAACAAATTCGATACGCTTATTTTACACAAAGTAACCTATATAACTGAATTTTTTTTTTAAAACAACTTATAAAAGCTAAACTTTGAAACTGTTCATTGGAAATTGATGCAATTTGGTACCAATTTGCCTTAGTACTACGTGCACTAACTGTGTAAAAATAAACAAAACTGATACGATTACTTTAATATAAAACTGTTTTAACTAATCTCACTGATATCAATAAAAAAATTTAATAGACAATTTAAAAATGTATAACTCAAAAACGGTACATTGGAAAAAGATGTAATTTCGTACCAATATACCTCAGTACCATACCTACAAACTATGTAAAAATAATCACTTTCCTATATAATTTGAAAACTGGAATTTTTGTATTTATATATAATACTAATATGCATCTTTGTAATAAATATTATCTTGTACACTCTTTTATGTTGTTGTGACTTATTAAGTAACTCTTAAATATCACATATTAAAATTAAAAAAAAAAATGATTATAAAATTTACGCATAACATTTTTTTTGCTCATTTTCATCACACACCTTTTTAATACTATTACAGGACCACTCACTTTCGAACTAATTACATTTTAGATAATATTGTCCAGACTTTTTCCAATTTACTTTTCTCTCTTTTCTAATTAATAAATTAAATAACGCGATGAAACATTTTTTATAAAGTTTCGAAAGCACATTACATATCGCTTCCGTAATTACTCCCAAAAAATGAATCATACAAATTTTGATTCGTAATTACACTAATAAATGTATTTAAAATATAAACCCAAGCTATATTTATATAATAAAACCAAAAAAAATTTCATTATAAACTAATTATTAATAACATTTCGCAATATTTTTTAAGCCCGGAAAGGATGCGTGACGGTACGCACCACACACTCATTAATGTCAGCGTTGTTAAAATTAATAATAATAAATATTGACTATTGATGTGATGTAATGGATAGCGGAGTAATAAATAATTGCAATATGGGTCAGTGAGTACGTTTAGCATTAGGCAATCGCCTTATGGCATATACAAAATGTCCCCTTTCCCTTCAAAAACAGTTTAGTTGCTTGCCCCCTACCTACATTACCCACTCGACTTTTTACGGAAAATCCAGGAAGTGTTCCTTACAAATAATAAACAATTGCATTCGTGTGGTGTGCGCATAGTGTCTAGCAGAAGAGTACAATGTAAGTCGTTAAATTTATATTTATTTATTTTGTAGTGATAATTTATTATCTAAATATTATATTATTATTGCTATTGAAGTGTTTAGTTTAGTTAATATTTACAATTGTTTAAGACAATTATTTTAATATTCTTCTGAAGTGTCTGCTGATGATAAAGGTTGTATATAAATATTTTATAATGTAATAACAATTATTATTTCAAATTTTTTTTAAATAATAATTGAATTGAATAATTGAATAAATTTATTATTATTATTATTATTATTATTATTATTATTATTATTATTATTATTATTATTATAAACAAATTCATTTATGTAATGCTTCAAACTCAACAAAATTGTCAATATTATAAATTAGTTTCACAGCCATCAAACTAGTTAGTTTACAAACGTCAAATAAGTTACTTTTGACAGTTTAAATTGTAAATTTGTTATAACTGATAAACGGCAAATAAATCAATTTGATAGACATCAAATTAGTCAGTTTACAAACGTCAAATAAGTCGTTTTGACAAATTTGTTACTACTGACAAACGTTAAATAAATCAATTTGATAGACATGTAAGTTTACAAACGACAAATAAGTCACTTTAACCATTTAAGTTGTAAGTTGTATATTACTGATAAACGTCAATTAAATCATTTTTACAAACATGTCAGTTTACAAACGTTAAATAAGTCACTTTAGGAGTTTATATTGTAAATTTGTTACTACTACCAAACGTCAAATAAGTCAATTTAGCAGACATCAAACAAGTCAGTTCACAGACGTCAAATATAAGCCATTTTGACAGTTTAAATTGTAAATTTGTTACTACTGACAAACGTCAAATAAGTCACTTTGTCAAACATTAAAAAAAATCAATTTACAAACGTCAAATAAGTCACTTTGACAATTTAAATTGTAAATTTGTTACTACTGACAAACGTCAAATAAATTAACGTATCAGACATCAAACAAGTCAGTTTATAAATGTCAAATAAATCATTTTGACAGTTTAAAGAGTAAATTTTTTACTACTAACAAACGTCAAATAAATCAGTTTGTAAAACATTTATAAAGCCAGTTTACAAACGTCAAAAAAGTCACTTTGACAATTTAAATTGTAAATTTGTTACACCAGACATACGTCAAATAAATTAATTTAACAGGCATCAAAAAGTCAGTTTACAAACGTCAAATAAATAACTTTGACAGTTTAAATGGAAAATTTGTTACTACTGACAAATGTCAAAATAATTAGTTTAATAAACATCAAACAAATTAATTTACAAACGTCAAATAAGTCATTTTGATAGTTTAAAATATAAATTTGTTACTACTAACAGTTTAAAGTGAAAATTTGTTACTTCTGATAAACGTCAAATAAATCAATTTTATAAACATCAAACTAATCAGTTTATAAACGTCAAATAAGTCACTTTGACAGTTTAAATTGTAAGTTTGTTACACCTGACATACGTCAAATAAATTAATTTAACAGGCATCAAAAAGTTAGTTACAAACGTCAAATAATAGACATCAAACAAATCAGTTTGCAAACGTCAAGTAAGTCACTTTGACAGTTTAAATTGTAAGTTTGTTACACCTGACATACGTCAAATAAATTAATTTAACAGGCATCAAAAAGTTAGTTACAAACGTCAAATAATAGACATCAAACAAATCAGTTTGCAAACGTCAAGTAAGTCACTTTGACAGTTTAAATTGTAAGTTTGTTACACCTGACATACGTCAAATTAATTAATTTAACAGGCATCAAAAAGTTAGTTACAAACGTCAAATAAATAACTTTGACAGTTTAAATTGTAAATTTGTAACCACTAACAAACGTCAAATAAGTCAGTTGATAAAAATCAAACAAGTCTGTTTACAAACGTCAAATAATTTACTTTGACAGAATAAATTGTTAATTTTAGTCAAATAATTTAGTTTGACGGACATCAAACAAGTCAGTTTACAAACGTCAAATAAGATAAAACAGCAGAGAAAATAGCAAAAACTACATATATATCAAAATCGTTTTATTTGACATAAGAAAATGGCGGTATTTTGACAGTAACAACTTGACAGGCTTATTCATGTGTTATGTGTTCAGTAAACTTATAGGTCTCTTGGGTGGATTCATACCACTTTATATGTCACAAAATTAATGAACGCTTACAATGTTTTTATACGGGTAGTACATTTTGAGAGAAATGGATAACTAGCGGGGCTAAGTGATTCGTCTTGTAAATTTGATTTGATAAATGGTTGGCACTACTGACAGATAAATAAACGCGTACTCATGGCAATTTTATTAGCAACGCTACTAAGCACTTTACTGAAAGGTGAATATATCTTTAAAAAAGTAATGTATATTAAAATGTTGATATAAATAGCAAAAGCAGTCAATATGTAAGTAAAACAAGTGACATTAAATGAAGTTTGACAATTTGAGTTATGATAAATAACATAAAAAATATTCAAATGTTTAGCAAACATTGAAAACTGTCTTAAAACGTCAAAAATGTCATAATTTTTTTTAAAATTATAATAAATGACATAAATTGTTTTTTACCTGTCACAAATGTCATTAAATGTTTGCAAATGATTGAAAATCGTCTTACAACTTCAATGAACTGTCAAAAATGTCATAAAAATTGTTTTTGAGTTGTTATAAATGACATAAAATGTTTGTTAGCTGTCACACATGTCATTATATGTTTACAAATTATTAAAAAATGTCTTAAAACGTCAAAAAACTGTCAGAAATGTTTTTGAGTTATAATAAATGACATAAAACGTTCTTTAGCTGTCACAAATGTCATGAAATGATTACAAATTATTTAAAAGTATTGAAAAGCGTTAATAGACTGTCAAAAATGTCATGAAATAGTTTTAAAGTTAAGTTAAGTGACAACGTTTCTTAGCTGTCACAAATGTTATCCAATCTTGTTATAAAACGTCAATAAACTGTCAAAAAAGTTATAAAATTACTTTTGAATAATTATAAATGACATAAAGTGTTTTTCACCTGTCACAAATGTCTTTAAATGTTTCCAGATGATTATAAATGAATGAAAACGTCTTCAAATCTTTATTTAAAACATCAATAAACTGTCAAAAATGTCATAAAAAAGCGTTAAAATAATTATAAATGACATAAAATGTTTTTTACCTGTCACAAATGTCATTAAATGTTTACAAATGATTGGAAAACGTCATACAAATTGTTTTTGAGTTATTATAAACGACATAAAATGTTTGTTAGCAGTCACAAATGTCATCAAACGATTATAAATGAATTAAACTGTGCTACAACGTCAATAAACTGTCAAAAAGGTCATGAAATAATTTTAAGATTAAGTTAAATGACAGCGTTCCTTAGCTGTCACAAATGTCATCAAATCTAGTTCTAAATTGTCAACAAACTGTCAAAAATGTAATAAAATTGTTTTTGAATCATCATAAATGATACAAAACGTTCCTTAACTCTCAAAAATGTCATCAAATGTTTACAGACAATTGTAAAATGTCTTAAAACTTTAATAAACTGTCAGAACCGCTAATAAATTGTTAAAAACATCATAAAATGTTTTTGGGTCATTATAAATGACATAAACGTCATAATTTTTGTTTTGAATCATTATAAATGACATAAAATGTTTCTTACTTGTCACAAATCTCATTAAATGTTTACAAATGATTGAAAAACGTCCTACAACGTCAATAAACTGTCAAAAATGTCATAAAAATTGTTTTTGAGTTATTATGAATAACATAAAATGTTTGTTAGCTGTCACAAATGTCATTAAATGTTTACAAATTATTAAGAAATGACATGAAACGTTCTTTAGCTGTCACAAATGTCATAAAATAATTACAATTAATTTAAAAGTATTGTAAAGCGTTAATAGACTGTCAAAATAGTCATAAAATTATTTTTAAATCATCATAAAATGTTCTAAAACGTCAATAAACTGACAGGAACGACAATAAACTGTCAAAAACGTCATAAAATGTTTTTGTGTTATCATAAATGACATAAACGTCATATTTTTTTTTAATACTTATAAATGACATAAATTGATTTTTACCTGTCAAAAATGTCATTAAATGTTTACAAATGAATGAAAAATGTCTTAAAACGTCAAAAAATTGTCAGAAATGTTTTTGAGTTATAATAAATAACATGAAACGCTCTTTAACTGTCACATATGTCATTAAATAACCACAAATAATTTAAAAGTGTCTTAAAACGTCAATAGATTGTCATAAATGTCATAAAATTGTTTATAAATTATAGAAAATGTTATAAAATGGTCCTTAGCTGTTACAAATATCATCAATATTGGTGAGACTCGGTAAAATAATTTTAATTTAAACTGAGCGTGTTAATTTCAATTGTTTTTACATAGTTTTTAGCTATGGTACTGAGGTATATGGGTACCAAATTACATCTCTTTTCAATGTACCGTTTTGAAGTTAAGCATTTTTAAATTGTTCATTAAGATTTTCCATTGATATTAGTGAGACTAGTTAAAACAGTTTTATATTCAATTTTGTTTGTTTTTACACAGTTGGTACACATATAAAGCAAATTGGTACCAAATTGCATCAATTTCCAATGAACCGTTTCAGAGTTTAGCTTTTATAAGATTTTTTAATGATGTATGTTACTTTTTGTAAAATAACGTTATGTCAAAATAGGCGTATCGAATTTGTTTATTTTTACAAAGTTAATAGCTAAGGTACTTAGTTATATTATTAGAAATTTGCATCATTTTTCAATAAACCCTTTTAGAGTTTAGCTTTTATAGGTCTTCTATTACGATTTTTTAATTATGTAGGTCACTTTGTGTAAAATGAGGTTATGTTAAATTAAGCGTATCAAATTTGTTTATTTTTACACAATTAGTAGTTATGGTACTTAAGTATATTGGTACCATTTTGCATCATTTTCTAATGAACCGTTGCAAAGTCAGGCAGTTTTAAGTTGTCTAATAGGACTTTTTATTGATATTGGTGAGACTGGTTAAAATGGTTTTATTTTAAATTGAGCGTACCGATTTTTTTAATTTTTGCGCAGTTAGTACCTATATTACTGAGGTACATAAACGCTAAGTTGTATCATTGTTCAATGTACTGTTTTAGAATTATATATTTTTAAGTTATCTATTAGGATTCTTCGTTAAAATTTATGAGACAAGTTAAGATAGTTTTATTTTAAATTGAGCCAGTCGATTTTGTTTATTTTTACACAGTTAGTAGTTATAGTATTGAGGTATATTGGTACCAAATTGTATTAGTTTCTAATGTACTATTTCAGAGTTATGCATTTTTAAGTTGTCTATTAGGACTCTCCGTTGATATTGTTAAGACTGGTTAAAATGGTTTTATTTTAAATTGAGCGTATTGATTTTGTTTATTTTTACACAATTAATAGTCATAGTACAAAGGTATATTGGCAGTAAATTGCATAATTTTTCAATGTACCGTTTCCAAGTTAAGCGATTAAAAGTTGTCTATTAGGACTTTTTCTTGATGACAGTGAGACTAGTTAAAATAGTTTTGTTTTAAATCAAGCGTATCAATTTTATTTATTTTTTTACAATTAGTACCTATAGTATAGAAGTATATAGAAACCAAATTGCATCAATATCTAATGTATCGTTTTAAAGTTCTGCAATTTTAAATTGTCTATTATGACTTTCCGTTGGTATCGGTAAGACTAGCTAAAATAGTTTTATTTCAAATTAGGCAAATCGATTTTGTTTATTTTTACACAGTTAGTAGTTATGGTACTCAGGTATATTGGTACCAAATTGCATAATTTACCAATGTACCGTTTTAGAGTTATTAATTTTTAATTTGTCTATTAAGATTCTTTTTTGTTATTAGCGAGACTTGTTAAAAATTTTAAATTTTAAATTGAGCATGTCAATTTTGTTTAATTTTGCACAGTTTTTAGCTATAGTACTGAGGTATATTAGTACCAAAATACATTATTTTGCAATGTACCGTTGTAGAGTTAGGCAGCTTTAAGTTGTCTATTATGACTTCCTATTGATGTTGGTGAGACTGGTTAAAATGATTTTATTTTAAATTAAGCGTGTCAATTTTGTTAATTTTTACAGTTTGTAGCTACAGTACTGAGGTATTTAAACATCAAATTATATCATTTTCCAATGTATTGTTTTAGAGTTATGCATTTTTAAGTTGTCTATTAGGACTTTCTATTGATATTGGCGAGACTGGTTAAAATATTTTTATTTTAAATTGAGCTTGTCAATATTGTTCATATCTACATAGTTTTTAGTTATGGTACTTAGGCATATTGGTACCAAATTACATCATTTTCCAATGTTCCGTTTTAGAGTTATTTATTTTTAAGTTTTCTATTAAGATTCTCTATTGATATTAGTGAGACTAGTTAAAAAGGTTTATTTTAAATTGCGCGTATTGATTCTATTTATTTTTACACAATTAGTACCTATAATATTGAGGTGTATTTGAACCAAATTGTATCAATATCCAATGTACCGTTTCAAAGTTATGGATTTTTAAATAATCTATTAGGACTCTGAGACTAGCTAAAATGGTTTGATTTTAAATTAAGCTAATCGATTTTATTTATTTTTGCACAGATAGTACCTATAGTACAGATGTGTATTGGTACCAAATTGCTTCATTTTGGAATGTACCGTTTTGTGTCATCATAAATGACATAAACGTGTCTTAACTGTTACAAACAATTTCATATGTTTATAAATAATTAAAAAATGTTAATAGTCTATCAAAATGTCATAAACTGTTTTTGCGTCATGATAAATGACATAAAACGTTCCTTAGCTGTCACAAATGTTATCAAATGTTTACAAATTAATAAAAAATGTCTTAAAACATCAATAAACTTTTAAAAATGTTATAAAATTGTTTTTGAGTCATGATAAATGACTTAAATTGTTTTGAAATTATCACAAACGTTAAAAATAACCTTAAATGTCAAAATGTTTTTGAATCATAACCATCATAAATGACAACTGTCACTAATGTCATCAAATATTTATAGGTTATTAAAAGTCTTAAAACGTCAAAAACCTGTCAAAACTCTTATCAAATATTTTTGAGTTGTAATAAATGATATAAAACGTTTTTTAGCTGTCACAAATGTCAAAAAATATTGTTTAAATGTCACAAATATTTATATTGTATTAAAAAAGTTCTAAAACGTCAATAAAATGTCAAAAATGTTATAAAACTGATTTTGAGTTGTTATAAATGACATAAAATATTTCTTAGCTGTCACAAATGTCATTAAATGTTTATAAATAATTAAAATTGTCAAATATGTTATAAAACTGTTTTTGAGTTCTGTTAAATGACATAAACTATTCTTTAGCTATCACAAATGTCAAAAATGTCATGATAAATGACATAAAATGTTCTTTAACTGTCATAAATGTTTACAAAGGATTAAAATTGTACTAAAACGTCAATAAACTGTCAAAAATGTAATAAAATTGTTTTTAAATTATGTTAAATAACATCAAATGTTCTTTAGCTGTCAAAAATGATTACAAATGATTGAAAAATGTTTTAAAATGTCAATAAACTGTTAAAAAATGTCATGATATATGCTATAAAACGTTTCTTATCTGTCACAAATGTTAAAAATCTGTCAAAAACGTTATACAATTATTTTTGAGTAATAATTAATGACATAAAATGTTTTTAAACTGTCACAAACTTTATCAAATGTTTACAAATGACTAAATTAGTTTTAAAATGTTAATAAACTGTCATAAAATTGTTTCTAAGTTATGTTAAATGACATAAAATGTTCATTAGTTGACACAAATGTTTACAAACTTTTAAAAGTATTCTAAAATGTTTAAAAACTGTTAAAAGTTACAAATTGTTTCTGAGCTGTTATAATTGACATAATATGTTTCTTAGCTGTTACATCAATTTGTAAAAAATATTATAAAACATTCTGAATGGACAATTACGTAATAATTTAACAGTTTTTCAGCTTAGAAAAGTCATTTTTTAGTAAAAATATTTTGAAATTTGTAGTTTTTTATCTTTAACAACTCCTTGAGCTACTAGTTAGCAAATTTTATTCAAATTGCCCTACTAGCTTTTGTTTCAGAACCTATCACTCACAAATTTTACCGTTTTTGCATTCTAAAAGTTTGCAAAAGCCATTTTATTGTAAAAATGTTTCAAAATTTGTAATTTTATTATTTTTAACCACTTTTTAAGCTACTATCTAGCAAATTTTATCCAAATTGCTTAAGTGGTTTTTGTTTTAGAACCATTTACACATAAATTTTACCGTTTTTGCACTCTGAAAGCTTACAAAAACTACTTAATTGTAAAAAAAATTAAAATTTTGGTATTGTTTTATTTTTAGTGATATCTTGGGCTAGTAATTTAAAGTTTTGATCAAAATTGCTAGATTAGATTTTGTTTTACCAACGACTTCGCAATAATTTTACCGTTTTTTACACTAAATGCGTACAAAAACTATATTATGGTTAAATTTTTATAAAATTTTTAATTTAATTATCTTTAAAATTATCTTGAGCTACTAACTAACAAATTTGATTCAAATCGCCCAACTGGTTTTTGTTTTAGAACTATTTACATACAAATTTCACCATTTCTGCACTCTAAAAGCTTACAAAAATCAATTAATTATAAAAATCTTTTAATTTTTTTAGTTGTTTTATTTTTATTGACAACTTGGGCTAGTAATTAGAAGTTTTGATAAAAATTGTTTGATTAATTTTTGTTTTACAACGGATTACGTATTAATTTTTCCGTTTTTTACTCTAAAAGTTTACAAAAGCTATTTTATTGTAAAAATATTTTAAAACTTGTAATTTAATTATTTTTAACAACATCTTGAGCTACTAACTAGCAAGTTTCATTCAAATCGTCCGACTGGTTTTTGTTTTGAAACCAATTACACACAAATTTTTCCGTTTTTGCACTCTGAAGGTTTACAAGAACTATTTAAATGTTAAAACCTTTTAAATTTTGTAATTGTTTTATTTTTAGTAACATCTTGGGCTAGTAATTGAAATTTTTTTATCAAAATTGCTCAATTAGATTTTGTTTTACAATCAATTACGTAATAATTTTACCGTTTTTTTAGCCTTTAAGCTTACAAACACCAATTTATTGTACATTTTTTTAGATATTTGTAATTATATTACTTTTAGTAACATATTGGGCTACTAACTACGAATTTTGATTAAAATTGATTGATTAGTTTATGTTTTTCAAACAATTACGGAATAATTTTACCGTTTTTTACAGTAAAGTTTAAAAATCTTAGCTACGCCACTGCATGACATAGCTCAGTACAACTTATGAACAGTTTGGAACACTTTAGGTGCAATTGTGAACAGTTCAAGTACACATTAGAGCACTTTGAAGAGTTTAGAATTAATTTAAAACAGTTTACTAAACTTGGAAACAGTTTAGTTCAGTGCAACTGAGAACACTTGAATTAAAACAATTAACATTATTTAGATATGATTACATACATTCATGAACAGTTTGGCAAATTTTGGTGCAGTTGAATACAGTTTTAGTATATTTTTCAATATTTTGAAATGAGGTTTAAAAATCCAAGTTACGCCACTGCACCCAACGTCAAATAATAACAGGTCGTTAACCTCAAATATCAAAACTTTGTTTTTAGTTCATGTAAACAATGGGTTTGACAGTTAATTCAAAATGGCCGCTTTACAGTTTAGCCAACTACACAAAATAAAAAACTATTTCTTACTAAAATAAACTTCAATTAATTAAAATGATATATTTTATTAACTTGGTTTTCGGAATGATTTCCCGGCATATTTAACCCCAATCCCAATTTCCAGGGATCAAACTTTGGACTACTTGCATAATATACAATTGAGCTTTAGTAGTTACTTTTTTAGTAGTTCCTGTTTATCAATCAAAACTTAAAAAATTGCAAGTAATAATCATGTAGTAATAGCCATTATTATTATACTAATATGTATTTTTCATATTTGTTTGGTCTTGATAGTTTCTTGCCTCCTCGCTCTTGGCATCGTTTGCTTTTGCTCTTGAACGGTCTTACTCGTTCGTACTATTACTTAATTTTGTTAATATTTGTGTTTACTAATTGTTTTAGCATCATTTACCTTATTTGTTTCTAAGAATGGTGAGAATTAAACATTTTTGCAATGCTTAAAATGATTGTTAGCTATTAAATAATACAACCTTTTATTTGTAAACAGTATGTCCTGTTATATAACTGAAGAGTTCTTTTTAAAAATCAAATTAATCTGATTAACTCTTTACTTATATAATGTTATAAAAAAAACAAAATTGTAATAATAATTATATTTCTTTTACACATCCCATATGTAACAAATTAAATATTAGGCAAATATTAAATAATCTCAGAGAAAGCAATACCAATTATACTCAAGTACTTATCCATATTAACGAAGCTTTGACGTTACATTTGCCACTAACAAAGCATGCATTAATTTGGCTTATATGATGTAATCGTTACATGAAATACAGTACCTACCAATTGAGTTTAAGAAAGTCTTTTGTATCAAGTATTAAGCGTGTCAAATTTTGTTTACATTGACAATTCAATTGGTATATTTAAAGAATTGTATACTGATGTAATGGAATTATTTTTCTATGATTCTTCTCTAAGCCACCGTGAAGAGAGGTTGTAAATCATTTTAAGAAGTCTTGTGAAAACGTGAATCTTGTATTAATTGTGGTGGTAAGTTTTTTTTAATTTGATTATATTTAAAAGCAGTTTTTAACTTTTGAAGTAAAACTTATGCTTACATATTAAATTTTTTGGGATTGATTTTTATAGATTTATTTGAACTTTTGTGGAAATTAAATAAAGAAAGTGATATCGTTTTATTTTATTATTGACAACTGTAAACCAAGGCTAAGGCATCACTTTACAAGAAGGCCCCTAAAAAAGCCTAAGTGTTTAAAAAATTTTTGTTTAGAAAACATTTTTTTTTTTAATTTTTACTCCTTCTAAGCAGTATTTTACTTTTTTTTAATGTTTCCAAAGTTATATGTGTTTTATAATTCATTTTCACCCCCCTCCCTTTTTTAATTTTTGATAAACTTATTTTTGGGCCTTATAGCATATCAAATTTGAGTAAGGTTTTCCTTAAACTTAGTGTTTCCGGCAAACTGGCATTATGTACATATTGCGGAGCTTTTTCTGTAACTTAACCTAACCTAATAATTTATTGTTAACCATAAAATGATTACTTAACCTAACAAAATAATCAATTATATTTATTAAATCTAATATGGTAAAATATATGGTGTTAACTAATTATACAAAACCAACAAATTAAACATTCCATGTTGGTAACGTATAGCAATTACATTCCTTATATTAACATAAATAATTGTATTTATATGCATATGAGAAGAAGATATAAAATCGTTACAATTTAATTGGAATTTAAAACTGCATTTCGTTAGCCTATGACATAAACGCCGACATTTCAACTTCCAATTTCCCTTTCACATATATGTTTGTGACATGATAAACCATTTAGATTGCGAATTACATTTGTCGTAATTCGTGTCTTGAGAGCGCGTACAAGTAGAAAGTAGGGAAAAGTGCTAGGTAGGTAGCGGGCGCTTGGGATTTTCCTTCGCCCAACAAACATTACGCAAACTGAACGCAAACATGAAATTCATTGGAGAAAATTTTTGAAAAAATAAAAAACAGCTATCTCTGTTATATAATAAATGCAATTGGAATCGTTAAATATGTGCAATGCATATGGAGTTTTGTTACGTGCTGCATGCATGTTATTATTGCAAATGGTTCATAATTGTGTGATGATTGGAATATGTTGAATAATTATGAATGTTTAATTAGATTTAACGTCTGCTTAATCGAGTATGTAATTAATAATTATTGTTATTACCGTAGATTATGAGTAATTTTATTGAGGTTGTTGCAACACAGGAAATATTATGTAGTACGTTACAGCCGTATTTAGATCGATGTGTGAACAAATTAGGCGTCATAATGGAAATTATGTTTAAAAATAAATAAACTTTTAATAGTCAAAATGTTGTTTGGCTTGGCTTTGAACGAGTAAACTAAAAGTTAATTGTCAAAGTGACATTCAACTGTCAATCAATCAATCAAACTGGCAGTACAAAAAAGTTTTTAATTTCTAATGTATTATAATTGCAGTTAAATTATTAAAATTGTTTTAATGTTTGTCAAAAGTTTTGCCAACTGTTACATAGTCACCAAGTTATTTCAAATTGTTATCAAATAGTATTGCCAACTGTCAAATTGATACAATGTTTTGTCAAACTATTACACAGCACTACTGTCAACAAAGACATCTAACTGTCAATAATTACATTTATATTGTCAACTGTCATTTAACATGTTTGATATATTACCAACAATTTTAACTACTACTAAACAGTATTGCCAACGGTTTTTTAACATGTTGGAATTTTAAATTGTCATCAGACAATATAGCCAACTGTTAATTTGACATTTGCAAATATTGTTAGCTGTCAAATTTAGTAGATAATCATAAGATATTAAATCTCAATAACATTTTGCTTCATGTGCATACCGTGACACATGTCAATGGTAAAATGATAAATTAAATATCAACGGTTTTTATTTTTAGAATAAAAATCAATGTTATGTAGTTCATATACGTACCGTGACACATCTGTCAATTGCAAAACGACATATTAAAAGTCAACTTATTTTTTAGGTTAGGTTAGGTTAGGTTAAGTTAGGTTAGGTTAAGTTAGGTTAGGTTAAGTTAGGTTAGGTTAAGTTAGGTTAGGTTAAGTTAGGTTAGGTTAGGTTAGGTTAAGTTAGGTTAGGTTAAGTTAGGTTAGGTTAAGTTAGGTTAGGTTAAGTTAGGTTAGGTTAAGTTAGGTTAGGTTAAGTTAGGTTAGGTTAAGTTAGGTTAGGTTAAGTTAGGTTAGGTTAAGTTAGGTTAGGTTAAGTTAGGTTAGGTTAGGCTTCATAAAGCAACAGAGTAAATGGCAATAATATTTTGATTTAGGTGCATACCGTGAGACATCTGTCAGTAGTGAAATGACAGATTAAATGTCAATATATTGCGTGACTCAATAATCGCAAAGCAATGAAAGAAATATCAATATTATTTAGTTTATGTGCCGTGACACATATGTCAATCGTTGAGCAACAGATTAAATGTCAGTTTTTTAAGGTTTTACGGCACATGACTCAATTATTGAATATCTACGGAATTAATATTATGCGTAACTCAATATTGACAATGTACAAAACAAATATAAATGTTATTTAGCTCATGTGTGTGCCGTGACACATATGTCAATCACAAAACAACAAATTTTAATATTTTTTGGTTTATAGCGTGAGCCAATAATTGCAAAACGACTGAATTGATATCAAAATTATTTTGTGTGTACAGTGACACATCTGTATATACCGTGACACATTTGTCAATTGCAAACCAATAAACTAGATATCAAAATACTTTTTAAGTTATGGTTTTTGTAACCCAGTTATTACGATACAACAGAATAAATATCAACATTATTAAGATAGTGTGTTTACCGTGACACATCTGTCAATTACGACAGATTAAGTGTTAATATATTTTTACGATATGGCGTGACCCAATAACCAAAAAACGACAAAACCAATATTAATTTTGTTTTGTTTATACCGTGACACATCCGTATATACCGTGACACATATGTCAATCGTTGAGCAACAAATTAAATGTCAGTTTGTTTAAAGTCTTGCGGCACATGACTCAATTATTGTATATCTACGGAATTAACGTTATTTATACGTGACTCAATATTCACAATGTACAAAACAAATATGAACATTATTTAGTTTATGTGCGTGCCGTGACATACATGTCAATCGGAAAGCAACAAATATCAATATCTTCTTAAGTTCATAGCGTGAACCAATGATTTCAAAGCAACTAAATTAATATCAAAACTATTTTGTGTATACCGTGACACATCTGTATATACCGTGACACATTTGTTAATTGCAAACCAACAAATTAGATATCAAAATTCTGTTTAGGTTATGATTTTTGTAACCCAATAATCACAATACAATAGAATAAATATCAACATTATTAAGATTGTGTGCTTACCGTGACACATCTGTCAATTACGACAGATTAAGTGTTAATATATTTTTACATCATGACATGACCCAATAACCAAAAAACGACAAAACCAATATCAATTTTATTTTGTGTATACCGTTACACATCTGTATATACCGTGACACATATGTCAATTGCAAATCAACATATACTAAAATACTTTTTAGGTAATGGTAACTCATTAATTGCGATAGAACAGAATAAATATCAGCACTATTTAGTTCGTGTGCTTACCGTGACACATTTGTTAATTACTAAGCAACGGATTAAATGTCAATGCCAAGGAGTAACTCAATAACTACAAAGCAACGGAACTGATATCAATTTTACTTTGTGTATACCGTGGCACGTCTGTATATACCGTGCCACATCTGTATATACCATGACACATCTGTCAATTACAAAGCAACCAGATACCAAATCACATCTTAGATTGTTGTATGTGTAACCCAATAATTGCAATACAACAGAATAAACACTTTTATGTGCTTGCCGTGACACATCTGTCAATTGCCAAACGACAGATTAAAAATCAATATCTGTTTAAGTCATAGCGTAATGCAATAATAAAAATTGATAGAACTAAAATGAATTTTATTTTGTGTATACCGTGACACATCTGCATTAGCTGTGACAATACCTGATACCAAAATTACCAAATTTTTAGGTTAGGTTAGGTTAACTTAATAATTGCAATACTACAGAAATAAATATTAACATTATTTAGTGACACATTTGTCAATCACTAAGCAATAGATTAAGTAAGTGTCAATAGTTTTAAAGTTATGTGAAAACCATGATACACACATCACAAATGTTTCTGTTTAGACGTAAAGCAACAAATTAAATGTTAAGTTAGGTTTGCGTAGTAACAAGTTGCATTTTTTGATCGCAAATCAACGGATATTTTTTTAGGTTATGTATGTGCAGTGACAGAATATTAAATTTTCAAACTGTCGCAAAGTGAGAGAATAAACGTTAACATTTTTTTAGGTTATGTATAAAGTTACGCAATTGCAAAGCAACAAATAGAACAACAATAATTGTCAGGTTAAGTTAAACATTTTTGTTTTTAATTGTCAGTCGCAAATTAACAAAATGAACGTCAATATTTTTAGGTTATATATGGGAATTGACACAATTGTGAACCAACAAATAGACTAGGCATGCATTACAAAAATAATATTTGTATTTCACAAACATATTTTGGTTCTTAAGCTCAATCGCCACAATGCGTCAGTTGAGCTTGAGAACCAAATAAAAAAAAAAATGAAAATTGCGTTACTTTATCAAAAACATTATAAATAAACCCATTCAAAACACATTTTTAGTTTAGGTGATATATCAATTGCAAAAACAAAGAAGATTGTTATTGTACGTTATAACACACTAATCACAAATGTTTTTTTTTCAAACAACTTTTCAGGTTCTTATGTCACGTGACGCATCTATCAATCTCAAAATGACAGATACATTTTTAGGTTATGTATGTGCAGTAACACACCTTCACAAATATGTTTTTTTTTTACAACTGTGAATCCCAAAGCAACATTTTAAATGTGAGGTTATGTGTTATATGTGACATATGGATAAATTGCAAATCAACAAATACTTCCGCTGTGTCAAGTGCTATATAGTTTAATGGCTTTTGTCAAAAAAGTATTTTATATTTTCACAAACAAATTTGAATCCCAAACTCAATACCTACCGCATCAGTTGAGCCTGAAAACTAAACTAAAAAATAAAAGCGGAATATCACTCCCAATTGCAGATAATCATGTGTGAGTGTTTGTGATCAAGAAATTGAATTACGAACACTTGGGTGGGTGGGTGGGGTACACAGTTTATTGATTGCGTATCAGTAGATTTAACTTTAGTTCCAACCCACTCGCCCAAGTGTTTGTAATCAAAAATTTGATTCACAAACACTTGGGTGAGTAGATGAGGCACATAGTTTATTAATTGCGCGTCAGTAATTTCAAATTTAATTCTCGCCTACCCGCCCAAAAGTTTGTGGTCAAGAAATTGGATCACAAACACATTTGTGGACGGGCGGGGCACATAATTTATTGATTGCTAGACAGTAGTTTTAACTTAAGTTCCCGCCCACCCGCTTAAATTTTTGTGATCAAGAAATTACATTAGATTCAAGTTTGTTGCTTGTGTGTTTTAGATTGGCGTTCCTGTCTGCCCACTCATGTGTTTATTATCAACAAATTCTATCACAAACACTTGGGTGGGTGGGCAAGAAACCCAGTATAAACTACCCACGCCCACTTTCAATAAACTAAGTTTTCTCCCATCCGTTCAACCCAAGTAAAAACTACTTGCCCACATTCAATGAGTAGAGTGCTCCGCCCGCCCACCCAATTCTTTGTCATAAGAAAGTTAAATCTATGACCCTCTTCTCCCAATTAAAAAACAAATGACAATTGCAGAAAGAAGAATCATAATTTTTAGATCACCAACACTTAGGTGGGTGGGCGGGATCCCCAGTAGGTGGGCGGAAACCCCAATCAAAACTACTGTCTAACTATCAATAAACTAAGTGCCCCGCTCACCTACCTAAGTATTTGTAATTCAATTTCTAAATAACAAACACTTAGGCGGGTGGGTGGGCAAGTAATTCAATTTTTTTTCGATTTCGATTGGCATTTCCATCCACGCTAAAGTGTTTTTAATCTAATTTTTTTATAACAAACACTTGGGTGGGTGGGCAAAAATTCCAGTAGAAACTACCCGTCCACTTTTAATAAATTAAGTTCTCCGCTCTTCTCTTTGCAATTGTCATTTGTTTTTAAACAAGTATTTGTTATCAAAAAAATAGATCACAAACATTTGAGTAAGTGGGCAAGAACCCTAGTAAAAACAACCCGCGCCCACTTTTGATGAAGTAAGTTTTTCCTCATCTCTAGACAGCAATCACTTGGGTGGGTGGTTGTAAACCTCAATAAAAACTACCCGCCCACATTCAATAAACGGAGTGCCCCGTTCATCTGTGACCTTCTTCTTCGACTTAGGTGAGTGGACTAAATTCCCAGTAAAAACAACCCGCCCACATTCAATAAATAAAATGCTTCCTTCGCCCATCCACTATTTGTTATCAAAATATTAGATCTGTGACCCTCTTCTTCCAGTTTAAAGAAAAATGACAATTGCGTTCCCGCCCACCCGCCTAAATGTTTGTTATCACAAAACTACTTACTGCCCCGCCCACCCGCTCAACTGTTTGTAATCCAATTTGTTGATAACAAACACTTGGGCGGGTGGGAGGGGACGCTAACTGAATCTACACAAGCACTAAACTTGAACTTACAGCCCACCCGCCCAACCTATTGCTTGTCAAAAAATTGAATCACAAATACGTGTATCCCAGCAGAAACTATTCCACTTTCATTAAATTGAATTTATTAGTTTACTGCAACCTTTTTTGCAAATTTATAAATTTTTGTTACCTGGCTAGATTTGGTTTGTAACTTTGCTAGATTAGTATATAACTTGGCTAAATCATCACCTACAATGATTGAAATAAATCTAAAAAAACTGTAATTCATTTTGCTTGTTTAAAAATTGTTTTGCAGTTTTTTGGTTTGCAACTTAGTTAAGTTTGGTATAAAACTTGCTTAATTTTGCCAATAACAATAATAAATTAAACTATGTTTATATGTAGCCTAAATTAGCATTACTTTTGTTTACTAAATGGAGTTTGTGCTAAATTTTAAAATTTTTCTTAAAATTACCAATAATCATATTTTGCTTATTATAAACGCAATATTTATAATAGTTAAGTTTAAATTAGCCGATTCTTATTTTGTATTGATTTAAATTCTACCGACTGCGCCAATTTTTTTTTTTAATTTTGCTTTGAAAATCCTACCGACTGCGTCAAAATTGTGTTTTTGTGTAAATAAACTTTACTTGCCGTTATCTGCACATAATCTTCAAAATAAAATTAATCAAATTTGAAAATTCTACCAGCTGCGTCAAAACTAAATACTTGGGCAAACACGTTTTTTATTAAATTGTCAAATTTTAGTTTGTAATTTTAAGCAGTACTTAATTCCAAATCAGATGTAGTGTTTTAAATTCTAACGACTGCGCCAAAATAAATATTAACCTTATCTTAGCTATTTTAACTCCAATCTAAACTGGTTATGGTATGGTGTGGCAGTTAAATATTTGACCTCTCTGCGGTCGTCAGAAGTCATTTTGTCACAAGAAAAGATTGTGATCTAACTTTTTAATAACTAACACTTGAATATGTTTTAACTCGCTCATAAATTGTTCTTAAGACTATCAAATCAGTCTCAAACAGTCTTTAAAGTTGTCAAAATGTACGCAAAGCTGTCAAATTGTTCTTAAATATGTTAAATCGGTCTCAAATTGTTTTTAAAATTGTCAAATTGTTCTCAAAGCTGTCAAATTGTTTTTAAAACTGTCAAATTACGCTAGAAGCTGTAAAATTGTTCTTACATATGTCAAATTGCTTTCAAAATCGTTTTCAAAACTGTCAATTAGAGCCATCACATTGCTTTGAAAGCTGTCAAATTGTTCTTAAATCTATCCAATCTAGATCATTGTTCTTAAAGCTTTTATTGCTTTTCATAAAACTGTCAAATTGCTCTCTAATAGTTCTCAAAGCTGTCAAATTGTTCTGAAATATGTCAAATTGCTCTCAAATTGTTCTTAAATTTATCAAATTAAGCTGGCAAACCGCATTCAAATTGTTTTTCCAACATTCAAATTGTTCTTATAGCTGCCAAAACTGTTAAAAATCGTTTTCAAAACTGTCAATTAGATCTCAAGATAAGAAATCGTTTTTAAAGTTGTCAAATCACTCTTAAAGCCGATCAATTGTTTTTTAAGCAGTTAAACCGCTCTCAAACAGTCCTTAAAGTTGTCAAATTGTACTCAAAGCTGTCAAATTGTTCTTAAATATGTTAAATTGATCTAAAATTGTTCTTAATGTTGTCAGACTGTTCTCAAAGCTGTCAAATTGTTCTTAAAACTGTTAAATTATTTTTAAAACTATCAAACTATTGTTTAAACTGGCAAATTGCATTTAAATTGTTCTTAATACTGTTAAATTGCTTTCAAAGCTGTTAAATTATTTTCAAAATTGTGAATAGATCTCAAGATATAAAATTGTCTTTAAAGCTATCAAATTGCTCTGAAAGCTGTCAAATTTTTCTTAAAACTTGCTTTCAAACTATTCTTAAAACTGTCAAATTGTTTTCAACGCTAATCTATATTGCTCTCAAAGTTGTAAAATGTTTCTCAAAACTGTCAAATCACTCTCAAAGCTGAGAAATTGTTCTTTAAGCTCTCAAACAGTTCTTAAAGTTGTCAAAATATACTCAAATTGTTTTTAAATATGTCAAATCGCTCTCAAAACTGTCAAATTGTTTTTAAAACTGTCAAATTATTCTCGAAGCTGTCAAATTGTTGTTTAAAACTGGCAAATTGCATTTAAATTATTTTCAAAACTGTCAATTAGATTTTAAAATATAAAATTGTCCTTAAAGCTATCAAATTGCTCTGAAAGCTGTCAAATTGTTCTTAAAACTATCAAATCGCTGTCAAAGCTAAATAATTGTTCTCAAAACCGTTATTTGCTTTTCTTAAAACTATCAAACTATTCTTAAAATTGTTAAATTGTATACTGTTTTCAAAGTTGTAAAACTGTTTTAAAATTACTCTCAAAGCTGAGTAATTGTTTTTAAAGTTCTCAAACAGTTCTTAAAGTTGTCAAAACTATACTCAAAGCTGTCAAATTGTTCTTAAATATCTCAAATCACCCTCAAGCTGATCCCAAAGATGTCAAATCGCTCTCAAATTGTTTTTAAAACTGTCAAACTATATTCGAAGCTGTCAAATTGTTGTTTAAACTAGAAAATTGCATTCAAATTATTCTTACAACAGTCAAATTTTTATCAAAGTTATTAAATCGTTTTTAAAACTGTCAAAACGTTTTCAAAGATAAGATACATGTTTTTAAAGCTACCAAATCGCTCTGAAAAAGCTGTCAAATCACTCAAAGTTGTTAAACCGTTTTTTAAAGCTTAGAAATTGTTCTTAAATCTATCAAATCTCTTTCAAACAGTTCTTAAAGTTATCAAATTGTACTCAAAGTTCTTAAAACTGTTAAACTACTTTCAAAGCTGTTAAATCGTTTTCATATTGCAAGACATTAAAGCTACATCTCATAAAAATTTTATTTTACTTATTGTTTGCTATCAAGAAATTAGTAGTTTGACCTCTCTACAGACTTTAGAAGACATTTTATCACAAGAGAAGGTTGTGATGCAATCTTTTGATAACGAACACTTGAGACAGTGGTTGGGCTACTTCATAACAAAATAACAAACCAGTAGTTTGGACTGGAGTGCCCCACCCACCCACCCAAGTGTTCGTTACCAAAGAATTAGTAGTTGACCTCTCTGCGGACGTTAAAAAAATTTTATCACAAAAGAAGGTTGTGATGCAATCATTTGATAACAAACCTTTGGGTGGGTGGGTGAGCCACTCTATAACAAATCAGTAGTTTAGACTGGAGTCGCCCAACCAACCAACCCAAGTGTTTGTTATCAAGAAATTGGTTGTTTGACCTTTCTGCGGACGATAGAAGACATTTTATCACAAAAAAAGTTCTTCTAATTACGTACATTTGGGTGTTCGTCAACTTGTAGAGAGGAGAGACTTTAAGTTTTTTGATAACACTTAGTCGAATACCCATCCGACTAAGTGTTTGTTGTTTGGTCACTCCAGTTCAAACTATTCGCTGGTAATCATAATCTGGAGTAACCAACCCACCCGCCTAAGTGTTGGTTATGAAAAGATTAGATACCACTTCCTCCTGTAGAAAGGATGCTATCATCTGCAAAACTATGAAGATGGTAGCACTCTTTATACTTTCCAAAAGATTATTTCCACAAATATGATAGAGCGTCTTAAAATTTCTAGGTTAGAAACTGTAACATCTACAAACAAAGATCTTGAAACAATATCTGAATAAGGTACTTCCAACTTGGTCGATTTTAACTCTTCATTTGTTACATGGTCTGGCCATTTGACTTGTGTTTATGTTAAGATATAGCCCACTTAGCTACTCAAGTGTTTGTCATCAAGAAATTAGATCTCTCTGTTGTCGTCAGAAGTCAATTTGTCACAAGAGAAGGTTGTGATCAAACTTTTTGATAACTATTACTTGGGTGGGAGGGTGGGCCACTCCAATCCAAATTGCTGACTCGTGATCATGTTACGAAATGGCCCACTCACCCAACCAAGTGTTCGTCATCAAGAAGTTGGTTGTTTGACTTCTCTGCAAATGTCAGAAGTCATATTGTTAAAAAAAAAAAAGTTGTGATCAAACTTCTTAACAACTAACACTTGGGTAGGTGGGCCAGTCCATTCCAAACTACTGATTCGTCAACTGTCAAAAGCAATGTTAATATGTCATTAAAAACATTAACGGAATGTCAAAAGTGACGTTTAATTTTGAAAACTAAAAGTTCACAACTAAATGACAGTTATTTGTGATTAAATTGTCGTTTGCAATTGACATTTGCTTGCAATTTTTAGCTACACCAGTTCAGAGAACAAACAAAACACTAACTATTATTTTTCTTCTTACAGAAATGTCGAAAACAACGTGCGTTATCGTAAACAACTCCTGGGATAATATTCTAAACGAAAAAAAGATGCAGGACCAAAACTTACTTGACATTGTTGCTAAAATTGCTGTGAAAGAATTGCGTGAAGATGATAACACCCGAAAGCAGTGTCTCAGACAATTCAAAGATTGGGTGAAGACGCATCCTGACATCGAAAACTGTCTTACAGGTAAAAAGCCTATAGTTTAAATTTTGATGAAATTTGAAATCATTTTTTGGCATTGCAGATGACAGTTTTCTGTTGCGTTTTTTGAGAACTAAAAAGTTTAGCATACCAATGGCTCAGCAGACACTTTTGAAATATTTGAATTTGCGTAAGAAGTTTAAGCACATCTTCTACGACATGGATTGTACTGATAGAAAAATACACGAATTGATTTCTAACGGGTAAGAGATTATGATTTGTAAACTGTAATCTGGTTTGCAAAAAAAAAGTTTAAGCTTACTAGTACGCAATTACAGATGGCGTTGACTTGATACGTTTTATTGCTTGTATTTAATTTAATTTTTTTAGGTATATATTTGCAAGTCCGTTTAGGGATAACTTTGGAAGGAGAGTCATTTTGACGGTTCCAAGTAAGTAAAAATATTTTATAATTAAAGTGTTTTTATAATATTTCTTTTTTATTAAATCTCTTATTTTAAATTGCTTTAGAAGTCTTACAACTTGTTTGAAAGGGTAATCTGTATTAGTATAAATGTCTAACCTAATCTGACTGAAACTATTTTAAGTTTTTAGTTAAAAAAGCTAAAATTTTTGCTCAATCGGTTCTTAAATTTTAATTAAATTTAATAATTAGTAGCTCAAAACGTGGTTTAATATAATAAAATTGTGAACTTAATGAAGCAAATCTCTTTTTAATTTCAGGTAAACTGGATCCATATAAATATACAAGCACTGATATGGCAAGAGCTCATATCATAACCTACGAAACATTATTGGATGACGAAGAAAATCAAATAATGGGCTTCACTTATGTAGGCGATGCAGCTGATATGTCAGTCAGTCATGTGGCAATTTGGTCAATAACCGAATTTGCTACATTGATAAAATGGGGAGAAGTAATCACATAAGTAATTATTACCAAACAGTTAAACTAATTTACTATTTTGCAGCAATCCTGTCCAATCAGGCATAAAGTGCTTCACGTAATTAATCTACAATCAACATTCAAATATGTGATTGAGTTTGGAGCAAGCAGAGTGAGCGAAAAATTGAGAGAAAGAATGAAGGTGAGTGCATTAATAGTCATTAATAAAAGTAATTAAATATTATTAAATTAATAATTGTTGTCATAGAAATGTAATAAGAGTTCCGTTGATATCGGTAAACGTCGTAATTATTTTAATGGCGACTGAATAGAATTGAAAGTAAAATTAATTGAATTGGTAAGATTAAATAGTGCATTTAAATTGCAATTATATGATCCAATAATTTTAAATAATACTTCGTGAGAACTCGACAATCTTCGTGCAAATTTTAATGGCCGCCTTTTAGTAACCACAGCAACGCACCTGTAACATCATATTTGACATTTCATTTAAAAATATCATCAACAAAATTATCAGTAATTAACGCATTAATAAAAATGCCCATAAAACATATGTACGGTCGTCAAATTTTTGATTCAAGCGGTGTTCCAACCATAGAAGTCGATTTAATAACAGAACTTGGATTATTCAGAGCCTCTGTACCATCAGGAGTAACGGAAGGTGAAGGTCAAGCGCTTGAAGTAAGAGATGGCGATAAAACAAATCTAAATGGTAAATCAGTATTAAAAGCAATCGATAACATTAACGACATCATAGCCCCAGAATTAATACGACAAAATTTAGAAGTAATACAACAATCTGAAATCGATGATTTTTTAATTCGTTTAGATGGTACTGAAAATAAATCAAAATTAGGAGTTAATGCAATACTAGCTGTATCAGTAGCAGTAGCCAAAGCAGGCGCAGCCAAAAAAGGAATCCCATTATATAAACATTTCGCTGATTTAGCAAAAAACACAGATTTAATATTACCAGTACCAGCATTCAATGTAATATTTGGAGGAAAAGCTTCTAAAAGCAAATTACCAATGCCCGAATTTATGATTTTACCAACAGGTGCTAATTCATTTACTGAAGCTATGAAAATGGCTTTGGAAGTTTATGAAGCTTTAAAAAAGCAATTGACTAAAAAATACGGAGCTGCTGGTTTATATGTTGGTGAAGATGGTGCTTTTGCACCATCTGTAGCAGCAGCAAAACCAGCATTAAAAATGATTAATGACGCTATCAAAAAATCAGGCAATAATGGTCGCGTTGAAATTGCAATCGATGCCGGAGCTAATGATTTTTTTAAAACTGGTAAATATGATATGAATTTTAAAAATAAAAAGTCTGATAAGAAAAAATGGTTGACTCCTGCTAAATTACGCAATCAATTTCTTGCCAATATAAAAAGTTTTCCAGTGGTTTCAATCGAAGATCCATTTCACGAAGAGCAATGGGCTTCGTGGATTGAAATCACTGATAAAACTAATGTACAAATAGTTGGTGATGATTTTATTAAAGGTAATATAAAGCGATTGCAAGAAGCTATTGATAAAAATGCTGGTAATTGTGTTTTATTAAAATTGAATCAAATTGGTACTATTACTGAAGCTATTGATTTGCATTTATTAGCTAGAGCTAATGCGTGGGGTACAATGATTTCGCATAGGTATGGTGAAACTGAAGATACATTTATTGCTGATTTTAGTGTGGGTTTATCAGCTGGACAGATTAAAGCAGGAGCTCCTTGTCGTTCGGATCGTATGGCTAAATATAATCAGCTTTTGAGGATTGAAGAGGAAATGGGGATTGGGGTTAAATATGCCGGGAAATCATTCCGAAAACCAAGTTAATAAAAGATATCATTTTAATTGATTGAAGTTTATTTTAGTAAAAAATAGTTTTTTGTTTTGTGTAGTTGGCTAAACTGTAAAGCGGCCATTTTGAATTAACTGTCAACGCATTGTTTACATGAACTAAAAACAAAGTTTTGATATTTGAGGTTAACGACCTGTTATTATTTGACGTTGGGTGCAGTGGCGTAGCTTGAATTTTTGAACCCCATCTCAAAATATTGAAATATATACTAAAACTGTTTTCAGCTGCACCAAAATTTGCCAATCATTTCCAATTAATGTTGATTGTTTTAATTCAAGTGTTTTCAATTGCACTGAACTGAACTGTTTTCAAGTTTAGTAAACTGTTTCGGATTAATTCTAAACTCTTCACAATGCTAGAAATTGCTCTAATGTGTACTTGAACTGTTCCCAATTGCACCTAAAGTGTTCCAAACTGTTCATAAATTGTACTAAGCTATGTCATGCAGTGGCGTAGCTAAGATTTTTAAACTTTACTGTAAAAAAACGCTAAAATTATTGCATAATTGTTTGTAAAACATAAACTAATCAATCAATTTTAATCAAAATTCCTAATTAGTAGCCCAAAATGTTGCTAAAAGTAATATAATTACAAATGTCTTAAAATTTGTACGTTTGTAAGCTTGACGGCTGGAAAAACGGTAAAATTATTACGTAATTGATTGTAAAACAAAATCTGATCAAGCAATTTTAATAAAAACTTCCAATTACTAGCTCAAGATGTTACTAACAATAAAACAATTACAAAAATTAAAAGGGTTTAACATTTAAATAGTTTTTGTAAACTTTCAAAGTGCAAAAACGACAAAATTTGTGTGTAAATGGTTTTAAAACAAAAACCAGTCGGGCAATTTGAATCAAATTTGCTAGTTAGTAGCTCAAGATGTTGTTAAAGATAATTAAATTACAAATTTTAAAATATATTTACAATAAAACAGTTTTTTTAAACTTTTAGTGTAAAAAAACGGTAAAATTATTACGGAATCGGTTGTAAAACAAAAACTAATCAAGCAATTTTGATCAATACTTCTAATTGCTAGCCCAAGATGTTAATAAAAATAAAACAATTTTAAAAATGAAAAGATTTTTACAATTAATGGGTTTTTGTAAGCTTTTAGAGTGCAGAAATGGTAACATTTGTATCTGAATGGTTATAAAACAAAAACCAGTTGGGCGATTTAAATCAAATTTGCTAGTTATTAGCTCAAGATAATTTTAAAGATAATTAAATTAGAAATTTCATAAAGATTTTACCATAAAATAGTTTTTATACTCATTTGGAGTAAAAAAAAAGTAAAATTATTGCGTAATTGGTTGTAAAACAAAATCTGATCAAACAATTTTAATCAAAATTTCCAATTACTAGCCCAAGGTGTCACTGAAAATAAAACAATTACAAAATTTTAAATTTTTTTGCAATCAAGTGATTTTTGTAAGCTTTCAGAGCGCAAAAAAGGTAAAATTTATGTATAAATGGTTCTAAAACAAAAACCACTGGATCGATTTGAATAAAATTTGCTAAATAGTAGCTCAAGAAGTGGTTAAAGATAATAAAATTACAAATTTTGAAACATTTTTACAATAAAATAGTTTTTGTAAGCTTTTAGAGTGTAAAAACGGTAATATTTGTAAGTAAATGGTCCTGAAACAAAAACTAGTAGGGCAATTTGAATAAAATTTGCTAATTAGTAGCTCAACATGTTGTTAAAAATATTAAAATTGCAAATTTTAAAATATATTTACAATAAAACAGCTTTTTTAAACTTTTAGTGTAAAAAAACAGTAAAATTATTACGGAATCGGTTGTAAAACAAAAACTAATCAAGCAATTTTAATCAAAACTTCTAATTGCTAGCCCAAAATGTTAATAAAAATAAAAAAAATTCAAAAATGAAAAGATTTTTACAATTAATTGGTTTTTGTAAGCTTTTAGAGTGCAGAAATAGTAACATTTGTATCTAAATGGTTCTAAAACAAAAACCAGTTGGGCGATTTAAATCAAATTTGCTAGTTATTAGCTCAAAATGATTTTAAAAATAATTAAATTAGAAACTTCATAAAGATTTTACCATAAAATAGTTTTTGTACGCATTTAGTGTAAAAAAACGGTAAAATTATTGCGTAAACGGTTGTAAAACAAAATCTGATCAAGCAATTTTCATCAAAACTTTCAATTACTAGCCCAAGATGTCACTAAAAATAAAACAATTACAAAATTCTAAAGATTTTTACAATCAAGTGGTTTTTAAAAGCTTTCAGCGCGCAAAAACGGTAAAATTTGTAAGCAAATGGTTCTGAAACAAAAACTAGTGGGGCAATTTAAATAAAATTTGCTAATTAGTAGCTCAACATGTTGTTAAAAATATTAAAATTGCAAATTTTAAAATATATTTACAATAAAACAGCTTTTTTAAACTTTTAGTGTAAAAAAACGGTAAAATTATTACAGAATCGGTTGTAAAACAAAAACTAATCAAGCAGTTTTGATCAAAACTTCCAATTGCTAGCTCAAGATGTCACTAAAAATTAAACAATTACAAAACTTCAAAGATTTTTACAAACAAGTAGTTTTTGTAAGCTTTCAGAGTGCAAAAACGGTAAAATTGATGTGTAAATGATTCTAAAACAAAAACCACTTGGGCGATTTGAATAAAATTTGTTAGTTAGTAGCTCAAGAAGTAGTTAAAAATAATAAAATTACAAATTTTAAAACATTTTTACAATAAAATGACTTTTGTAAGCTTTTAGAGTGCAAAAACGGTAAAACTTGTGAATAAATGGTTCTGAAACAAAAACTAGTGAGACAATTTGAATAAAATTTGCTAATTAGTAGCTCAAAATGTTGTTAAAGATAATAAAACTAAAAATTTTAAAATATTTTTACCAAAAAATGACTTTTGTAACTTTTAGAGTGAAAAACAGTAAAATTATTACGTAATTGGTTGTAAAACAAAATCTGATTAAGCAATTTTGATCAAAACTTCCAATTAGTAGCCCAAAAAGTCACTAAAAATAAAACAATTACAAAATTTTAAAGATTTTTACAATCAAGTGGTTTTTGTAAGCTTTTAGAGTGAAAAAACGGTAAAATTGATGTGTAAATGGTTGTAAAACAAAAACCAGTTGGGCGATTTGAATAAATTTTGCTAGTTAGTAGCTCAAGATGTTATTGAAGGTAATAAAACTACAAGTTTCAAAATATTTTCACAATTAAATGGCGTTTAGAGTGCAAAAACGGTAAAATTGATGAGTAAATGGTTTTAAAACAAAAACCAGTTGGGCAATTTGTATAAAATTTGTTAGTTAGTAGCACAAGATGCTGTGAAAGATGATAAAATTTTAAATTCTAAAATATTTTTACAATTAAAAGGGCTTTTGTAAGCTTTTAGAGTGAAAAACGGTAAAATTATTACGTAATTGGATGTAAAACAATAATTTATCAAGCAATCTTGATCAAAACTTTCAATTACTAGCCTAAAATATTGCTAAAAATAGAGCAGTTATAAAAATTTAAAGATTTTTAAAATTAAATAGTTTTAAAACTAAAATCAGTCAAACAATTTGAATAAAAAATTTTAGTTAGTAACTGAAGATGTTGCTTAAGATATTGAAATTGCAAATTTTAAAATATATTGACAATAAAATAGCTTTTGTAAACTTTCAGTGTAAAAAACGGTAAAATTATTACGTAATTGGTTGCAATTCAAAAATTAATTGATCAATTTTAATCAAAATTGCTAGTTAACAGCCCAAGATGTTACTACAGATTAAAAAAACAAAGAAATTGTAATATTTTTACGACAAAATGATTTTTGTAAGCTTTCAGAGTACAAAAACGGTAAAATGATTGCGTAATCGGTTGTAAAACAAAAAATAATCGAGCAATTTTAAGGAAAATTGCTAGTTAGCAACTCAAAATGTTGTTAAATATAATAATATTAAAAATGACATAATTTTTTTACAATTAATTAGTTTTTGTTAGCTTGCAAACTGCAAAAACGGTAAAATTTGTGTGTAAATGGTTTTAAAACAAAAACCAGTCGGGCGATTCAAATAAAACTTACTAGTTAATAGCTCAAGATGTTGTTTAAGATAATTAAATTACAAGTTTCAAAGCATGTTTACAATAAAACAGCTTTTGTAAGCTTTTAGAGTAAAAAACGGTAAAATTGTTACCCAATCGGTTGTAAATCAAAAACTATTCAAACAATTTTAACCAAAATTGCTAGTTAGTAGCCTAAAATGTTACTAAAGATTAAAAAAATACAAAAATTGTAATATTTTTACAATAAAATGGCTTTCATAAGCTTTTATGGTGCAAAAACGGTAAAATTTGTACGTTATTCATTTTAAAACCAAAACTAATCAAACGATTTTAATCAAATTAGCTACATTGATAAAAAAAATGTTGATGGAGATAATACACTACAAAAATTGTAATGTTTTATCATTATAGAGACAATAAGTCGCTTTGTGATTGACAGTTGACGTATAAGTTTACTTTTCTTCAATTTTCTGTCGTTGTCCTTTAGTTCAGAGGCAATATGTCGCTTCACGATTGACTTTGTCCTTTATTTCAGAGGCAATATGTCGCTTCGCGATTGACACATACTCGTCTTTTAATATTTTGTCAATTGTGTGTCATTATAGAGTCAATATGTCGCTTCGCGATTGACAGTTAACGTATATGTTTAAGATTTAAAGAAAATTCTAATGATTTTTGATACAAATTTGTCAATTTATTAATTAATTTTGACACTGTATAGACATTTAAAATTTTAAATATAATTTGACAGATTTGTTTGAATGACAAATAATGATAATGATAATTTGATAGTTTGTAAATTATAATAAAATATATTAATTAATTTTGACAGCTGATACATATTGACAACTTTAAAATTATCATCTAAGTTGGCTGCAATGTTGATCCGCCATTTTGAATCAATCAAATGTCAATCATTTAAGTTGGTTGCAATGCATTACATTTTTTAAATTTAATTACTCGCAATGATATCAACAAATATTAAATTTAATATATTATTATTTTTAGATTCACAATTCAATGGATGAACTTCATAAAGCAATACCAGCTCATGTCCTTCCTAAAGAATACGGAGGCGAGATGCCGATGACAGACATGATCGAATTGTGGAAAAAAGAAATGATAGCAAAACGCGACAGGCTATTGACATACGATGCGATGAATCTGTTATCAGATAGAGGCATCGTGACGAGGCATACAAAAGTGATCGGCGAGATTGAAGGCCTTCAGGGTAGCTTCCGGAAACTGGAAGTCGATTAAGAAACCAACAAAAAATTTATATCTTAAATATCTTAGTAATAGTGGTTATGTTAGTATTAAGTTTTTTTTATATTTGTAAGTGTAATCATCATATTTTATAATTTTGATAATAAAACTGATTTATAATTTAAGTATTGTCGTTAACTAACCTGAACAATTTTTTTTTACGTAGTTGGCAACAAATTTAATTGATTTATTTTTATTACATACAAAAATTGTTACAAAATAAATGGTTTATAATTTTAATCTTAAAAAATATTATCACAACAATTATTTGGGGTTATTGTGTCATGGCACGCTATCACAGTGTTGCAAATTTTTGATTGCGTTTACAATTATGTCAACGCGATCAAGTTTCGCTTTAATTTTGATTGCAAAACAAGGTCGCAAAATATTTTTATCAACAGCTGATTTTAATAAAGCTTTAATTCCATTAGCACGCATCTGTTTATCACCATACCAACCTAAAAAAACAAATATTAATTCACACATTAAAATGATTAAAAATCAAACTGCATTTTACTAACCTAATAATCCCAAACATAGAATTCGATCTCCTTCAAAGCTCTGATATTCCCAACCAAGATCTTCATAAATATTTCCTCCACCATCAATTAAGAAATTGTAAGCAGGATTAAGATTCCTTCCCACATCCAAACAATCCTCATAATCACCACAATTAATTTCATTTAAATTTATTTCCTCTACAGGCAACAACATTTTCAATTTATTTTCTGTAATAAAAGTCGAATTCTTCCAATCCATAGCAATGCGGTAGTTCCCTTCATCAATTTTATAATCCTCGTCTGAAACACATCATCAAAAACAATTGAAATACATTTGAATTGTATAATGGTCCTAGTTGAGAGGTAATACCTTCAACGTCTAGGCCTTGAACATTCATCTTGAAACCCCATGCCTGATTTCTATAAATAACAAAATAATATTCATGGCCGATTGATATAAATTTAGATTATTAAGATAATGATTTATTTTTTTGCATTACTGACCTTCAATTAGTAATAAGTATGTTCCTATGGCGATTCCAGCGATTAGGAAGAGGAACAAGGCGATGATGCAGAGGAGGTTGATGACGCCATGGGCTTGTGGTCGGCCCAATAATGGTACTGTTTCGTTGGCGTTGATGGATGCTGTTGTTGTTGTTACGCATATGCTGCAAAAATCTAAAAGAAATTAAAATAAGTTAAAAAGTGCACGCTTCAAGATTAATTGTAAATTAATCAAAAGCGCTTCACATAAACTTTTAATAATTGACGGTTAGTAACGTCACAATAAGTCGCTTTGCAATTGACAGTTGAATATCCATAAGTCGCTTCACATAAACGTTTAATGACTGACGTTTAGTAACGTCACAATTAGTCGCTTCACGATTGACAGCAAACAAAATAGTCGATACGGTGTCGCTTCGCGATTGACAGTTAAATATCCATAAGTCGCTTCACATAAACGTTTAATGGCTAACGTTTAGTAACGTCACAATTAATCGCTTCACGATTGACAACACACAAATTTGTAGATATGATGTCGCTTCGCAATTGACAGTTGACTATAAATAGCTTCTTATAAACATTGAATACTTGTCGTTTCGTGACATCACAAGTCGCTTCGCAATTGACAGCACATAGATTGGTAGTTACGGTGTCGCTTCGCAATTGACAGTGGAATATCCATAAGTCGCTTCACATAAACAATAAATATATGACGTTCAGCATATTACAACAATTAAAAAGTGCTCAAAACGACCAAAGAAGACATAAACAACAATCTTACTTCAAACCTTTACCATAAACTTATTGGTTGGTATTAATATTTGTTTTAGAAATTTTTATTAAGATTAAAAACTCCTAACTCTAAATTTCCAAACCGCATTCAAAAAGTCCAATCGGTTGTATGCTGAAAGTCTATTTGCTCAAGACGACCAAAGAAGCCATAAACAATAATCTAACTTCAAACCTTTACTATGATCTTATTGGTTGGTATTAATGTTTGTTTTAGATATTTTTATATAGAATTAAGACTCCAAGATCCAAATTCTCAAAACGACATCCAAAAACTCCAATCGGTTGTATGATAAAAGTCAAATTACTTAAGCCGACTAAAGGAGACATGAAGAATAATATTACATCAAAGCGTTACCATGATCTTATTAGTTGGTATTAATATTCGTTTTAGGTATTTTTATATAAATTAAAAACTTCTGAACCCAAATTTTTAAACCGCATCCAAAAAGTCCAATCGGTTGTATGATAAAAGTCAGTTTGCTCAAGACGACCAAAGGAGACATAAACAACAATCTAATTTCAAACATTTACCACAATCTCAATGGTTGGCAATAATGTTTGCTTTAAGCATTTTTATATAGCTTAAAGACTCCTGAATCCAAATCCGCAAACCGCATTAAAAAACTCCAATCAGTTGTATGACAAAAGTCAAATTACTCAAGACGACCAAAGAAGACATGAACAATAATCTAACTTCAACCATTTACCATGATCTTATTCGTTAGTAATAATGTTTGTTTTAGACATTTTTATATAGATTAAAAACTCCTAAATCCAAATTCTCAAACCGCATCCAAAAACTCCAATCGGTTGTATAATAAAAGTCAAGTTACTCAAGACGACTAAAGAGAACATAAACAACAATCTTACTTCAAACCTTTACCATGAACTTATTGGTTGGTATTAATGTATGTTTTGGTCATTTTTATATAGATTAAAAACTCCTGAATCAAAATCCGCAAACCGCATCCAAAAACTCCAATTGGTTGTATAATAAAAATCAATTTACTCAGGAAAACTAACAAAAAGCAATATCAATAATCTAATTTAAAAACCTTTTTATAGCCTTATCAGTTGCAATTTAAGTTTAATTTTGACTTTTTTGTATAGAATCAAGCCTTCTAAATCCAAATTTTCTAACGGCATCCAAAAATTCCAATCGGTTATTATACAAAAATCAATTTACTCAAGAAGACTAATAAAAGGCAATATCAATAATCTTATTTAAAATCCTTCTTATGACCTTATTGATTGCAATTTAAGTTTCAATTAAAGATTTTTATATAAAATCAAACCTTCCAAAACAAAATTTTAAAACACAATCCAAAAATTCAAATTGGTTGTTTAAAAAAAATCAATTTACTCAAGAAAACTAACAAAAGGCAATATCAATAATCTTATTTAAAAACTTATTTATAGCCTTATCTGTTGCAATTAAAATTTGCTTTAAACATTTTTATATAGAATCAAACCTTCCAAATCCAAATTTTTTAACGGCATCCAAAAACTCCAATTGGCTATAAGACAAAAAACAATTAAGTCAAAAAGTCAATAACATTAATTTTATTAAAAAAAAAATTTCTACGGCCTTATAAGTTGCAATTTAAGTTTAATTTATACAATTTTGTATAGATTAAAGCCTTCTTAATCTAAATTTTCTAACAGCATCCAAAAATTCCAATTGGTTGTATGATAAAAATCAATTTACTCAAGAAAACTAACAAACGGCAATATCAATAATCTTATTTAAAAATCTTTTTATGGCCTTATCAGTTAGAATTTAAGTTTAATTGTGACATTTTTGTATAGAATCAAGCCTTCTAAATCCAAATTTTCTAACGGCATCCAAAAATTCCAATCGGTTATTATACAAAAATCAATTTACTCAAGAAGACTAATAAAAGGCAATATCAATAATCTTATTTAGAATCCTTCTTATGACCTTATTGGTTGCAATTTAAGTTTCAATTAAAGATTTTTATATAAAATCAAACCTTCCAAAACAAAATTTTAAAACACCATCCAAAAATTCAAATTGGTTGTTTAAAAAAAATCAATTTACTCAAGAAAACTAACAAAAGGCAATATCAATAATCTTATTTAAAACCTTTTTTATAGCCTTATCTGTTGCAATTAAAATTTGCTTTAAACATTTTTATATAGAATCAAACCTTCCAAATCCAAATTTTTTAACGGCATCCAAAAACTCCAATTGGCTATAAGACAAAAAACAATTAAGTCAAAAAGTCAATAACATTAATTTTATTAAAAAAAACTTTTCTACGGCCTTATAAGTTGCAATTTAAGTTTAATTTATAAAATTTTGTATAGATTAAAGCCTTTTTAATCTAAATTTTCTAACAGCATCCAAAAATTCCAATTGGTTGTATGATAAAAATCAATTTACTCAAGAAAACTAACAAAAGACAATATCAATAATCTTATTTAAAATCCTGTTTAAGGCCATATTAAAATTTGATTTAAACATTTTTAAATAGAATTAGGCCTTCCAAATCCAAATTTTCGAAAGGCATCCAAACATTCCAATCGGTTATTATACAAAAACCAATTCACTCAAGAAAACTAACAAAAAGCAATATCAATATATTATTTAAAAACCTTTTTATGGCCTTATCAATTGTAATTTAAGTTTAATTTTGACATTTTTGAATAATAGATTTAAGCCTTCTAAATCCAAATTTTCTAACAGCATCCAAAAATTCCAATCGGTTATTTAACAAAAATCAATTTACTCAAAAAAACTAAGAAAAAGCATTATCAATAATCTTAATTAAAATCCTTTTTATGGCCTTATTAGTTGCGTTTTAATTTTGATTTGGACGTTTTTATATAGATTTAAGCTTTCCAAATCCAATTTTTTAAACAGCATCCAAAAATTCCAATCGGTTATTAGAAAAAACCATTTTACTCAAGAAAACTAACAAAAAGGAATATCAAGAATCTTATTTAAAAATCTTTTTATGGCCTTATAAGTTGCAATTTAAGTTTCATTTTAACATTTTTGTATAGATTAAAGCCTTCCAAATCCAAATTTTTAAACGGCATCCAAAAATTCAAATCGGTTAATTAACAAAAACCAATTTACTCATAAAGACTATCAAAACCAAATATAAATAATCTTATTTAAAATCCTTCTTATAGGGCCTTATTAGTAACAATTAAAACTTAATTTAAACATTTTTATATAGAATAAAGCCTTCTAAATCCAAATTTTTTAACGGCATCCAAAAATTCCAATTGGCTATAAGACAAAAAACAAATAACTCAAAAAGTCAATAACATTAATTTTATTAAAAAAACTTTTCTACGGCCTTATCAGTTGCAATTTAAGTTTAATTTATACATTTTTGTATAGATGAAAGCCTTCTAAATCCAAATTTTCTAACGGCATCCAAAAATTTTAATCGATTATTATATACAAAAATCAATATACTCAAGAAAACTAACAAAAGACAATAACAATAATCTGATTTAAAATCCTTCTTATGGCCTTATTAGTAACTATTTAAATTTGTTTTAAACATTTTTATATAAAATCAAGTCTTCTAAATCCAAATATTTAAACGGCATCCAAAAACTCCAATCGGTTATTATACAAAAATCAATTTACTCAAGAAAACTAAGAAAAAGCAATATCAATAATCCTATTTAAAAACCTTTTTATGGCCTTATTAATTGCAATTTAAGTTTAATTTTGACATTTTTGTATAGATTAAAGCCTTCTAAAACCAAATTTTTAAACGGCATCCTAAAATTCCAGTCGGTTATTTAACAAAAATCAATTTACTCAAGAAAACTAACAAATGACAATATCAATAATCTTATTTAAAAACCATTTATGGTCTTATTAGTTGCAATTTAAGTTTAATTTTGACATTTTTGTATAAATTAAAACCTTCTAAATGCAAATTTTTAAACGGCATTCAAAAATTCCAATCGATTGATTAACAAAAATCAATAAACTCAAGAAAACTAACAAATAGTAATATCAACAATCATATATAAAATCCTGTTGAAGGCCTTACTAGTAGCAATTAAAAATTGTTTTAAACATGTTTATATAGAATCAAGTCTTCCAAACACAAACTTTTAAACAACATCCAAAAATTCCAATCGGTTATTTAACAAAAACCAATTTACTCAAGAAAACTAATAAATGGCAATATCAATCTTATTTAAAAAATCCTGTTTCAGGCATTATTAATTGCAATAAAAATTTGATTTTGACATTTTTATATAGAATTAAACCTACTAAAAACAAATGTTTAAACTGCTTTCAAAAATTCCAATTAGTTATTAGACAAAAATCAATTAACTCGGAAAGTCAAAAACAATAACCTTATTTAAAAAACCTTTTTACGGCCTTATCAGTTGCAATTTAAGTTTGATTTTAACATTTTTGTATAGATTAAAGGCTTCTAAATACAAATTTTCTAACGGCATCCAAAAACTCTAATCGGTTATTATACAAAAATCAATTTACTCAAGAAAACTAACAAAAGGCTTTATCATTAATCTTATTTAAAAACCTTTTTATTGCCGTATCAGTTGCAATTTAAATTTGATTTTAACATTTTTGTATAGATTAAAGCCTTCTAGATCCAAATTTTCTAACGGCATCCAAAAATTCCAAATGGTTGTATGATAAAAATCAATTTACTCAAGAAAACTAACAAAAAGCAATATCAATAATCTTATTTAAAAACCTTTTATGGCCATATCAGGTGCAATTTAAGTTTAATTTTGACATTTTTGTATAGATTCAAGCCTTCTAAATCCAAATTTTCTAACGGCATCCAAAAATTTCAATCGGTTATTTAACAAAAATCAATTTACTGAAGAAAACTAACAAAAGACAATATCAATCTTATTTAAAAAATCCTGTTTCAGGCCTTATTATTTGCAATTAAAATTTGATTTTGACATTTTTATATAGAATCAAACCTTCCAAATCCAATTTTTTTAACGGCATCCAAAAATTCCAATTGGCTATTAGACAAAAATCAATTAACTCAAAAAGTCAATAACATTAATTTTATTAAAAAAACCTTTTTACGGCCTTATCAGTTGCAATTTAAGTTTAATTTATATATTTTTGTATAGATTCTAGCCTTCTAAATCCAAATTTTCCAAAGGCATCCAAAAATTCCAATTGGTTGTATAATAAAAATCAATTTACTAAAGAAAACTAACAAACGACAATATCAATAATCTTATTTAAAAACCTTTTTATGGCCTTATCAGTTAGAATTTAAGTTTAATTGTGACTTTTTTGTATAGAATCAAGCCTTCTAAATCCAAATTATCTAACGGCATCCAAAAACTCCAATCGGTTATTTAACAAAAACCAATTTACTCAAGAAAACTAACAAAAAACAATATCAATAATCTTATTTAAAAACCTTTGTATGGCCTTATCAGTTGCAATTTAAATTTAATTTTACATTTTTGTATAGATTCAAGCCTTATAAATCCAAATTTTTTAACGGCATCCAAAAATTCCAATCGGTTATTTAACAAAAACCAATTTACTCAAGAAAACTAACAAAAGACAATATCAATCTTAATTAAAAAATCCTGTTTCGGGCCTTATTAATTGCAATTAAAATTTGATTTTGACATATTTATATTGATTCAAACCTTCCAAATCCAAATTTTTTAACGGCATCCAAATATTCCAATTGGCTATTAGACAAAAATCAATTAACTCAAAAAGTCAATAACATTAATTTTATTAAAAAAACCTTTTTACGGCCTTATCAGTTGCAGTTTAAGTTTAATTTTTATATTTTTGTATAGATTAAAACCTTCCAAATCCAAATTTTTAAACAACATCCTAAAATTCCAATCGGTTATTTAACAAAAATCAATTTACTCAAAAAAACTAACAAAAGGCATTATCAATCATCTTAATTGAAATCCTTTTTAAGAACTTATTAGTTGCAATTTGAGTTTGATTTTTACATTTTTGTATAGATTAAAGCCTTCTAAATCCAAAAATTTCAATCGGTTATTATACAAAAATCAATTTACTCAAGAAAACTAACAAAAGACAATAACAATAATCTGAATTAAAATCCTACTTATGGCCTTATTAGTAACTATTTAAGTTAGATTTAAACATTTTTATGTAGAATCAAGTCTTCTAAATCCAAATTTTTAAACGGCATCCAAAAACTCCAATCGGTTATTAGACAAAAAAACAATTTAATTAAGAAAACTAACATAAGGCAATATCAATAATCCTATTTAAAAACCTTTTATGGCCTTATCAAATGCAATTTAAGTTTAATTTTAATATTTTTGTATAGATTCAAGCCTTCTAAATCTAAATTTTTTAACGGCATCCAAAAATTCCAATCAATTGTTCAACAAAAATCAATAAACTCAAGAAAACTAACAAAAAGTAATATCAATAATCTCATTTAAAATACTGTTTAAGGCCTTATTAGTAGAAATTAAAAATTATTTTAAACATTTTTATATAGAATCAAGCCTTCTAAATCCAAATTTTTAAACAGCATCCAAAAACTCCGATCGGTTATTATACAAAAATCAATTTACTCAAGAAAACTAACAAAAAGGAATATCAATAATCTTATTTAAAAATCTTTTTATGGCCTTATAAACTGCAATTTAAGTTTAATTTTGACATTTTTGTATAGATTAAAACCTTTCAAATCCAAATTTTTAAACGGCATCCTAAAATTCCAATCGGTTATTTAACAAAAATCAATTTACTCAAAAAAAAAAAAATAACAAAAAGCAATTTCAATAATCTTAATTAAAAATCCTTTTAATGGCCTTATTAGTTGCATTTTTATTTTGATTTAGACGTTTTTATATAGAATCAAGCCTTCCAAGTCCAAATTTTTAAACAGCATAAAAAATTCCAATCGGTTATTATACAAAAATCAATTTACTCAAGAAAACTAACAAAAGGCATTATCAATAATCTTAAATAAATTCCTTTTTATGGCCTTATTAGTTGCATTTTAATTTTAATTTGGACGTTTTTATATAGATTCAAGCTTTCCAAATCCAAATTTTTAAACAGCATCCAAAAACTCCAATTGGCTATAAGACAAAAATCAATTAACTCAAAAAGTCAATAACATTAATTTTATTAAAAAAAACTTTTTTACGGCCTTATCAGTTGCAATTTAAGTTTAATTTATACATTTTTGTATAGATTAAAGCCTTCTAAATCCAAGTTTTAAACGGCATCCAAAAATTCCAATCGATTATTTAACAAAAACCAATTTACTCAAGAAAACTAACAAAAAACAATCACAATAATCTTATTTAAAAACCTTTGTATGGCCTTATCAGTTGCAATTTAAATTTAATTTTAACATTTTTGTATAGATTCAAGCCTTCTAAATCCAAATTTTCTAACGGCATTCAAAAATTCGAATCGGTTATTTAACAAAAACCAATTTACTCAAGAAAACTAACAAAAGACAATATCAATCTTATTTAAAAAATCCTGTTTCAGGCCTTATTATTTGCAATTAAAATTTGATTTTGACATTTTTATATAGAATCAAACCTTCCAAATCCAAATTTTTTAACGGCATCCAAAAATTCCAATTGGCTATTAGACAAAAATCAATTAACTCGGAAAGTCAAAAACAATAACCTTATTTAAAAAACCTTTTTACGGCCTTATCAGTTGCAATTTAAGTTTGATTTTAACATTTTTGTATAGATTAAAGGCTTCTAAATACAAATTTTCTAACGGCATCCAAAAATTCTAATCGGTTATTATACAAAAATCAATTTACTCAAGAAAACTAACAAAAGGCTTTATCATTAATCTTATTTAAAAACCTCTTTATTGCCGTATCAGTTGCAACTTAAGTTTGATTTTAATATTTTTGTATAGATTAAAGCCTTCTAGATCCAAATTTTCTAACGGCATCCAAAAATTCCAATTGGTTGTATGATAAAAATCAATTTACTCAAGAAAACTAACAAAAAGCAATATCAATAATCTTATTTAAAAACCTTTTATGGCTTTATCAGGTGCAAATTACGTTTAATTTTGACATTTTTGTATAGAATCAAGCTTCCTAAATCTTAACTTTTAAACGGCATCCAAAAATTCTAATCAATTATTAGACAAAAATCAGTTTACTCAAGAAGACTAACTAAAAGGAATATCAATAATCTTATTTAAAAACCTTTTTATGGCCTTATCAGTTACAATTTGAGTTTAATTTTGACATTTTTGTATATAATCAAGCCTTCTAAATCCAAATTTTCAAACGGCATCCAAAAATTCCTATCGGTTATTATACAAAAATCAATTTACTCAAGAAGACTAATAAAAGGCAATATCAATAATCTTATTTAAAATCCTTCTTATGACCTTATTGGTTGCAATTTAGGTTTCAATTGAAGATTTTTATATAAAATCAAACCTTCCAAAACAAAATTTAAAACACCATCCAAAAATTCAAATTGGTTGTTTAAAAAAAATCAATTTACTCAAGAAAACTAACAAAAGGCAATATCATTAATCTTATCTAAAAACCTTTTTATGGCCTTATCAGTAGCAATTTAAGTTTAATTTTGACATTTTTGTATAGAATCAAGCCTTCTAAATCCAAATTTTTTAACGGCATCCAAAAATTCCAATCGGTTATTTAATAAATATCAATTTACTCAAGAAAACTAACAAAAAGCAATATCAATAATCTTATTTAAAAACCTTTTATGGCCTTATCAGGTGCAATTTAAGTTTAATTTTGACATTTTTGTATAGAATCAAGCCTCCTAAATCTGAATTTTTAAACGGCATCCAAAAATTCCAATCAATTATTATACAAAAATCAATTTACTCAAAAAAACTAACAAAAGGCAATATCAATAATCTTATTTAAAATCCTTCATATGGCCTTATTAGTTGCAATTTAAATTTGATTTTAACATTTTAGGATAGATTTAAGCCTTCTAAATCCAAATTTTCCAACGGCATCCAAAAACTCCAATTGGTTGTATAATAAAAATCAATTTACTCAAGAAAACTAACAAAAGGCAATATCAATAACCTTATTTAAAAACCTTTTTATGGCCTTATCAGTTGCAATTTAAGTTTAATTTTAATATTTTTGTATAGATTCAAGCCTTCTAAATCTAAATTTTCTAACGGTATCCAAATTCCAATCAATTAATCAACAAATATCAATAAACTCAAGAAAACTAACAAAAAGTAATATCAATAATCTTATTTAAAATACTGTTTAAGGCTTTACTAGTAGAAATTAAAAATTGTTTTAAACATTTTTATATAAAATCAAGCCTTTTGAATCCAAATTTTTAAACAGCATCCAAAAACTCCGATCGGTTATTATACAAAAATTAATTTACTCAAGAAAACTAACAAAAAGTAATATCAATAATCTTAATTAAAATCCTTTTTAAGGACTTATTAGTTGCAATTTAAGTTTGATTTTAAAATTTTTGTATAGATTAAAGCCTTCTAAATCCAAATTTTTTAACGGCATCCAAAAATTCCAATCGGTTATTAGACTAAAATCAGTTTACTCAAAAAGACTAACAAAAGGCAATATCAATAATCTTATTTAAAATCCTTTTTATGGCCTTATCAGTAGCAATTAAAATTTGCTTTAAAATTTTTTATATAGAATTAAACCTACCAATTCCAAATTTTTTAACCGAATTCAAAAATTCCAATTGGCTATAAGACTAAAATCAATTAACTCAAAAAGTCAATAACATTAATTTTATAAAAAAAAAACTTTTTTACGGCCTTATCAGTTGAAATTTAAGTTTAATTTATACATATTTGTATAGAATCAAGCCTCCTAAATCTAAATTTTTAAACGGCATTCAAAAATTCCAATCGGTTATTATACAAAAATCAATTTACTCAAGAAAACTAACAAAAGGCAATATCAATAACCTTATTTAAAAACCTTTTTATGGCTTTATCAGTTGCAATTTAAGAGTAATTTTGACATTTTTGTATAGATTAATGCCTTCTAAATCCAAATTTTCTAACGGCATTCAAAAATTCCAATCGATTGTCCAACAAACATCAATTTACTCAAAAAAACTAACAAAAAGCAATATCAATAATCTTATTTAAAATCCTTTTCATGGTCTTATCAGTTGCAATTTAAAATTAATTTTGACATTTTTGTATAGAAAGCCTTCTATATCCAAATTTTTAAACTACATCCAATAATTCCAATCGGTTGTTTGATAAAAATCAATTTAAGAAAAAGATTTAGCAACATTTTTCAAAAAACTACAAAAATTATTTTTAAAACCAAAAACGTAATTTTCAATATTAGGCCATATTAAGCATTGGTCATACTACAATGGTAACGAATTACAAAATAATACTTTAAAAATTGTGACCTAAACGTAGAATTTATTAAGAAAAAAAAAAACAAAAATTTCAAAAAATTCAAAAATTATTTATGAAACCAAAAACGTAATTTTGAATATTAAGCCTTATTAAGCATTGTTCAGACTATATTGATAACAATTTTCAAAATAATATTTTGAACCATAACCTTAACGTAGTATTTATTAAATCCGCAATTTTTTAAAATTTCAAAAAATTACAAAAATTATTTTTAAATCCAAAATCGTAATTTGGAATATTAGGCCTTATTAAGCATTGACCAGAGTATAATGATAACAAATTTCAACATAAAATTTTGAAAACTGTGACCTTAACATAGGATTTATTAAAAACACAATTTAGCAATTTAAAATTTTTTTAAAAATTACAAAAATTATTTATGAAACCAAAAACGTAATTTTGAGTTAATGGCCTTATCAAACAATGCCCAGACTATGTTTCTTATTAGCAAAATGTAGTCCACCTACTAAATACAACTTCCATTTCATAATTAAAGTAATATGTAGATAAAGTTAAAAATAAATAATTCTAGAATTGTCAACCATGAACCCAGTTTCAAGATAAATTGCAAATTTGAACACTTTAAAATACCTTATCATTTTGACATTGAATTTTATTACAATTGCTCACCTTGTAATTCGAGTGTTATGCTGATTTAAACAATTGCAAATTTCATAATATTGCCAGAATATAATAACATCAGCAAAACAACAACAATTTTATTTACCTCACCACAGGAAATGATAAATGCGGAAAATCTAAAAAATGTCATAAAAACTGGTAAATCCTATGATTAATTGCTATAAATAGAAACTTTTTTTTGAAAATTTAAATTAAAAGAAAAATAGATTAATTGATTACAACGATGTTAATATAATATGTACAGAATTGCAAATCTAAATTACTAGTTTCATGTTAACAAGGCCAGACGAAGAAAATTCAATTGAGCAGGTGTTACAGGAAGCAGCAAACATAATTCTCCTCTTAAGGTAAAACTGGTTCCCATACTGCGACCTTGAATTCATTTATTGTTATCATTTACACATAAAATATTTAAGATTACAATAACAACAATTCCATTCAATTTCTTCGCAATTTATTCTATTTATATGAATTAATCTTTGTTACAATAAACAAAAAACTCACCTTTACTTGTCGCTTCTGATCCCATTGTCTTTGGTCACGCATCAACCCATGCCACTTACATTTCAATAAATTTACCGATATTCGTTATTATAACTTTTGATTATAATTAAAACACGTTTTCAGTTCGCGTGCTTGTTGTATACTGATTCATTCGATGTAAATATAAAATAATCGTAGCGAGCGTTAGCCCTGAGCCGGATGGATGTTATCATCGAGTGGTAAAGTACATTGTTTATCATATAGCACTATCAAATTGGTACTTTTTCAATATGACAATGGATGAGGGTCAATATAACTAATTTGTCGGCACCCTCATGACCACACACGCATACTTTGTCGGTTGATATTATTAATTCTGTAAATTAAAACGGATTCATGTCATGTGATTTGTAAATACAGACATTTGTATAAGAATGCAAGGCAGGCAGTTATTGCTGCTTATTACTGGTAGATCATTTACATTATTATTGCGTTATTGAGGTTCTGTTATCTATTGTGTTTAAAACATTGTTTCTATAAGTAAATAAATGTATATGTTGAAATTATGAATTTGTTATATCTAAGATTCTAAAAATAGCCGCTAATTAGCTTTTTATCCAACTTAAGACTTGCGTTTTAGTTCAAAAACTTATCCATCAATTTACAATTGGAATATTTTTAAATTAACTGAATAATAAGTTAGTATATAGTTTTTACTTAGTCCAAACTAAATTTGGTTAATTTATTTATAAAACTACCTCAATTGTGATGCAAAATGTAAGAACACTAATTTAGCAAAATTAATCAATTTTCAAATACAATGTTTTAAAATGAGTCAATAGGGAGTTAGTATATGTGTAAACTAACAACAATTGAAAATTTTTTAGATTGACTGAATACTCAAAAATTACCCATGTTAGCTCCACTTTGCAAAATTGCAAAAATTAAAGCCTTGGAACATTATTTTTAGTTCTAACCAAATTTCTGCTAAAATTAGACTTTGGAATTTGAAGAAATTTAGAGAAATTGATGTTTTCACTCTGTTCTTAATGTGTAATAAAAATCAATCAATTTTATACGCTCAATTTTTTTGGAGTGTCGTGCATAATTGCAAAAATTAAAGCCTTAGAACATTATTTTTGGTTCAAACCAAATTTCTGCAAAAATTAGACTTTGGAGTTTAAAGAAATTTAGAGAAATTGATAATTCCACTCTGTTCTTAATGTGTAAAAAAAATTGTCAATTTGATACCCTTAATTTGTCTACAGTGGCGTGCAAAATTGCAAAAATTAAAGCTTTGCAACATTATTTTTAGTTCTAACCAAATTTCTGCATAAGTTAGACATTGTAATTTGAAGAAATTTAAAGAAATTGATGTTTCCACTCTGTTCTTAATATGTAAAAAAAAATAGTCAATTTTATACCCTCAATTTGTCTACAGTGGCGTGCAAAGTTGCAAAAATTAAAGCTTTGGAACATTATTTTTAGTTCTAACCAAATTTCTGCATAAGTTAGACATTGTAATTTAAAGAAATTCAGAGAAATTGATGTTTCTACTCTGTTCTTAATATGTAAGAAAAAATAGTCAATTCTATACGCTCAATTTTTCTACAGTGACGTGCATAATTGCAAAAATTAAAGCTTTGGAACATTATTTTTAACCAAATTTCTGCAAAAATTAGACATTGAAATTTGAAGAAATTTAAAGAAATTGATGTTTCCACTTTATCTTATTGTGTAAAAAAAGTAATTAATTTCATACCCTCAATTTTTCTACAGTGGCGTGCAAAACTGCAAAAATTAAAGCCTCAGAACATTATTTTTGGTTCTAACAAAATTTCTGCAAAAATTAGACATTGGAATTTGAAGAAATTTAGAGAAATTGATGTTTGCACTTTGTCCTTATTGTACAAGAAAAAGTAATTAATTTCATACCCTTAATTTTTCTACAGTGACGTGCAAAATTGCAAAAATTTAAGCCTTGGAACATTATTTTTGGTTCTAACCGAATTTCTGCAAAAATTAGACTTTGGATTTTGAAGAAATTTAGAGAAATTAATGTTCCCTCTATGTTTGTAATGTGTAAAAAAATTAATCAACTCCATAAGCTCATTTTTTTTACAGTAGCGTGCTAATTGCAAAAATTAAACTCCAGCACATTATTTTTGGTTCTTAGCAATTTTTTGCAAAAATTAGACATTGGAATTTAAAGAAATTTAGAAAAACAGTTTTTAGTTTATCCATAATGTGTAAGAAAATTTAATTAATTTCAAACCCTCAATTTTTTACAGTGGCGTGCAAAATTGCAAAAATTAAAGCTTCGGAATATTATTTTTGGATCTAACCAAATTTCTGCAAAAATTAGACATTGGAATTTGATGAAATTTAGAGAAATTGATGTTTACACTTTGTCTTTAATGTGCAAGAAAAATTAATTAATTTCATTCCCTCAATTTTTCTGCAGTAGCGTGCAAAGTTGTAAAAATTCAAGTCTTGAAACATAATTTTTGGTTCTAATTAAATTTCTTCAAAAATTAGATTTTAAAATTTAAAAAAATTTAAAGAAATTATTGTTTCCACTTTGTTTTTAATGTGTGCAAAAAATAGTCAATTCCATAAGCTCAATTTTTCTACAGTGGCGTGCATAATTGCAAAAATTAAAGCCTCAAAACTTTATTTTTGGTTCTAACCGAATTTCTGCAAAAAATAGACTTTGGAATTTGAAGACATTTAGAGAAATTGATGTTTCTACTCTGTTCTTAATGTGTAAGAAAAATTAGTTAATTCCATAAGCTCAATTTTTTTGGAGTGGCTTGCATAATTGCAAAAATTAAAGCTTTGGAACATTATTTTTAACTAAATTTCTGCATAAATTAGACATTGCAATTTGAAGAAATTTAGAGAAACTGATGTTTACACTTTGTTCTTAATATGCAAAAAAAATATTTTATACCTTCATTTTTTTTACAGTGGCGTGCATAATTGCAAAAATTAACCTTCAGAACATTATTTTTGGTTCTAACCTAATTTCTGCAAAAAGTAGACATTGGAATTTAAAGAAATTTTGAGAAATTGATGTTTCTACTCTGTTCTTAATGTGTAAGAAAAATTAATCAATTCTATACGCTTAATTTTTCTACAGTGACGTGCATAGTTACAAAAATTAAAGTCTTAGAACATCATTTTTGGTTCTAACCGAATTTCTGCAAAAATTAGACTTTGGATGTTAAACAAATTTAGAGAAATTGATGTTTCTACTCTGTTTTTAATTTGTAATAAATATCAATCAGTTCCATACGCTCAATTTTTTTTCAGTGGCGACCATTGCAAAAATTAAAGCATCAGAACATTATTTTTGGTTCTCACTAATTTCTGTAAAAATTAGACATTAGAATTTGAAGAAATTTAGAAAAATTGATGTTTCCACTCTGTTCTTAATGTGTAAGAAAAATTAGTTAATTCTATACGCTCAATTTTTTTGCAGTGGTTTGCATAATTGCAAAAATTAAAGCCTCAAAACTTTATTTTTGGTTCGAACCAAATTTCTGCAAAAATAGACATTGGAATTTGAAGAAATTTAGAGAAATTAATGTATACACTTTGTCCTTAATGTGTAAAAATACTTAATTAATTCCATAAGCTCAAGTTTTTTACAGTGGCGTGCATAATTGCAAAAATTAAACCCCAGAACATTATTTTTGGTTCAAACCAAATTTCTGCAAAAATTAGACATTGGAATTTGAAGAAATTTTAAGAAATTGATGTTTTCACTATGTACTTATTGTGTAAAAAAAATTAATCAATTCTATACGCTCAATTTTTCTACAGTGGCGTGCATAATTGCAAAAATTAAGCTTTGAAACATTATTTTTGGTTCTAATCGAATTTCTGCAAAAATTAGACATTGGAATTTGAAATAATTTAAAGAAATTAGTTTTTCCACTTTGTTCTTAATGTGTAAGAAAAAATAGTCAAGTCCGTAAGCTCAATTTTTCTGCAGTGGCGTGCATAATTGCAAAAATTAAGAATCAAAACATTATTTTTGGCTCGATTTTTGGTTATCAGCAATTTTCTGCAAAAATTAGACATTGGAGTTTAAAAAAAATTAAAAAAATTAATGTTTACACTTTGTCCTTAATGAGTACAAAAAATTAATCAATTTCATACGCTCAATTTTTCTACAGTGGCGTGCATAAATGCAAAAATTAACGCATCTGAACATCATTTTTGGTTCTAACCTAATTTCTGCAAAAATTAAACATTGGAATTTAAAGAAATTTAGAAAAATTAATGTATTCACTTTGTCCTTAATGTGTAAGAAAAATTTATCAATTCCATAATCTTAAGTTTTCTACAGTGGCGTGAGTAATTGTAAAATTTGAAGCATTAAAGCGATATTTTTGGTTCTAACCGAATTTCTGTAAAAATTAGACATTAAAATTTTTTTTTTTTTAGAGAAATTGATGTTTTCACTCTGTTCTTAATGTGTAAGAAAAATTAGTCAATTCTGTACGCTCAATTTTTCTGCAGTTGCGTGCATAATTGCAAAAATTAAGCCTCAGAACATTATTTTTGGTTCTCAGCGGTTTTCTGCAAAAATTAGACATTGGAGTTTGAAAAAGTTTAGAGAAATTAATGTTTACACTTTGTCATTAATGTGTAAGATAAACTAATTAATTTCATACGCTCAATTTTTCTACAGTGGCGTGCATAATTGCAAAAATTAAAGCATTAGAACATTATTTTTTTATTTTAACAGAAGATTGTAAAAATTAGACATTAAAAGGGTTTGGGAAAAGTCGTCAATGGGTTGTGTCAAGATGAAGTTTTAGCGTAGTCCTCTAAAAACTTGTTTATCATATTTTTACACTTCTACCGCAAAGTGTTTTAGTTTAATTTTTAGACATTCTTGGACAAAACTTCAAAGTTTCAAAACAGATTTTACACAATCTTTATCCACTTAATCTAAGGTAGTTTAATTTCAAACAATCTCTAACTAATTGCCAAAATTTTAGAGCAATTTTTGTCTATTTTAGACAATTTTGGACTAATTTTGGAACAGTAGTCTAGACTGTTTTCAACCAATTTCTAAAGTTTTGATTCAATTTATCTAAATTGGCGAAAAAGACAATTTTGAACCAGTTTAATAAGTTTTGTAAAAAATTATGTTCATTTTTAAACCTAACTATTTAAATGATTATTTTTAAGCAGTTAAAGTATGATTACTACTATCTACATTTTTTTAAAAGTTTATTTACTTTCAAACAATTCTGTAAAAATTGCTACAATATTTATACAATTTCTGTCCATTTAAGACTACTGTAAACCAATTTTTAAAGTTTTGAAACACTTTTAGACAATCTTAGACCACTTTCCAAAGTTTTGAACAATTTATGTCACTTTATTGGACCAATGTTCAAAATTTTAAATTATTTTTGGATAATCCTAACCCAATTAATTTTTTGGAACAGTATTTTACTATTTTATCATTTTGAATTAAGTTTCAAAGTTTTAGAACAGTTTTTGATCATTTTGAAAAAACTTAGACAATCTAAATATTTATATAGCAGTTTAAATTATGATTTAACTAATAACCAAAAGTTTTGGAACAGTTGTCTCTTTTTAAACAATTTTGGACAAACTTTCAAAGTTCTGAAACAGTTTGTGCTTATTTTTAGACAACTTAGGACCAATTTCCAAAGTTTTGGTACAGTTTACATTCATTTTTAGACATATTTGAACCACCTAACTAATTGCTTGATTATTTTAAAGCAATTAAAGTATGATTGGATAAATATTCACACTTTAGGAATAATTTGTTTATTTTAAAACAATCGTTGACCAATTTTCAAAATTTTGAAACAATTTCTGTTCATTCTAGACAATTTTTGATTTTTTTTTAAGTTTTAGAACAGTTGTCCACTTTTACACTAGCTTAGACAAATTTCTAAAGTTTTAAATCAGTTTATATGTATTTTCAGACAATCTTGGACCAAATTTACAAAATTTTGTAACAAATTATATCTATTCTTAGACAATCTTGTATTATCCAAAGTTTTAAAATATCTTATCAATTTTTAAACAATTTTAGACCACCTTATTACTTGCGATATTAGTTTTAAGCAGTTAAATTATGTTTGGTTTATTATTTACAATTTTGAACAAGTTTATTGGTTTTCAAACAATTTTGGACCAATTGTCAAAATTTTGAAACAATCGCGGACTAGTTTTCAAAGTTTTGAAACAGTTATCCAGTCTTAGACTAATTTGAATTAATTTCTAAAGTTTTGTAACAAATTATGTCTATCTTAAACAAATATCTAGAGTTTTAAAACAATTTGTCAATTTTTGGACCACCTTAGTACTTGCATGATAATTTTGAAACAGTTAGAGTACGTTTGGAGTAATATCCACATTTTTGAACAAGTTTGTTTATTTTCAAACAATCTTAGACTAACTGCCAAAATTTTGAAACAATTTCTGTCTACTTAAGGCAATCCTGGATCAATTTTTAAAGTTCTAAAATAGTTTATTCTCATTTTGAGGCAATTTTGGATCACCTAACTATCTTCAGGATTGTTTTAAAGCAGGTTAAGTTCATTTTTAGACAATCTTGGATCAATTACCAAAATTTTGAAACAATTTTTGACCTTTTAAAACAATTGTGGATTCATTTTCAAAGTTCTAAAACAGTTTATTCCACAATCTTGGACCACTTAACTATTTTCAGGATTGTTTTAAAGATATTTTAGACAATTTTGGACCACTTTTCAAAGTTTTGAAACAGTTGTCTATTTTTAGATAATCTTGAACCAATTTCCAAAGTTCTGGAACGGTTTATGCCTAATTTTAGACAAACTTGGACTACTTAACTACCTTCAGGATTATTTTAAAGCAGTTTAAGTTTATTTTTAGATTATCTTGGACTAATTTCCAAAGTTTTGAACATGTTATGTTTGTTTTTAGATAATCTTTGACTGATTTCCATAGTTTTAATACAGTCTAGGTTTATTTTTAGACAACTTTGAACTACCTAACCGCTTACAAAACAATTTGAAAGCAATCAAAGTCTTGATTGGACCAATATCCAAATTTTTAGAACAATTTATTTATTTTTTTGACAATCTCGGACAAATTTTTGAAACAACTAGTTTATTATTACACAATATTTGACCACCTAGCTAATTGCATGATCACACTAAAACAGTTAAGGTATAATTGGATTAATATCTACAATTTTAAAATAGTTTGTTAACTTTCTAACAATCTTTGGCTAATTGCCAAAATTTTGAAACTTTTGAAACAATCTTAGACCAATTTTCAGAGTTTTGGAAAAATTGTCCAGTATAAGACTATTTTGAACCAACTTATAAGGTCAGTTTATGTGCATTTTTTAGACAATCTTGGACCAATTTAAAAAGTTTGTTATTAGACGTAACTACTTAAATAATTATTTCTAAGCAATTATAGTATGATTAGACTAATATCTACATTTTTAAACAATTTTGGATCAATTGCCAAAACTTTGAAACAATTTTTGTCCATTTAAGACAATTATTGTAAACTAATTTCCAAAGTTTTGGAACACTTTTAGACAATTTTGGACCAATTTTTAATGTTTTGAACAATTTATGTTTATTTATAGACAATCTTGAACCAATTTTCAAAGTTTTAGTACAGTGTACATCTGTTTTTAGACAATATTGGACAACTTAACAGCTTACAAAACTATTTAAAAACAGTTAAGTCTTTATTGACTAATATCTAAAATTTCTGAAACAGTTTATTTATTTTTAGACCAAATTTAAAGTTTTTGGGACTATTTTAAAACAATATAAGACCAATTATCAAATATTTAAAACAGATGTCTATTTTTAAACTGTTTTGGTTTGGACCAATTTCAAAGTTTTAGAACAGCTTCTGAAAATTTTGGAAAAACTTGGATCACCTAACTTTTTGCAGAATCATTTTATAGCAGTTTAAGTCATGAAACCAATAACCAAATTGTTGAAACCGTTTATGTTTATTTTTAGACTTTAGATAAGTTTTTAAAGTTTTGGAACATTTTAAACAATTTTGGACCAACTTCCAAAGTTTTGAAACAGTTTAGGTCTACTTTTAGACAATTTTGGACTAATTTCCAAAGTTTTGATACAGATTACGTCTGTTTTTAGACAATCTTGTACCACCTAACTGATTGCATAATTATTTAAGGTATGATTGGAAAAATATCCACATTTTTGGAATAACTTGTAACAATCGTTGACCAATTTCCAAAATTTTTAAACAATTTCTGTTTATTTTTATCAATCTTAAAGTAATTTTTATAGTTTTAAAACAGTTGTCCAGTTTTAGACTATATAAAATCAATTTAAATTTTTTTAGACAACCTTGGACTAATATTTATAAATTTTAAAACAATTTCTCAGTTTTTAAACAATTTTGGGCAACCTAACTATTTGAATGGTCATTTTTAGATAGTTAACATATGTTTGAACTAATATCCACATTTTTGAAAAAGTTTATTTATTTCCAAAACAATCTTAGACCAATTGTCAAAATTTTGAAACAATTTTGATCCATTTAAAACAATCGTTTACCAATTTTTAAAGTTTTGGTCCATTTTGAACCAATTTCTTAAGTTTTGAATCACTTTAAGTGGTGCATTTTTAGATTATTCAGGATCTATTTACAAAGTTTTAAAACAGTTTGTGCCCATTTTGAACCACTTAACTACTTGCAGGAATATTTTAAAACAATTTATGTTTACTTTTAGACAATTTTGGATCAATTTCCAAAGTTTTGTTACAGTTTACGTCTATTTTTAGATATCTTAGACCATACAAAATTATTTGAAAGCAGTTAAAGTCTTGTTTGGACCAATATCTAAATTGTCCAAAACATTTGAAACTTTTTTTTTACAATCTTAACCCTATTATCAAATTATTGAAACGGTTGTACAGTTTAAACAGTTTATGTTTATTTTTAAACAACCTTGGATCAGTTTTTAAAATATTTGAACAATTTTGAACCAATTTCAAAGTTTTAAACAGTTTTCAATTATTTTGAAAAAACTTGGATTACCTAACTACTCGCAAGATCATTTTAATGCAGTTTAAGTCATGATTTAACCAGTTTATGTCTATTTTTAGACAAGCTTGGATTAGTTTTTAAAGTTTGGGAACAGTAGCACATTTTTAAACAATTTTGCACTAATTTTCAAAGTTCTAAAACAGTTTTAGACAATCTTGGACCACTTAACTACTTGCAGGATTATTATTTATTATTAAAGCAATTTATGTTTACTTTTAAAAAAATTAACCAATTTTGAAAGTTTTAGTACAGTGGGCGTAATTTTTAGACAATCTTGGGCTACCTAATTACATTAAAAAATTAAATTTATGAAATTTTTTTTTCATAAATTTAATTTTTTAATGTTATTATTGGGTTGTCCGATTGAACAAATAGTAACGAGCGCTACATATGTCGTTGTGGCATTCGTATAAATTTACCTATTTAACTAGGCTTTATTCGAAATTATTGCTTTTACAACTGTCTCATTTGAGGACATTGCGTCTTTTTTTTATATATTTTATAGACTACCTAATTGCTTACCAAAATTATTTCACAGCAGATGAAGTTTGGATTAGACCAATATCTAAATTGTTGAAACAGTTTATCTATTTGTTGACAATCTTGGATCAAAAACAAAATTCTTAGAACTGTTTTTGATCATTTTTGGACAATCTTAAACTAATTATCAAATTTTTGGAACAGTTGTTTATTTTTAAACTATTTTGGACCAATTTCTAAAGTTTTAGAACAATTTTAGATCATTAAAAATAAAACTTGTATTTTCTAACTAACAGTTACACATTTGTAGACTGTTTTGGGAGGAGACCGTAGCACAATGGTCTAGTGCGAGGACTGTTGTGCAGGCAGCCCGGGTTCGATTCCCGGCAGCGGCAATATCTAATTTGTCGAATATATTTCGATGCGGTCGTCTCCTTTGCAAGGCAATGACAAACCAGCAAAGTATTTGCCTAGTAAACCCCTCTAGTGGTGTGGTTCGGATTCCACGTTAAACTGTAGGTCCCGTATGTTTGTGTGGAACTATTATCGCGCATCACAAACATACGAGAGGGGCGCCGAACACTCGTAGCGAGTATGGCACTATAAGAAGAAGAAGACTGTTTTGGACCAATTCCAAAGTTTTCAGAACATTTATGAAAAAACTTTGATCACCTAACTACTCGCAAGATCATTTTAATGTAATACTTTGGATCAGATTTTAAAGTTTTTAAACAGTTGTACATTTTTAAACAATGTTGAACTTATGTCTAAAGTTCTAAAATAATTTCTGCTCATTTTTAGACAATCTTGGACCTCTTAACTACTTGCCGAAAATTATGTTATAGTTTACCTCAATTTTTAGTCATCTTGGACCATCTTACAGCTTACAACATAATTTGGATGCAGTTAAAGTCTTTATTTGACCAATATCCAAATTTTTGAAACAGTTTCTGATTATTTTTTAATAATCTTAAACCAATTATTAAACTTTGAAACAGTTATCTATTTTTGAACTGTTTTGGATTAATTTCCAAAGTTTTAGAACAGTTTATGTGTATTTTTAGATAACCTTGGATCAGTTTTTAAAGTTATGGATTAGTTGGACAGTTTTAACAATTTTGGAGTTTTAGCCCAAAGTTCTAAAACAGTTTTTGCTCACTTTTAGACAAACTTGAATCAATTGCAAAATTTTTAGACTTATTTGGACCAATTTTCAAAGTTTTAGAACAGTTTCTAATCATTTTGGATAAACTTGGATCACTTAATTTTTTGCAGTATTATTTTAGAGTAGTTTAAGTCATGATTGAACCAATAACCAAAATGTTGAAACAGTTTATGTCCATTTTTAGACAACCTTGGATAATTTTTAAAGTTTTGGAACAGTTGCACATCTTAAACAGTTTTCGAATTTAGTCCAAAGTTTTGAAACAGTTTTACCAATTTTATGTTTACTTTTAGACAATTTTGGACAAATTTCCAAAGTTTTGTTACAGTTTACGTCCATTTTTAGACATCTTGGACCATCTAACCGCTTACAAAACTATTTGAAAGTAGCTGAAATCTTTATTGGACCAATATCCAAATTTTTGAAACAGTTTACCTATTTTTTGATAAACTTAAATTAAATTTAAAAGTTTTAGAACTATTTCTGATTATTTTTGAACAACCTTAGACCAATTATCAATTTTTTAGAACAGTTGTTCATTTTTAAACAATTTTGGGCCAATTTCCAAAGTATTTGAACAGTTTTTGATCATTTTGGAAAAAGTTTAGACAACCTTGAATCAAGTTTTAAAACATTTGCCTATTTTTAAACATTTTTGGACTAATTTCCAAAGTTCTGAAATAGCTTGTGCTCATTTTTGGACAATCTTGAACAAATTTCTAAACTTTTGGTACAGTTTACGTTCATTTTTAAACAGTCTTGAACCATCTAATGGCTTAAAAAATCATTTGAAAGCAGTTGTAGTTTTGATTGAAGCAATATTCAAATTTTTGATACAATTTATCTATTTTTTTAAGTTTTAGAAAAAATTTTCATTTTTAAAGTATCTTGGACTAATTTCTAAAGTTTGCAAAAACGAGTAACATCTAATTTCTGGATGACCATTTAATGTGGGTGGTCTCATTTAATTAAATTTAAACCTTTGAACAATTTTGAACAGACCTCTTTAACACGACATTTATAGTTTTTACAGTTTTAGTTGGTTTCTAGGCCAAATTGTCTCATTACCTACTATGACTAGCAAAGTTAAAAAACTGCAAATACTTTGAACAAACCCTTCTCACTGATTGCGTTTTATTTGGATTGACGGCATTTTTGCTCTTATGACCCAAATCCCATTCTCTCTATGATTAGTCTGAAAAAAATCTAAATAATTTAAACAGATTTTTTTAACAAATCGCTTACTATTTATAAATTGACGGCATTTATTAGAAGAAATCAATAAGTTTGTACGGTTCTAGTTAGTTCTCAGGCTCAATAGTCCCATGACTTGTATGACTAGCAAAGTCTGTTAACAATACTTAAGACAGTTCTTAAGCTCAAGGCCTGGTTTAACCTATCGCGTGCTTTATGAATTGACAGCAGGCCAAATCGCCTCATTACCTCTAATGACTAGTAAGATCTGGTATATTTTGTAAGAACCCCTTTACCCGATTGCGTGCTTTATATGGATTGACGGCATTAATTAATGATATGAATAAGTTTTAACAATCCCAGATGGTTTTTAGGTCAAACAATCTTAGTATCTCCTATGACTAACGAGGCCTAAAAAATTATGAATAGAACTCTTTAAGTTTTCACGTTTTTTGTTTGTGAACGCTTTGCAACCAGACAGACACAATTTACAACTTCACTTTAATAAGTAACCTATAACCAATAAGAAAATGTCATTTGTGTAACCAAAACAGTTTTTCTATAAACTAAGACAGCCTTACACCAACGCAAATATTGCATACAACCTTTCTTTCTTCTAACTTATGTACAATAGCTCTGCATGTTTCCTTGCTATAAAAATTTTTCAATATCAACCTTTAAATTTGATACAGCTCACTAAACTTAACCTGTAAAACAATTAATAAAAATGTTATCAATTTTATTTTCATCACTAAACTAATAGAAGTTAAAATCTATACATAAATAAGTTGGCTTAAAAAGATTTTGTTATAATGACTAGATTTTAAAGTTGCATTGATTCCTACGCCACCTAAATTAGTACTTTTGCTTTGTCTGAGCTTCTATTTCTTGCCAACCTTCTAAATTCTTTTCACACATTACCAATAACTCTTTAGTTTCCGGTATCAATGTATACAATAAACTATAACAGGGCTCGCAAATTCCCATAAGAAAACCAACTTGTGACGTAGGTCTTTGATCAGGTAAAGTTCTATCCATCATAGGTAAAGGCGTCCTACCGGCCGCCCTTTCTTCATCACCTTGTTGATAAAATTCTTCAAAAATAATGTCAACTGTTTGCACCTGAATATCCCATGGCTTAGCACTGGCTGATAAATCGCAACCAGTCATGGTTAACGCCTGAATTAGAAGCCGGTGATCTGAATTGATCCAGGAAAATGCCTCTTCATTTACTAATTTTGCTAAAAGAGTTTTGTTGGGGAAGAATTTTGCTAAATCGGTTGCAAGGATGCAGTGTCTTAATAAATCCAATATTTCTTTATATTGTTGACTGGGTAATTTACTAAAGATGTTATGACCATCCTGAAAAATAATTTATTGCAATGTTAGTTAACCCATTATAGTTAATCATTACTGGTATAGTTTGTGCCCATTACTTAGAAGAAGAGTCACGATTACGACCCGTTCCTAAACTACCGTTAATTGTATTACCTGTTGCAGTATGGTGACTGTTTGATTGAAGTGGTGGTGTTCCATCGTGGAGGTCGAATAGATGCCGGCAAGCGGTGACTCCGAGTCCAGCATGAATTTGTTGTTTTTCCCGCGGTGGTCCAGGTCGTGGCACAGTGCCCCTATGTACAGCGCCAGCCTCTGCGGGTGAGAGAAATGGTTCGATGTACAGTTAAGTTCGAGATTTATTGTCGGTGAGATTGAGCGCGCAATCAGAATTTAAAATTGTTTTGTTATGTAATTGGAATGCTAAACAATTATGGAATCTTGTGGGAAATTATCATAAATTGATGTTGATAATGAGTTCATGTAGGAGTTTTATTCATGAGATAAATTTTATTAAATTGGTAATATAGTTTGTTCATGATTGTTATTATAAAATATAATTATTAATTGAAATTATCAAAAACAAACAGTTTTTATTCAATATTTTGAAACACTTTTTTACCTCTGGAAATATCAAGACATAAATGAAGTAAAATATTCTAAAGTTGCAAACAGAATCTCCTTTAAAATTATTTCATTCCCATCTAGTAGCGATACAAAATAAACATACTTTCGTGTTCAACCAATCAATTTTTATACTTTTCTAATAATCATCCTTAAAGACTGAAATATTTACGTCACTTTGCACTTTTCAAATCATTTAATTTTCTACAATAACTAATAATTCTAGACAAACTTTGAACAAACTCTTTTAATTTATTTATAAAAAAAAAGTTTTCACAATCCCAGTTGGTCCCCAAACCAAATCGTCTCATTACCTTCTATGAATAGCAAAATCTGGAAAACTTTAAAAAGACTTTTTCAACCAATCGCGTGCTATATTCATTGACGGCATTTATAAACAAAATAAATAAATTTTTATTTTACGGTATAAGTTGATGTCCAGGCCAAATCGTCCAATTAGGTTTGGCGTAAACAAAAATTTAGATACTTTAAAATCAGTTTAAAGTATCTAATTTTTTTTAGTGTGATATTCAAATTAAGATTCAAAGTCTTAGTTAGTTTGCAAGCCAAATCGTCCCATTACCTATTATAACTAACAAAATCTGGACAATTTTTGAACAAATCCCTTTAACTGGTTGCGTGCTATTTAAACAGGCGGCATTTATAAAAAAAATAGTTTTACAATCTTAGTTAGTTCCCAGGCCAAATCGTCCTTATAACTAGCAAAGTTTGGACAATTTTTAAACAAACCTTTTAACTGTTTGCGTGCTATATAAACTGGCGGCATTTATCAAGAGAACAAGTTCCACAATCTCAGTTGGTTTCCAGGCCAAATTGTCCCATTACCTATTATAACTAGTAAAATTTGAATAACGTTGAACAAACTCCGTTAACCGATTACTTGCTACATAATTTAACGGCATTTATCAAAAGAATAAATAAAATTTTACGGTCTCAGATGAGCTTAAGCCAAACCGTCCTATATGACTCAATGGTTGGATATTAAACCACCTGCGATGTTTTTCTGTCAAAAACACACAACAGATCAAATGTCACTTGTCACAAATATGCACAGGAAGGAGGAACGAGCAAATTTCTTGACAACTAACACATGAGCGGGTGAGCGGGAAAACTATACAAATAGTTACGCCCAATTGATAAAATACTGTGGCCCGACCACCCAATGCAATGTTCCTTCTGTCAAACAAACACAAAAGATTAAATGTCAGTTGTCACCATAACGTATAAAAACAACGTAAAAAAATTTTGATACGTAACACTTGAAAGGGTGGGCGGGGACACACAACAAATTAAAAAAAAAAACCTAAAATGCGTTAGGTTAGATTAAGTTAGGTTAGGTTAGGTTAGGTTAAGCCTAAAATGCGTTAGATTGAATTAAGTTAAGTTAGGTTAAGTTGTTTTATTATTTGAAACAAAAAGTCCACAAGATTCTTAAAAAAAGGTATTAAGTGCATTAGGTTAGGTTATGTTAGGTTAGGGTTAGTTGTTTTATTATTTAATTTTGTCTTAAATAATGAGACAACTAAACCTAACCTACATCACAAAAAATTTAAAAGAAGAAGGGTAAAGTTCGATAGGTTGGATTAAATTAGTTAGGTTAAGTTAGGTTGTTTTATGACAAAGTATTTTAAAAAAAAGTTAGATTAGGTTAAGTTGACTCTTTATTTAAGACAAAAACTACAACAAATTAAAAAAAGGCCTAAAATGCGTTAGTTGGATTAAGTTAGGTTAGGTTAGGTTGTTTCATTATTTGAAAGAAAAAGTCCACAAGATTTAAAAAAAAGTATTAAGTGCATTAGGTTAGGTTATGTTAGGTTAGGGTTAGTTGTTCAATTATTAAATTTTGTCTTAAATAATGAGACAACCAAACCTAACCTACTTTACAAAAACTTTAAAAGAAGAAGCGTAAAGTGCGATAGGTTGGATTAAGTTAGGTTAGGTTAGGTTAGATTGTTATATATCAGGCTATTTTAAAAAAAAGTTAGATTAGGTTAAGTTGTCTCTTTATTTAAGACAAAAACTACAACAAATAATAAAAAAAGCCTAAAATGTGTTAGTTGAATTAAGTTAGGTTAGGTTAAGTTGTTTTATTATTTGAAACAAAAAGTCCACAAGATTCTTAAAAAAAGGTATTAAGTGCATTAGGTTAGATTATGTTAGGCTAGGGTTAGTAGTCCTATTATTTAATTTTGTCTTAAATAATGAGACAATCAAACCTAACCTACTTCACAAAAAAATTTAAAAGAAGAAGCGTTAAGTGCGATAGGTTGGATTAAGTTAGTTTAGGTTGTTTTATAACAAAGTATTTAAAAAATAGGTTAGATTAGGTTAAGTTGTCTCTTTATTTAAGACAAAAACTACAACAAATTAAAAAAAGCCTAAAATGCGTTAGTTGGATTAAGTTAGGTTAGGTTAGGTTAGGTTGATTTATTATTTGAAACAAAAAGTCCACAAGATTCTTAAAAAATGTATTAAGTGCATTAGGTTAGGTTAGGTTAGGGTTAGTTGTCTTATTATTTAGTTTTGTCTTAAATAATGAAACAACCAAACCTAACCTATACCACAAAAATTTTCAAAAAAAAGAAGCGTAAAGTGTGATAGGTTGGATTAAGTTAGATTAGGTTAGGTTAGCTATAGACGAGTCAAGGAAGCTATAAACAAACTGGCTAGAGCTCTAAGAGGAATGACTGCGAGATGGGCAACTTAATAAGTTAGGCAAAACCAACAAAACCAATTTGCCTTAATTTTCCTGGAGAAAGGTCCCCGAGCGCACCTGTTATGGGCAAAGTAAGAATAAGCTGGGCGCGGTGTTGTGTGGAGACCTATGCTATAAGTGCTAAGAGCTTGGGCATATTGCGGCCAAATGTTCAAAAGAAAAAGCGGCACAACGTTGCTTGAAGTTTAAGCAAAAAGGACACTTGATCAGGGAATGATCTTAAAAAACCCACTGCAGCTCGTGCGCCAAAACAAGGCTTAGAACCGCATCTATGGCGTGTTCCAAATATAGGGAGATAGTTAAGAGTAGAAAAGCAAAGGTAAGAAAGCTTCATACACCGCTGTATGGTAATTGTCGTTCAGGTAAACCTGACAAAGTCGGCCGTGGCTAATGATTTTGCAATGCAGATGAGTGTGGTGATTAGGGCAGACATTGCCTTGATCTCCGAGCCTAACCTGCAAGCGGCAGGTGGTAGCGCCTGGTCGCTGGATATCAGGCAAGACAGGCTGCGGTGGTGGTGTTAAATAACAGCTAAAGGATTGGGAAAAGGAATAAAGGAAAAGGAAGGATTTTGTATGGATGCAGCCAAACTGGAGGTTTTACGTGTTCTGTTACACCTCACCAAACTAGACGTTGCGCTGGAAAGCCAAGCAGGACAGGTGGGGGTGAGATCAAAACTCTGTAATAAAAGGGGAGGGGGATTTCAACGCTAAATACCCCTTATGGGGTGGTAAGAAGCAACGTTAAAGACAGAAAATGCCGTTTGTTTGCGGAGTAAACCGCTTCCTTGCAATTCATGGGAATAAACAACACAATCTGGAAAACTTTGAACAAGCCCCTTAGTTTCACTATCTTAGTTGGTTCCCAGGCCAAATCGTCCTATTACTTACGATTATGGAATAAACGATGGGTTAACACCCACGTTCTAGACGCAAGGGGAGCAGTAGTACATAGATGTGACACTATGTGACGCAAGAGTGGTGAGGCTAGTGTCAGGGTAACAGAAGTTGGAAAAGGAATACCTCAGTGACCACTAATCAATCAAATTCTAGGTTAGAGCCACGAATGTGGTAACAGCAGCAGCGGACAAAAAAGGGTTTAAAACTATGGAAATGGAGGCCCGTCAGCATTGTGTAAAGGCATAAGCCGTCTCTGCAATGTAAATCACTAGAAAAGGGCATCTTCAAGAGAGACGCATAAAATACTGAAAATTGCAAAGACGCAGGCTTAGTGCAACCGTGCTCAAAGAACGTTTACCAGAAGCAACGCCATGGGAAGAGACGATTTAGAGATGAGAATTGGAGTACATGAGGTTACGTAAAAAAACTGAAATGTCAAATGAAGTCCGCTAAGAGCCGTAAGTGGAACCTTTTGGTGTAATTGAAAATGTTGAGAGAACTCCGCCCAGGGTATCGGTAAAACTGCAAAAAACTGCCGTGAGAGAAGTCTTCCCAAAAACAAGAAGAAAGGGTGTTTAGGAAATGAACTATGAAGGCGGGGAAAATCCGTCCTCTCTCGGAAAACAAGTTTCGGAAAGCATAAAAAAAGGTACGTTCTGAAACCATTAAGACCTGAGGAAACACACTCATAAATTGTCAAGGCCTAGTTGAGCAATGCCGTATTCAACAAACGTATCAAGAAAGGAGAAGTCCTAAAAGTTTGAAAAAGGGCGGAGAAGAGTAAGGTAAGTGCAAGAGCTTTTTGCTCCATATGACTCTGGACGTTACTGGAAAGCTGTTAGTGTAGTGGGAAGGCTGCTAAAAACATTTCAAAGTAATCAAGCTCTCAGCAAGTGCCAGTACGAGCTTAGGAAGAGCCGGTCAACTCTGAACGCGCTTGTTGCCAAAAGTACAGCTACACACATCAAAAAGTCTGCGTTTTAATAAGGCCAACTGGAAAAAGATTTTGAAAGCTTTGGATGGCAAAAATGTTCTGCCTGATGGGACAAGGTTTTCATAATGAGAAAAGGTGGTAATTTTAATGGTGTAGGAAGGAAGACGTGCCACTGAGCCCCACACTGTAAAACGTCCTTTACGAGGATAACCTACGCCAACGACCTAGCTGTAAAAGTTACCAAACGTTATAGGAAAAAACTGGAGGAGACGGAAAACCAAACCGCGCTCTTATAACGTGAAATAAGCGAGCGGAGTTTAGAATTTGACCCAAAAACTTGTGATGCTCTCCTGTTCAAAAAGGTTACCACAAGCGAAAACGATTTTTTCGGAAACCACCCGGAAAGTTGACTAAAGTGTTTGGCTAAGTACAAACTTAGCGCAAAGGATATGTGAGAAAGGTGCGTAAAAAAGCAAAAAAAGTAATCTAAACTTTAGCAGAGTTAATGCTAAATTTGAAGGAAAAACGATCTTCAACCAGGTGCCTGATGGGATAAAATATGGAGGAATACCGTTTGCAGCTTAAAAAGGCACACAAAAAGTGTTGCCAGAAGATCTTCGGCGCCCCAGACAAACCTTCTGGTTGTGGCACTCAAAAAGCCGTTGAATCTTGTTGTACAAGTGAAGACTGCAATCTAAAAGAATCGTCTTACTAAGTTTGAAGCAGAAAAATAGTTAAAGGAAAAATGGCAAAAGAGCAAGAAAGAACGCGAGTTTAGTGGGGATACCAGCACACCCACATGACAAAATTAACTACTACCTCAGGTTCTGCGCATTGGATAAAACTGATTAAAAACGATGAATGTTTGTATTCTGAGCAAAGGGATACGATCAAGCAATCCGTGTTCCATTGCAAGAAATAACTGGAAATGCGCGCAAGAAGACTTGTGTGCAAACTTTCCACCTCAAAGTAATACTTAAGTGCAACCCCGATGTAGAGAAAGATATTTTTTTTTGCAAAAAAGTGGTTTTAGTAAGTAAGAATCTGACACTTACCCATTGGGTGGTTTATAAAAAATTCCAATTCTTCCAGAATAAAAAAAAAGAGTTGAATTAAGTTAGGTTTTTTATAAATTAAAACAAAAATTCCACAAGATTCTTTAAAATAATGCGTTAAGTGCATTAGGTTAGGTTAGATTCAGTTGTTTCATTATTTTTAACCTATTTTACAAAACTTAAAAAAAAGCGCAAAGTGCGGTAGATTCGATTAAGTTATATTAGGTTAGGTTATAGACGAGGCAAAGAAGATCAAAGAGGTTATAGACAAAATGACTAGACGCTATCTAATTTGGCAAAGTTTTCATGAAGAAGGGTCTCCGGGCTCATTTGTTAGATATGGGCAGGGTAAGAATAAACTGGGCGCGGTGTTGTGTGGAAGCTTAAGTGGAATTAGACCTCTGCTACAGGTGCCAAGAGCTTGAGCATATTGCGGCCAAGTGTTTAAAGGAAAGAACGGCCCAACGCTGTCTCAAGTGTGGGCAAGAAGGACAGGATTTGCTCGATAAAAAACCACTGTATTTTGTGCGCCCAATCAGGGCATAGAACCGCGTCTAGGGCGTGTCCCATATATAGGCAGATTAAAAGTAGGAAAAACAAGGATAAATGTCATCTAGGTAAACCTGAACAGGTTGACCTTGAGATGCAGTTAGGTGCGATACAGTACGCTGCGGTGGTAGTGTTAAGTAGTAGCTTAAGGATTAGAAAACGGAGTAAGGGAGATGTTTACGTCTAACCCAAAAAGTAGAAATGACCGTCTCGGGGTCACCGTCAGGTCAAAACGTCGGGCTAAATACTTGGGAATACAAACTTAGCTTAGGGTATCATGTAAGAACAGTGTGTAAAAAGACGGAGAGAGCGCCCTAATCTCTAGCAGAGCTAATTCCAAAATTAGATGTAGCACAATCTTTCACTAAGTTCCTAATGTACTCGGTAATCTTCTTCATAGTACTCTAAAGAGCAGAAATATGGAGGGAAGTTGTGAGCAGCAAAAAAAAATTGGTTCTGCGGACTCAAAAGTGTTGCCAGAAGATCTACAGCGCATAAAAGACAGCGTGACGGCGGAGCTTCTAGTTGTGGCAAGCACAAAGCCATTGGATCTTGATGTGCAAATAAAAACGGCGGTCTAAAAGTGTGGCTGTAGAAAAAAGGCAGTAGAGCTCAAAAGCGGGTGGCAGCAAACTCGCATGGTTCAGACGGCTCATCACAGACGTGAAGCGTTGAAAATTAAAAAAAAACAATATTTGAAAAACCGTTTTTCTAGCATCAAAAGTCATTTTGATCTCAAAATTTTCTCAAGAAGAGGCCAAGATACGGTCTTCCAAAGTCCAGCGCACTAAGACCAAGTTGACTTGAAGCAAATACAGCAATCAGCTCCCAAGCAGACTTTACGCTAGTCGGACCTACCATCTGAAGTTTCAATCACAAGCACAGTTAAGACGCTGCCAATCTTCATCGATCCGCCAAGACGGCAAGAGTTTTCGAGGAATACAGCAGAATTTGTCCTTGCTCAATTGAACAAACAAATTTTACTTTTGCATTTGTTGGTGAAGCGTGGGCATTGGTCAAAAGGCGGCCAAGATACGGCCAAAATCCAGATGGAGACACAGCACCTCCGCCATCTGAGGTAGCAATGCTAAAGCAAAATGCTGACTGGCAATACCCGCTTTGCGCGTTAGGACCAAGTTAACTTGAAACACAGTAAAAATAACAAACAATAAAATTTTCCTCAGTTGGGAGAAGAAGTAATTTTGAAAAATTCTTGGTTGGTAGAAAGGAAAGCAATTAAGGCCAACAACCGACTACTACACCTCCATCAAGAAAACCAAGCTTAAAGACAGAAGAGAGATCTTAAACAATAACAACGTTACCATAGTAACAAACTGAAGTGTTAAGTGTCAAGCTGTCGTATTGGCAACCAAAAAATATTTAGAAAACCTCAACAGCGGATACCGAATGAACAAAAACAAGTAAAACCCAAAGAAGGAAAGATCTGTTAGTCGTCGTCGTCGTCCGGCACCACCACAGAAAAAATCCCGCTAGGCACCTGAGAAGACAAGATAAAATTCTCAAAATCATCCAAAAAGCGTACTTCTGGCCAAACATCACAAAAAACGTCGAAAGGTTTGTTAAGAAGTGCTTCATTTGCAAAGTGAAAAAACATAAAAAGACCCAGCTACACCCTAAAAGGATAGCAATCGACTACGTTAGTCTGCATGCACCCAACAAGAACAAACTTCACGGCATCAAGTACCTAAGACAATAAAAAAAAACTCAAAGCAAAGAACAGCCGTGAAGAACAAAAGAAGCACTTTCAAAAGATCTGGCACCGACAAAGCACTTACCACGTAGCAAAAGGTATCCTTGACAAACGCACGCCGCCACTTCTAGACCGGAAAAGAGATTCTAGTCCAAAGGAAAACAAGGGGATTTACTCCAAAATAAATCAAATCAAAAAAAGTAATTGTCGCCGCAAAGAAGAACTGTTATTGGATACTAGATGAAAGACAACTCCTACAGACACCCAACCATTGTCCATATAGATAACGTCTAAAAAGCCTTCTTTACTTTCCCCAAAATTGTCCCCAAGCCCCAGACAAAACCCAATGTCAAGAACCATCCCAAGGATTTGCCGCAGATATAGTCTGGGGGAAGAGGATTGTTGCTGTCGCAGTTTCAGTAGGGATACAACGTCTCAACCATCTAACAGGTTAAAACCTTCACCCACATAACCCGGAAACTACAGAAGCAATTCGACGACAAAAGGTGCCTGCGGATATACCCACAGAAAATTACAGAAAGATCCAGGAGCAATGCTTAGCGCGGATTGTTAAAACAAAGTAACAAACAAGTAACCATCTTAAATGTTAGTAACAACAACTCACGCCGCATTGCAGAAGCAGCAGTGCCGTAGAAACAACAATTCCAGACCTTGTACCATAGTATAGAATCTACCGGAAGTTCATTGCATCTAAGAAACACTTTCAAGAAAACACATCTTCAAACCGACTCCGAGTTTAGCACCACAAGCAAAAGCTACGTGACATTTTCCAGCGGGTGTCACTCAAAAACAATCAAAGCGGACCCTCCATACTTGTGCCAACTCAAGTCGACGACGCGCGTTAACACCACCTTTACCTTCAAGACTTAATTGCCTCCTTTTTGAGTCCTGCGACGGCTGCTTCCTATCAACCTCCGATTAGTACGCAGGTTACAAATTCAACTTGCTTGTCTACGTAAAATTGAGGCCAAACGCACGAACCGCTGACTGAACGTTGCCACGAGACGTTGCAAGAAATCTGTGCGCAAGTGGATTGTTAATTATTTATTAACAAATTGGGGAATGCAACAATAAATTAAAATCTTATCTGCAATATTTTAGCGTTACCGGTTAATAACCACTAACACAAATGTATAAGAGGCGCAACTGAAGATATTATAGATCTGTTTATGATGCAGTATTTGAACGCGTCGCCGTACCAACTCGTTTATGAGTTTTGTTCCGTTATTATAATTACTATTATTATTATTAATAAAATAAAATAATTACTATACCTCATTAACGGTGAAGACATCATTCGATTTTTTCAATATGACATACATACAATGAGCAACCGAAAACCCATGCGTCCAATTGTGGTACGGAACTCTTCTATAATTTTTCTTCACTGTCAGTCCGAATCGCAACAGACAATTTTTATCAAAATCAATTAATCCAAAAAGATCATTAAACATAAAAATGGCATTCCGCACCTTCTCATAATCGTCCATACCAAACGAGTTCATGTAGTAACTATCAATACCTATTATTTCTTCAGGAATTCCTTCATTGATAGCTTCCAAAAACTCATTATCAGAACAAGACCTGTGATAACTGAGCACCTCTAACGCAACTCTGTATTGCTGCTCAGAAGTTACAATTGTATCATACAATGTGGCGTGGTGTAATGCCAATCCACAATAAACGGCAAATATTTCAAAAGCATCTTCGTCTTCTTTATTAAAATTTCCTACTTTTTTATTAACCATTTGTACCACACCTATAATAAACCAGTTATATTGTAACGTATCAACTAATATAAAACATTATTCACCAATGACTTGTCCTTTCGATTGGAAAATTGGCATGCAGAGTATAGATCTTGTTTTATATCCCGTAATTTGATCGACGGAGCTGTTGAAGCGTGAATCGGAATATGCATCGGGGATGTTTAATATTTTTCCAGTCATTGCCACCTCACCAGCTATGCCTTTTCCTAATGGAAACCTAAATTCTTGAGTTTCTTCTGTAGTAACAGAACCTACATCAAATATCCTTGAATAGAGTTCCTTATTATCGGTATCTACTAGGAATAATGATGCCCTGTCAGCATTTACTAATTCCTGAGTGTAATTCATGATTTTCTTTACTAGTTTATCAATGCTTCCCATATCTTGAAATATTGATCTGTAAATATTGTTATTTATATCATCAATTACAAAAGTTTGAATAAATTATTTATTTACTTTATAAAACAAATTTTGTTACTAACTTGACAACATCGAGTAAATAAACATTGAGCTTCTTCTGTTGATCAATTTGCGTGTTGCAGTGAGAGTAGTGTAGAGCAACGCCTCCCCATACTATAAAATTCAATGCAATTTCTTCATCTCGCGTTTCGAAATGATAGGGGTAGATGGATTGTGATCTTACTAGTTCTATTATGGCCACCAGCCTTTCATCAATCTTGTCAATAACAGGAAACACTAATACTGAAGAATATTCTTCCTCAATAACGTTTCCATCTTTGTCGTATTGGAGGTAGTTGATGTAGTCACGTACGCATTCGTGACTTGCTGCTACTTTTGCTACCAGTGGGATTTGACTGCTCTTGAATTTAATAACGTTTACTTCGTCTTCGCATATAGGCATCTTGCAGATGTAACAGTCTTCATCATTTGGGTCCGGACGGTATAATCTGGAACAAAGAACGTTTGATTTATATAAAATAGCTAATACAATAAAACAAAATAAAATCGAAAAGATAGACAAACTCAGAGATCATTAGTAAAAAGCAACATTAATCCGGACCGATTGTCCAGAAAAAGTTTACAAATAATCCATCATAACTAGTAATAACTTGCTTAACTATTAAGCAATTGTTACGCAATTTAAGAATTAATTAGAGTTTAGTTGCTAAATTTTGTATAAATAATTTTTTAAATATCTTATTAAATTTTGAAAATATTAGCAAATTTGCCAAAAAATAATTTTTCTGCAAAATCACATAACTAACAATAACTTGCTTAACTATTTAGTTATTGTTAGGCAATTTAAGGATTAGTTAGGACATAAAGTTTGCTAAATTTAAACCAAATAAATTTTTTAGGTGTTTTGTTAAATTTTGAAAATATTTGCAAATTAGCCTTAAAATAAAAATTTTGCTAAACCACTTAACTAACAATAACTTGCTTAACAACTAAGTTATCCTTGCGCAAATTTGAAATTAGTTAGGCCATAATGGTTGCTAAAATTAGTCTAAATAAAACTTTTAAATATTTTGTGAAATTTTAAAAATATATGCAAATTAGCCAAAAACTAAAATTTTTGCCAAATCACATAACTAGCAATAACTTGCTAAACTATTAAGCAATCGTTGCGCAAACTTGGAATTAGTTAGACCATAAAGTTTTTTAAATTTAATAAAAATAAAAAATTTAGATATTTTATAAAATTTTAAAAATATTTGCAAATTAACCTAAAACTAAAATTTTTGTTAAATCACACAAACTTGCTTAACTATTAAGCAATCGTTGCGCAATTTAAACATTAATTAGGCTAAAATAGTTGCTAAAATTTGTAAAAATATTTTTTTGGATATATTATTAAATTTTGAAAATATTTGCAAATTTACCAAGAAATAAAAATGTTGCTGCATCACATAACTAGCAATAACTTGCTTAAATATTATACAATCTTGGCGCAACTTAAGGATTAATTAAGCCATAAAATTTACTAAAATTAGTCCAAATAAAGTTTTTAGATGTTTTATTAGATTTTAAAAAATATTTGCAAATTAGCCAAAAAATAAAATTTTGCAAAACTAGTGACTAGAAATAATTTGCTCAACTATCCAGCTATCTTTGCGCAATTTATAGATTAGTTAGGTTAGGTTAGATTAAGTTAGATTAGGTTAGATTAGATTAGGTTAGATTAGGTTAGATTAGGTTAGATTAGGTTAGATTAGGTTAGATTAGGTTAGGTTAGATTAGGTTAGATTAGGTTAGATTGGCAAGTCGTACATCGATGTAACGCTCTGCTGGAACAGCATAGCAAAACATGTATGCCATTAACATCTGTATACGAGCAACGCTCCCAACGCCTAGCAAGCCTGAGAATCAGAAGGTGGGCTGGTACTATAAGAATGAAAAGACTGAAAAGCTGGCCGATTTTATATACCAAGCGACAAAGCGGGAAGGATATAAACACTCAGTGCCCGAGCTAATGAAGGCTATTACAAACGCATGCAACACTGAACTTATCAGGAAAGGAAAAAACAGCCGCCGGAGACCGGTGTATTGGTGGACTTCTAAAATAGCTGACATCAGGAACGAGTGTGTAAGTGCAAGGAGGTTGCTCACGCGTGCGCACAAAAAAGGAAACAGCAACACTGTGCGTGACGATCAGCTGACGGAGTCCTATAAACAGCTGAGGAAACAACTCAAAAGTGCAATAGCGGCAACCAAAAAGAAATCCTGGGATGCCCTGTGTCAGGAAGTGGACACAGATCCTTGGGGCATTGGCTATAAAATTGTCACCGGCAAGTTAGGATTGCGTTTACCGATACAACTGTCCGACGACGCCCAGTTACAGTTTGCAAAGGACCTGTTTCCCAAACACCCAAAGCAGGTATGGCCGGGTATCAAACTCCAACCGGGAGATGTCCCCCCAATCACGGTAAAAAAGATCGTGGAAGCGGGAAACAAAATAAAAACCCGGACGGTATCCCACCTGAGGTCATCAAGGCGATCGCTGAAAAGAGACCCGAGTCGCTCATTTGCACCCTGAACTCGGTTGTTAGCAAGGGCACCTTCCCAGAAGAGTGGAAAACCGCTAGGCTTACCCTTATCGAAAAACCAGCCAAGCCCGGAGAGGAAAGAGCCTACAGGCCTCTGTGCATCCTGAACTCGATGGGCAAACTATTCAAACAAATCCTGAATAGACGGCTCCAAATCGAACTGGAGGAAAAGTCGGGCCTGTCAGAGTCCCAATTTGGATTTAGGAAAGGTAGGTCTACGGTTGACGCGGCCAGAAAGGTACAAGCGTTGACAAAAGAATACAAGGCAAAGGGGATAAAAGTCGTCCTGGTTACGTTCGATGTCAAGAATGTTTTCAACACCGTGCGATGGCCTGACATCATGTACGAACTGCGAAACATAGGAGTGTCGGATTACTTAATTAAGACAAATGGAAGCTATCTCGAAAACCGACACATTCTCATTGGAGAGAAGCATACGATAGAGGTCACGGCGAAGGTCCCACAGGGCTCAGTAAAGGGTCCGACCCTATGGAATGTAAGTTACAACGGCATACTGCAGCTGAAAATGCCGAAAAACGTTTCCCTCATCGGTTACGCGGACGACGTGGGTATGGTCGTTGCAGGAATGTATGTCAAAGATATGGTCGATGATGCCGAATGGGCAGCGAGCAGGATAGTCGGGTGGCTACGTAAAAGGAAGCTACAGCTTGCTGCACAGAAAACGGAGTCGGTCATTCTTGCGGACAGAAAACAGCTAAGAGATAGTTGACGACATACAAATTACAAGCCAGAAGAGCCTGAGATACCTTGGCATCACTTTTGCTCACAACTGCAATATGGGCCGCTAAAAAAGCAGACCGTGTCACTGCCAAACTTGCGAGACTTATGCCAAACGTGGCAGGGCCCAAAGAGAGTAAAAGGAAAGTAATATGTAGCGTGGTATCGTCTATTGTTCTGTACGGGGCACCTGTCTGGAGCCAGAGGGCAACCGTCCGAAAGTACAAGGACATTCTCCTGCGGACACAACGAAAGATAGCAATCAGAGTAACGTGCGCCTACAGAACAATCTCCACCAAGGCGGTGCTTGCAATTGCAAGCACAATACCTCTGCATTTACTGGCTTTGGAGAGGAGCCATGAGGCCCGAAACAACGAACAGAAAAAGAAGGCGCGAGAGGCAACAATTGCGCAGTGGGAAAAAGAGTGGCAGGAAGAAGGGCCGACTGGAGAATGGACTAGGAGACTCATCCCTGAAATAACCCCATGGATAAACAGGAAACACGGTAACGTGGACTACCACTTGACTCAGTTTCTCAGCGGCCATGGATGTTTTTGGAATTACCTTAACAGGTTTAAACGGAAAGCTTAACCAAAATGCCCGTAATGTGGGACGGAAGACACGCCTGAACACACGGTTCTAGCATGCGCTAGATGGCTAGAAGAAAAAAGCAGCTGGACGGCTGTACTAGGTGCAGAAGAGGTCACAGCAGATAACATTGTAGGGCACATGCTGGAAAGCGAGCCCAAATGGAGGTGTGTCCAAACGGGTATCGGAAACATACTGAGGCAAAAAGAGCAAGACGAAATAACGGAAGCCTTCCCGTAAGTTCGCAAAATTGAATGAACAAAGTAGTAGCTGCCAGCGAAGCAATGCCTTATGGCAGTCCCGCTGGTAACTCCAGAACACGAGAGGTGATTTTAGTGGGTAAGGTAGCAATATCCAGTCCTACACTCCAATGCATTGAATTAGGGCCAGTGCATAAAGCATTTCCATCTCTCACAAAACAAAAAAAAAAAAAAAGATTAGGTTAGATTAAGTTAGATTAGGTTAGGTTATGTTAGGTTAAGTTAGGTTAGGTTAGGTCGGAAGGCGAGAAGCGGAAGCAGCCATAGGACAAAGCCTCGAAGTGGACAACTTGATAGACTTGACTGGTTCAAAGAAACAGCAAAAAAAAGAAGAAAGGGCAAGGCAGAAAGCCGCAAGTAGAATCAATTGACAATAGAGAGTCCAGCCGTCTTGGACAATGAAAACCCCTATTAGAGTATGCCGTCCAACCGGTGTGAAGAACAGAGGTTTTTTAGTGGGTGAAAGTCCCACACTCCCGGACTCATTGAACTAAGAGCCCGGAAAGCATACCTCTTAAAAAAAAAGTTATGTTAGGTTATGTTAGGTTATGTTAGGTTATGTTAGGTTATGTTAGGTTATGTTAGGTTATGTTAGGTTATGTTAGGTTATGTTAGGTTATGTTAGGTTATGTTAGGTTATGTTAGGTTATGTTAGGTTATGTTAGGTTATGTTAGGTTATGTTAGGTTATGTTAGGTTATGTTAGGTTATGTTAGGTTATGTTAGGTTATGTTACGTTAAGTTAGGTTATGTTAGGTTATGTTAGGTTATGTTAGGTTATGTTAGGTTATGTTAGGTTATGTTAGGTTATGTTAGGTTATGTTAGGTTATGTTAGGTTATGTTAGGTTATGTTAGGTTATGTTAGGTTATGTTAGGTTATGTTAGGTTATGTTAGGTTATGTTAGGTTATGTTAGGTTATGTTAGGTTATGTTAGGTTATGTTAGGTTATGTCAGGTTATGTTAGGTTATGTTAGGTTAGATTAAATTAAAAATGTAAAATTCTATTTATAAAATGTCAAGAATACTAAAATCCGAGCTTAAAATTTAAATATTGTCAGAAAACACCAAAAAGCGGACCAAAAACTGTTAAAAAATGCATTTTTTATGTAAAAATTGCAAAATCCGGTCATAAAATATTGTTAAAAGTACCAAAACCCGGCCACAAAATTGTTGAAAAATAGCAAAAGCCGGCCATAAAACATTAAAATACTGTTTTTTTTTATAAAATTTTAAAAGCTTTAAAATCCGCTTATAAACTATTAAAATATTGTTCAAAACAACAAATTCGGCCATTAACTTTTAAAAAGTGTAAAATTCTACTTATTAGAAATCAAAAATAATTAACTTTGGTCATAAAATTAGCAAAGACCGGATGTCTTGAAATATCAAAATCCGGCCATAAAGTACAAAATTTGCTCAAAAACAAATAAAAACTACAAAATTCTGTTCAAAATAATTAATATTTTAAAAATAGCAAAACCCGGCTTTATTATTCTAAACAATTGTTAGAGAATACCCAAAATCCAGCCATAAATTGTTGGTATTGTAAAAGTCTGCATGAAACCTCAAATAGCAAAATATCAAAAAAATTGTTAGAAAAAACCTAAACCCGGCAATAAAGTGCCAAAAGGTGCAAAATTGTATTTATAGAATGTCAAAAACAACAAAATTTTGTCGTAGTATAAAAAATATTGTCAGAAAACTCTAAAATTTGATCATAAACTGTTAAAAACACAAAATTCTATTTAAAAATAATAAAATCCGGTTTTACAAAATTGTTTAAAAAAAAACAAACAAAAACGCTTGATGAAACTGCAACATTTTATTTATAAAACGTCAAATTTGCAATTGTCTGAAAACACCTTAATCCGGCCATAAAAACTGTTAAAAATTGTAAATAACCTTATAACATCTCAAAAGCTGCAAAGTTCAGCTTTGTAAAAACAAAATTATTGTAAAAAAAACTAAGTCCGGCATAAACTGCTAAAAAATGCAAATCCGGCCATAAAATTATAAGCAATTTTCAAAAATTACTAAAATCCGGTGACAAACTTTTAAAAAGTGTAAAAATCTTCATCAAATTTCAAAAACAACAAAATCCGGCCATAAATTGTCGAAAAGAGACAAATTCTATTCAAAAAAAGTCAAAAATAGCAAAATCCATTCTTGGCTTATCAAAATATTGTAACAAAACAACAAAATTACGACATAAACTGTTGAAAATGTAAAAAAATGTCAAGAAATTTTAAAAACTTTAAAATCTGGCTACAAAATATCAAAATATTGTTACAAAACGCCACAATTCGGTCATAATACTAAAAAAATATTAATAATCCTATTCAGAAAATGTCAAAAATAGCAAAATCCGGCTATAAAATACCAAAATATTTAAAATATATAAAGAAACGCATCTATGGATGTTTTTAGTTTAGGATAATTTTTTCATAAATTTGATTTTTTAATGTACCAAAATATTGTTAAAAACATCAAAATTTTACTAATAAAAAGTCAAAATAGTAAAATTCACCTACGAAATATCAAAAACATTGTTAAAATTAGCAAAATCTAGCCATAATCTGTGAAAAATAGCAAAATTCGGTCATAAAGTATCAAAATAATTCAAAAAAGCGCAAAAATTTGGTCATAAACTGTTGGAAACTGCAAAATTACATTTATAAAGAATGGCAAAATTCAGTCATAAACTATTAAAACCAAATCCGGCAAAAAAGCTAAAAACTACAAAATTTTGTTTATAAAATGTCAAAAAAGCAATATTCAAACTTGAAATTTTAAACATTTGTCAAAAAGCATCAAAACTGTTTAAAAGTGCAAAATCCGGCCATAAAATTTTAAACAGTTGTCAAAATGCTCCAAAATCCGGCCACAAACTCTTAAAAAGTGTAAAAATATTGTTAAAAAAGCAAAATCTGGTCAAAATTTGTTCATAAACTGTTAAAAATTGCAAAACTCTATTCACAAAATGTCAAAAATAGCAAAATCCGGCGCTCCGAGTTTTGAAATAGACGTCGACTGGGCCCTATACGATTCCGCATTGCAGACTTTTGTTTACAGAGCAGCAGCTAGATTGAAATTAGAGAACAAGAGTGCCGTCAAGTGAACACTTTTGTGAGCAAATAACTGCATTACCCAAAGGAAGCGAGCCCGCAGCCTAGATAAACTCAGTTTTTACTTAAACAACTGCCAGACATGGCAGCATTGACAAGCAAGGGCCCCGAGCCTGAGCTGTGATGGCCAAATCTTGGGGATCCTCTACACCCAAACCCAGAAGCTGAAGAACCAGCTGAAAAAATAGGCACAACAATTTAGAACCTGGATAAGTTCCTCCTACAGCTGATCGAGGAAGGAAACAATACATAAACTGTGTTATCCACAACATTAAGTACAATAAAGCAGCACTAAATAAAACCTTCATTGCCTTGCGTAAAGCTATTACGTAGAAGATAAAGAAGAGTAAAACCGCGGCCATGTTTTCACTTATCGCCAAGCACATCCAGCCAACTACGTCATCAAAAGCACCAGCTTTAGCCCAGACCTCTCCCAAAGAGGTTGCAAAGACCCTTTCGTCAAACCTCATCCTATTAAGACTTCGGATCGGGGCTTCTCTACGCCCAAACCAAGAATCTGGAAAACCATCTAAAGAAGATAGACACAAAAATTTACAACCTGGACAAGTTCTTCCTACAGCTGATCAAAGATAGAGAATTTAGATTGGACTGGGTTATCGACAACATTAAGTACAATAAAACGGCACTCAATAAGACCTCCAGCCTTCAATGTGGCCATGTAATTACTTATCGCAAAGCACACTCAGCCAACTACGTCACCCAAAACCATTTTCTTAAGTCAATTTAAAAATTTTAAACTGTTTTTGAAAATTCTCATTGGGTGCTTCAAAAATCCCAAACTATTGGAGAGTTTTAATTCTGAAACTTGCATAAATTTGTGTTTAGGGTTATATTAAAATCAAGTAGGCAACAATTGACTTCTTTATATAAGGTTTCCTTATAGAATCAAGTATTCAAATTCTCATTGTTGCTTAAAAAATTCCAATTTATTGAAGAGTTTTTTTTTTAATCTTTCATAAATTTGTTTTTGGAGCCCAAAGCTCCTCCAAAAAATTTCAAAAACCACTGCGCCTGCTAAGCTCCACCCCACCAAAACTCCCTCAAAAGATCGGTTGACTCTAGCCAATCTTAGGACTAAAAACAGATGGATATACAGCAAGATAATAATGTCTCCGCTCCCGGAAAAAAGAAAGAAATATTTAGTCAGATTCTGAAACCGGATTTTGACGTTTAAAAACAAAACTTAATGTTTGAAGCTAAATTTTGGTTTTAAAAGCTTTATTGAAACATTTGCAAGCCAAATTTTAACGTTTCAATCCCAATTTTGATGTTTATAATAATTGCTTGTATAAATCAAAATTTTAATTTCATAAGTTTAATGCTAGATTTGAACGTTTGAGACCAAATTTTGTTGTTTGAAACCAAATTTTAACTTAGGAAGTTTGATATATATTTAATGAAGCCAAATTTTGACGTTTGAAACCGAGTTTTGACGTTTAAAATCAAATTTTAATGTTTGAAGCTAAAAATAATAAACAAGGGACTTAAGTATGGGTCTCATGTACAGTCCATTCTACACAAAGCCAATATGGCTAAAGCTCTGCTATATAAAAGGTTACATCAGGACATCGGTATGTAGCTCCGAAACAAAACCCGGTTCTACACCTCAATAGTCAAACCGATAATTACGTCGTATGCCTCCTTTATTTGGGCTGCAAACTGCCACCTCAGTTGTTTTGAAGCCTTCCAAAGCAAGACTTTACGGATGCTCGTTGGAGCTCCATGGTTTGTCTAAAACATAAATACTCGGACCTTGAATATCTCCCACTTCTACACCGCATTAAAGATTTGGCCAAAAAGTACTTTAAAAACCTCGCGCTTTATTTCAATTCTGCCCTGGCAAGACCCACCAAGCAGATCGGAAAGATTCTATCCACAAACAATTGGTGAACCCAGTAACTTCTTCTAAAATTGGATAAAACCACATTTCTAAACCCAGCCTACAAGACGAACTCCTAAAACACCTTCCAAATCCACATCTCCCAACGGAAGAAAAGTTCATGAGTGGTAAGATTCCAAACTTCCTTCAAGTACTCATTACGGGAAAGCTGGGGGGGGGGGGGAGTTAGCAGCATGTTGAGCAGTTGATCAACTCCAGTCCGACTACCAGATATTTGGATCCTCTTTCACGCCCCTCAACTCCACCAGCACCCACAGAGGGCGCTGGCTCACAACGCTATTCGGGAAAAATCCCAAAAACAAAGGCTGTTGGCAATTTTAAATCAAAAACTATCATCCACCCGCCCCTTATTTGTCATAAAAAGATTGGATATCACTTTTTTACAGTTTTGGGGCTTTTTATTCTAAAAAAATCAGAGACAGCAGACAAGTTCCATCATGTTCAAAAGGATCTAATTAAGCTAGATATGCGATATTTAAAAACACTCTAGCCCCGCAAGGACAATAATCCGCAGATTAAAAAAAGATTGACATTGACATTAAAACAAAAATGATCAAGTTGGATTGTTAAATTTTGATATAAATAGAATTGGTTGTCATTACCTGAATTGATCGGCATCAATGACAGAAGTAATACAGTTGCTGATCTCCCAAAGCACATTATCCTTATTCGGTTCATGTTGCAAAGTATTAATAAGATTATCAAGCATTTGCCTTTTATCCATAGGATTAGCAAGATGCCATTTTAATACACCGGCTGGTACAGAGCTTCTTCTTTCTTGTACTTGTTCTTGTCTGGATTTTCGAGAACATCTCGACAATACCATTGGATCAACATGACGCAAGAGATAATTTTCTAAAAAATCCGGATGCGATTGAAGGTATTCCTTTACACTGCTTTCTGCAAATTAAATAATTAGACGATTAGTGTACAATAGATAATTGAATTACCTGTGATTTGATCCATGTTTGACGTTGACAATCTAGAATTAACGTCATATCTTCCAGTCGGGGATCCTGAAATGATTTTTATTAAACAACTGGCTTTACTACAGTACAATCAGGAGACTTATTAGGAATACTTTATTTGCATTCAGATAACGCGATACTTTCGGCTTTCTCTAACGCTGTTTGCCATCTGTGAATAAATTCATTATCGCCCACTGACGGAAGCAGGTATTATATAGATACAGCACACATTGGTATTATCTAAATAAATAATTCGCGCGGTACACTTTGTATTAAAAAAAATACTAATTAAACATTCGATTGTTTGTGTTTTGTATTTGTTTCCATTCCAATGACTGCTGGATACTTAATTAACTCACATTCAAGGTTGCGATATGTGTGGCGGATTCGGAGTGGTGGAAAAGCCGCGTGCTTTTCCGGCGGCGTGGAATTCCTGCGGACAACAGTTGGCTGACTACTGAATGCTTGCTTATCGGTGATGTGATGATATTTTTGTTGATAAGATTGTGTAATCGGTTTTGTGTCGTAGAAATTTCTTATTTGTCCTAATTTGATGATTAACGACGCGTTCAATATGCAAATTCTATTAATAAACAACGCACGTTTCTATCTATCTATCTATTTATGCACTTATGGTGAAGAAATCGTTATTATAATTTTTATTCAAATCAAATGGTTTTCTATCCATACAAAGCGCGGTTAATAAACGAAACTGGATCCGGATTTGGCTATTTAAATTGAGTTTTTAAATTGAATTTTTAAATTGAATATAAAGGGTGTTCCAACAAGAGGCACTCGTCAGAATTACTTTAATAAAATATCGTTGCCATGGTTACACAAATTCAATTTCTGTAGAGAAATTTAAGCTCGGAAAATATTATTTTACTAGTATTGAATAACTTATCTGTGCAAAAATAAAATATTTTGTGTAATTTGTATATAAAATGTAAGATTAATATAAAAATTTTTTTTTACAAGTTTACTACTGTTCAATCCTTGTTTTATCCAAAGATAATGCTTTGTAGGTACTTGTGCTCATATCTTTTGATAAAATTATGTCAGCTAATTGAATTCATTTAGTAATCTATTGTATAATTTTAATTAGAACAAGTTATGCGGCTACTTCAGTTTTATCTGTAAAAAAAGGTCAAAAAAAAAAAAATGATTTGTAATTGATTTTTTTCAATTGCTTTTATTAATGCTGAGGTCACAATTTTTGGAAATCTTTAACAAAGTTTGTTTTAAATATTGTCCAAAAGTTGCAAATTATGTGAGTAATGTCAAAATTTAATTTTGAAAATTGTAAATAAATTTTATTATTTTTCAAATATTGGAAAGTTTTTAATAATTCTTGAGATGCTTCTATTAATGCAGAGTTGAGAGCTTTCAAAATTCTTTAACAAAATTTGGCCTAAATATGGCCAAAACATATCAAACTATTTGTAAACGCTAACTTTCAATATTTTTTGATCTGTGCTTAGCAAGTAATCCAGGTTTTAGGGTGTAGGTTAGCTGTGATCTTAGGCATGTATTTGGGACATAGTTACTCTCTCTGGAATTTTTTTGTGTGACCCAATGGTGTCTTCTTGATGCCTTGAGCTTTTGCTGAGTTATTTTCAGAGGTAGGATGGTCTGGACTATCTAAATTATTTTGGAGTATCTTTTGGTGCAATGGTCCACTAGAAAACTGCCCAAGATTGCTATTAGTAACTTTGCACTGGTTTAGTTGTTCTTCTTTTTCAAAATTACTTTATTTGAAAAGAATTATAGGTTTTTCAACAGGTTAGGTTAGGTTAGTATAGTTACACTTTCTGGATTTTTTTTTGGGTGATCCAAAAGTGTCTTCTTGATGCCTTAAGTTTTGCTGAGTTATTCTCAGCGGTAAGATGGTCTGGTTTATCCAAATTATTTTGGACTATCTTTTGGTGCAATGGTCCACTAGAAAACTGCCCAAGATTGCTATTAGTAACTTTGCACTGGTTTAGTTGTTCTTCTTTTTCAAGATTACTTTATTTGGAAAGAATTATAGTTTTTCCAGCAGGTTAGATTAGGTTAGATTAGTATAGTTACTCTTTCTGGATTTTTTTTGTGTGATGCAAAAATGTCTTCTTGATGCCAAGAGGTTTTACTGAATTATTCTCAGCGGTAAGATGGTCTGAATCATCCAAATTATCTCGGAGTATCTTCTGGTGCAATGGTCCACTAGAAAACTGACCAAGATTGCTATTAGTAACTTTGCACTGGTTTAGTTGTTCTTTTTTTTCAAAATTTTTTTATTTCGAAAGAATTATAGTTTTTTCAGCAGGTTATGTCAAATTAAGTTAGGTTAGGTTAAGTCAGGTTAGGTTAATAGGTTAATCATTCTTTAGATGCTTCTATTAATGCTTTCAATTTTTTTAACAAAATTTGACCTAAATATGGCCAAAACATTGCAAATTATTTGTGTAAACTAGTTCAGGTTTTGGAGTGGAGGTTAGCTGTGATCTTGGGCATGTATTTGAAACACAATTACTCTTTTTGAATTTTTTTTGTATAATCCAAAGGTGTCTTCTTAATGCCTTAAGGTTTAGCTGAGTTATTTATTATCAACGGTAAGATGGTCTGGTTTATCCAAATTATTTTGGACTATCTTCTGGTGCAATGGTCCACTAGAAAACTGCCCAAGATTGCTATTAGTAACTTTGCCCTAGTTTTGTTGTTCTTCTTCTTCAAGATTACTTCATTTAGAAAGAATTATAGTTTTTCCAGCAAGTTATGTTAGGTTAGGTTAGGTCAGGTTAGGTTAATAGGTTAATCATTCTTTAGATGCATCTATTAATGCTTTCAAAATTTTTAACTAAATTTGGCCTAAATATGGCCAAAACATTGCAAATTATTTGTGTAAATACTAAGCTCTGAGTACTTTTTTATCTGTGCTTAGCAAGCAGTTCAAGTTTTGGTTTGAGGTTAGCTGTTATCTTGGGCATGTATTTGGGACATAGTTACTTTTTTTGAAATTTTTATTTGTAATCCAAAGGTATTTTACCTGTCCCAATGGATGGCAACTCTCAATCTGGTGCTCGGAAATGACGGGTTCACTCCGACATTTGTGAGAAAGTCCACCGGCTCACATTGATTTAACGATGGCCACAACAAATGTGACTTTGACAAGTTGGAAAGTAGACGACAAAGAAGAGACGTCTTTTGAAATGGCGTGCGGAGGAAAACATCAAGAAGACAGCTCGGAATGAGTGTGGGCACTAAATACGGACAAGGCAAGGAGAGTTCTCCAAGGCCTTTACAAGGAAGTCACGGTCTTCAAAGCCCTAAAGAAGGCCCAGGACTGGGCCAGCTACAAGCTTGACGAGATTGAGAAAGAACGGAAGGAGTGCATTAGGATACGGAGAAGACTCACGAGGTTCAAGGCCTGCGGCAAAGTGGATGTAGACTTGGAAAACCAGAGTAGTGCCGCCAAGAAGACATACAAAAGCGCAATAAAAAAAAACAAGAGGGAGAAGTGACACAAACTAATAAATGATTTGAAAAAGGACCCTTTCGGACAAGGATACCAGATCATGGTAAAAAGACTGGGTATAAGGCCAAAGCAAATGGCCCTGGATAAGACCACAAGAAGAAGGGTGTTAGTGGAAACTCTTCCTAAATGTTGAAGACCCGGTGGCACGATTACCAACAATAAAAAATCCAGACACACCTCCTCACAGGAGAGGAGATGAAGGTAACCATTGCAAGGCTTGGCCCAAAGAAAACCGCAGCTCCCGACGGTATTAAAAGCCAAATTGTTAAACTTGCCCAAGAAGAAATTCCGGAGGTGTTACGTGCCGCTTTTAACAGTGTTCTGGCTAATCGAGTCTTTCCAAATAACTGGAAGAAGGCAAGGAGAGGCAAATACATTTCGGGCCATAAGCCTATTAAGTGTGTTAGAGAAAACTTACGTGTACCTCCTAAAAAGGAGACTCGAAAAGGAATTAGAGAAGAAGGGGACTATATCGGACGCCCAATACGGGTTTAGGAAATGGCGCTCTACTATGGTTGCCATCATGAAAGCCAAATCATTGTGCTAGGACCAAAAGAGCGCGCGTGGACGGCGATTATCCTAATGGACGTTAAAAACGCTTTTAACACGGCCAGGTAGAGTAAGATTTTGACTCGTTTGCAAGAGATTGAGGTGTCCAGATATCTTCAAGACATTTTAGCCAGCTACCTGAGCAACAGAACGCTCTGCATTGCAGAAGGGGAGGAAAGGAAGCTGACGCAGGTTTTACCGAAGGGCTCGGTTCTTGGACCAACCCTGTAAAACGTATTGTACGACCCTGCACTTAGACTGGACATCCCGGAAGTATGCAAGATGCATACGCTGACGATCTGGCGATGGTGGTTAGGACAAGCAGTGCTATGAGGCTCCAGGAAGCAGCAAACGAGGCTTTGGCGACCGTGGACGATTTGATGTCCGAAAACGGGTTAGAGGTCGCCCCCGAGAAAACAGAAGCCCTTATCGTTAAGGGATCAAGAAGGAAAGGCAAGGTGGTTTTCACGCTCAGAGGAGAAGAGGTAAAGCCAAAAAAAACTGTAAAGTATCTGGGAGTATGGCTAGATGCAAATTGAACATTTGAACACCACGTGGTAAACACGGTCAAAAAAACCGAAAAGACAGTCACGGCACTAACAAAAATCCTGCCGAACGTTAGTGGCCAAAAGGCCAGGAAAAAAAACGGTTTACCACGCGATAGTTCAGTTCATCATAGCCTACGCAGCGCCAGTGTGGAAAAGTGCACTCGGAGTTCAGCGGAACCGGACCTCGCTGATCTCAACCCAGAGGAAAGTTCTGCTGAGAGTGGTTAGCGGATACAGAACGGTCAGTGCAATGGCGGCGTGTGTGATAGCAGCGGTACTACCAATATACATTAAAGTGCTGGAATTTAGCGTAGTCGAGACGTGGCAGCAACATTGGTAAGCAACGGTAGACACCGCCCAACAGACAAAGAAGCTCATCCCAAATATAACAATCTGGAGTGTGTGTCCATACAGAACCACGGACTACTTTTTGACTCAATATTTATCAGGCCACGGAAGCTTTGGGACTTACACAAAAAAATTGGTAAAACCGCTGACGACGCCTGTCACTACTGCGGGGAGCAAGACAGAAACATACTATCTTTTCCTGCGAACGTTGGCAAGTCGGGAGAAGGGAAGCCGAATCGGCGATAGGAAAAAGTTTAAGGGTCGATAGCCTGATGGACCTGATGACGGGATCTGAGCGCAACTGGTCACACATTTACAACTTTGTGACAAAGACCATGAAATGTAAAGAAGCGGAAAAAAGGGCAAAACAAAAAGGAGAAATTGGAATTTAAATAACAAGAGAGTGTCCAGCCGATTGGGCGATGAGAAATCCTTTTCTAGGGTATTCCGTCTAACCGGTGCGAAGAACAGAGGTTTTTTAGTGGGTGCAAGTCCCACACTCCCGGACTCAGTAAACCAAGAGCCCGAGAAGCATTAGCGTTTACCTCTTAAAAAAAAGGTTAGGTTAGGTTAAGTCAGGTCAGGTTAATAGGTTAATCATTCTTTAGATGCTTCTAATAATGCTTTCAAAATTCTTTACCAAAATTTAATATAAATATGGCCAAAACATTGCAAATTATTTGTGTAAACGCTAAGCTCTGAGTACTTTTTGATCTGTACTTAGCAAGTAGTTTAGGTTTTGGGGTGGAAGTTAGCTGTAATCTTGGGCATGTATTTGAAACATAGTTACTTTCTCTGAATTTTTTTTGTGTAATCCAAAGGTGTCTTCTTGATGCTTTGAAGTTTTGCCAAGTCTGGATTATTTAAATTATCTCAAAGTATCTTCTGGTGCAATGGTCTATTAAAAATTTGCCCAAGATTGCCATTAGTACCTTTGCACTTGTTTTGTTGTTCTTTTTCTTCAAGATTACTTTATTTGGAAAGAATTATAGTTTTTCCAGAAGGTTACAATGCGCAACTCTCTTGGTTTAGTGTTGCTTGTCTGAGACTTAGATTGTTTTTGATTACAATTCCGTTCTAAGAGTAAGCTACTCCGCTGCATCTCAATTTACTAATAATCTCTTTACTTTTCACAACAATCGAGGTACCACGTTCCGTTAGACTCTTAGACTAACATCCTAAAGACCATTGACGTTTTTACCACGTAAAGCCTCTTTAAGACTATTAATTACATCAATTGTCTCAGCGCCCATTATTCTAGTCATCACTACGGGACAAATTGTTTTTAATTGCAAAATTACACCAGACGTACGTCATTCTAACCACAATTAAGAGCACTCTGTCTTATCATCTGGATAACTAATTTTAGATTCTTCTCCACAAGTTTCGTGCTTACGCTTTCTAACTAATCTCCGACAGTTGCACAAATGATCTACTATTCAACCTCAGTCAACTTAATCAAAAATAATTTCTAGGCCCTAGCTAGCACAAAGAAGCAGAATGTACAAAACCGCAAACAGCTTTCCAGTAAGTTCCTAAGACTATGCAACTACAACCTGTGTCCCAAACTTTAACAAATACTGAAAAAAGACTTGCGGTACCCCATGCTCTACTATTGAACCATAGCTATTGGCACCTGCTGGATGAAAATTGCTGTCTCTGACTTGATTTTCAGAAAGCATTGGAGGAAATTGCCATGACTACTATCGTTCCACTCCTTAACGTACTACCAAAAAGAGACGGCTACAATAGTAGGAGCAAACTAGTTACTGGTGTCATTGTTGTTATTAACTTTGGCGTAAAATCCACCCCTTTAACAACTCTAACCCAATTTTTGTTATCTTTGCTTGCCCAAGCAACTCCAGGATCACCTTCACTACTAAATTTCTAGGAGCTAGATGGTAACAATTGGCGCTTAGTGTACCCTTACACTAAAAGTCTAACTTTTGTAATGTTTGGCCTTTAAGGAACATTTTGCTTCTAATTAAAAAAAAAATTCTTTCTAACCCCAAGAAGACCACTTTTGAGAAAGATGTCAACATCTACAAAACTTCTTTTGCTGAATTGAAAAAACTTTACAACCAAGTCTACCTTGACAATAATTAAACTTTGCCAACGCGGTAACAATTGGCGCTCAACGTCGGGTAATTTGGAACAAAGAACTCTAACAAGACCAACCTTGAGATAGTTCTTGAGACAAAATTTTTTCGAAAAAATTTTACAACCAAGTCTTAATCAACAATGATCAACCTTAAAGAAACCTTTTGTTTTTGATGATTCAACAAAATTCTAAGCACAAATAAAGCGCCTTAATCTTCTGGAAGCTAAACGGTAACATTTGGCGCCCAACTTAGAACAATTTAGAACAAAACGCTCTAACCTCACTCCTCAAGAAAGGAGTATCCAACTGAAAAGCATGTCACGTGACCATTTATCCTTCTTTTATAAGGCGTTAAACACATCGTGTTTTGGGGCTTTCTCTGGGGTTTCATCTTTGGTTTGCATGCACCTTAGGCAAGAAGCGGTGAGTCAAGTACGTCTTGCCTGCCGGTGTTTCGCCTGTTGGAAATGGCAGTACAAGTTGTGAGCTGTTGTTGAATTCTCATATCAGCTTCCTGGTTGGTGAAAATCTTGCCCTAAGAGCATATTACTTGGACTTTGATAGTTAAGTTAGTCAGCGCAGTAAACTGCAAAATTGGGGGCCATTGTCCGACAATAGTATTTTGGAGTACTCAAATTGGTAAAACAAATTCTCATCCAGAGTGCAAAACCAAAAATACTGCTTCTACCAACCAAGTGCACACATCCATCATAGTGAGTACCATTTTGTTTTTTTTAAAGGTCACGTCAAAAGAGCCAATAAAAACTATAACCACGTTTTCGCAAGACATTTCTGCCGTTATTTGAGTAAAATGATAAAGGTGTTAGCTTTGTCTTTCTTAAACCAGTTATTTTGATACAGTACCCTTGCTTAACTCGCTGGTCAATAGCTTGCTTGAGCTGGTCAAATGCAGCGAAAGTGTTGGTTGACTACCAAAATTTGCTTTGAGCAAAGTCTGATACATATTCTCTAAGCCACGTGCATAACCTAGAGAAGCTTTGTATTTGCTTTTTGGTGTTGAGCTTGGAGTAATCCTTGAGGTGATGCTCTAGCAGTTTAATGGTTCAGGTACTCCTCTTCTTCCTTTCCAAACGCATTTAGATAGGTTGGAGCGCAACTCATGTTCCTGCAGCCTTTTAAAGACCAAACGTAAGTGATCTCAGTGTTTTTTTACGTTGTTGGAATGTACCATGATGTTCTCCATGTACATCAAAACGCATTTTTCAAGCAGAAAGCCAGTACCTGCAACATTATCTTCTTAAATATTGAATGGGCGTTTTTTTAATTCAAACGGTACAACCCTAAATTAGTATGTGCCTCCGCCGGGACAAAAAAGGTAGTTAAATGCTTGTATGCCATCTTGGTAAAGATTTTTGCTTTCCAAAACTCTGATTTTAGGAAGTAGAGTAATCTTATTTTTAGTAGACTTATTGAGCCAATAACCAATGCATAACCTATCTTTCTTCTTGATTACCACAGGTCTGCAATATTTGCTCGAACTCAAACTCTCCGATAGTAGAAACTCCTCAATCTGTTGGTAAATTAATGCTTTCTTATGAGCGTTATACCAATAATCTGGCCTTGATCGGATTGGTATCGGACAGTTAGGATTTGTAGGTGCAGGTTTGCGTAGATGTGGACTTAGAGGTCTTCACTGAAAATTTACGTAAAAGCAGTCTCTCCTTGGTATCGCTCAATTCCATAGTGGTCATAGTGGTTGGCTTCTTTGCTTCCAGTAAGCGGTGGAACGGAGGTGTCTGCCAAAGTTTAGGCATTCTTGGTCATGACCCATACTGACTTTGTTAGCATTCAACCAAAAGTTTCCAAAAATCATGTCCTTGCCCAGGTTAGGAAGAATAAAAAATTAGCTAAGTAAGCAATTTTATTTTATTTTGTATTTTTGTAATAATAATAATAATAATAATAAGCGATTTTTATTGTCGTACAGATATATATATATATTTTTGTTATATGTATGTATTGCTATTGTTTGACTTATCATATCCACATGTAGTTGGCTTAAATGATTAAATATACAGGGTGTCCGGAAAATACGTGTACAACGTTTGACGACAGACTCCTGACGTCAAAATAGGTCGATCTAAGCCGACTTAGTTATATCCAAAATTGTCTCGTTTAGCCGGTAGAGGGCGTCAAAAAAAACAAAAGTATAACAAAGTTGAAAGTATCTATTGTAAGAAACTAAGTAAAACAAAAACATTACTTAAGCAAATGTGTAAAATGACCGCCATCTTGCTGAATACACTTATTAACACTCTTTAAAAAATGATATTGGACCCTATCTAATGTCTCGGGATTATTAAAATGGTTGCCTGCATTTAAAATCCGCTGCAATAAATCATCGCGTGTGTTTACCGGAGTTTTGTAAACTTCTGTTTTAATAGCGCCCCACAAAAAGAAGTCACACATATTTAACTCAGGAGAACGTGGTGGCCATTTTACTGGTGCATCATTGCCTCTTCCAATCCATCGGTTGGGATATTGATGATGTAAGTATTGCCGAACGGCAACGGAAAAATGGAGCGGGGCACCATCATGCATATACCACATTTCCCTCCGAAGTAAAAGGGGCAAATTCTCCAGAAGAATTGGTAATGTGTCTTGCAAAAAATTTAAATAAATATTTCCATCTAACCTGTCTGGAATAACAATGGGACCAATAAGGTAGTGATCAATAATACCTGCCCAAATATTAATTTTAAATTGATGCTGATGATGTGCAACTTTAATGGCATGTGGATTTTCATCGGAATAAATATGTTCGTTGTGCAGATTGGTTACCCCAGATCTTGAAAAGCATGCCTCGTCAGTAAACATAATTTTTCTACAAAAATTTGGAACAAGGATTCTTTTGTTTCTAATAAATTGACAAAATGTAAGCCGCATGGGGGGATCAGTCGGTAAAAGTTCCTGGACTTTTTGTATGTGGTAAGGATGTAACAACTGTTCTCTTAAAACCTCATTGACAATCGTTTTAGGAACATTTAACTCACGTTCTAAGAGACGGGTACTGGTACTTGGTTCTTCTTCAACTCTTTCCAGAATCATCTCTTCTGTTTCCACAGTTCGAGCTGTTCGCATACGACCCCTGCCTTCAAACTTTTTCTCAAAACTGCCCGTTTCCCGAAGATGACGCTCAATATTGGCAAATGTTTGGTGGTTTGGTATTCGACGGTTAGAAAACCTCTCCATGTAAACCCTAACACTCTGACGCCCATTTGCTTGACAAAACCCGTATACCAGGAGCATGTCAACTTTCTGAGAGTTTGTATAATTTTCCATTTTTAATGGTAAAATGAACTTGTAATTCAAGAACGTTGATCGTATACTTGAGTAAATTTCATAGACTGGTGACAATTTGTCAATAACTGTCAAGTTATTAAACGCCATAGCAACAAGGTCACTTAAAAAATTATTGTTACAGGTAATTTCTTTTTAATATTTACAAATTTTTGACGCCCTCTACCGGCTAAACAAGACAATTTTGGATATAACTAAGTCGGTTTAGATCGACCTATTTTGACGTCAGGAGGATAGGCTTCACCGTGAAGAGGTTTAGCCTCGTGCTAGCTCTGTTATTAATAAAACCCTTATCAGGCCATTAATCTTTCCCAAAGTCTTGTTTGTTTTGAGCAAAGGTTTTTTTTTCCATTTTTTGGCGTTCAATTGCAACCTCAAATCTGCTAGTAGCTGCCTCTACTAATTTTTTGAATGAACCAAGTTGCCTTGTAATAGGCTTTGGCCATCAGGCTCTTGACCATATAGGCTATGGCGGTGGGGCCAGCATAACGTTAGGTCCGTTTTACATCTTTCGTATAGCGGTTATGATACCCGTTTGAATTGGTCTTCAACGTTTTTGGCTTCGTCCCTTGAGCTCTGTAGGTTGGCTTGTTGTAGACTAATGTTGGGATTCAATGACAGCGGAAGTAGTTCTCCAGACTTTGTAGGAATTCTTTAAGATTTTTTTGTGTTTTTCCTCCAAACGTCGACAGGTTCTCTTAATACTTTTTGGGGTGTCATGATCTAGGCCATATTAGAGTAATGTGCAATGTACATTTTGGGCCACAGACTACAAGGCACTGGGGTAGTCTGGCGGTTCAGGTAATGTTTGGCAGAAATGGATTTGCCGCTTGGGTTCTTGGATCAACCCTAGGAGGTGCGGTTCCAAATAGTTAAGTACCGGGTGCACGTTCTTCTTTTTCACCGCGAGCAATAGATACACTAGTCTAATAAACCGTCGGGGTTTGTAGACCAACCTTTGTTGAGAGCTTAAGTAGTAAAACCGTGTTGTGGCTCAATTCCCTGTGGCCCCTCGGGTCGTAGTTCAACAGGTACAAGTAATGGTAGGTCGTGTTGCTGAGTTGAAGGCTCCCAGAAATACTGCTATTTGTCTGTGCCAAATGCTAGTGGGTCAACCTGTAAGCAGCATTCGAATAGTCTGACTAAAAGTAGTTCCACCTGGTCGAGCAGTCATAACCAGTCAGTCCTTAAAATCCTCAATACTAGAAATAAAGTGCAAACGACGTTTGATTTGATCGACCTAGACAATCCAGGACACCCGGGTGCTAAACCTTCACGTCTAGACGCGTACCTGAAACCCATTGGGACAATACTCATGGGCAGCACCAGAATGACATTAGTTTAACCAAGATTTAGATTTAAAACCACGGGGGGGGGGGGGGGGGGGGGTAGAACAAATAAATTTAAATCGTTTTAAAGAAAGAGCTTGCTTATCTCTTAATCTATAAAAAATATACTAAAATAAAAAAATTGAAAAAAATATTTAAAAAAGAATTTTGAAATTTTTGAAGTTAGCAGCTATTAAAGTATCTAATAAAGGTTGTTCATGGCAAATTTGATAAAACTTCACCAATTAGTTTTTGTTTTATTTGAAATTTAGTAAGTTTTTTTCAAAAAAGTCACTAAAATAAAATTTGAAAATTAAAAAAAAAAAATTACAGAGCAATGTTGTTATTTTTAAAGTTAGCAGCCATTAAAGTACTTATTAGAGATTGTTCATGGTAAATTTGATAAAAATTCATTGATTAGTTTATGTTTTATTTAAAAATTTTTAGTTTTTCAAAAAATTCACTAAAATAAAATTCAAAAATTTTAAAAAAAATACTTTAAGAGCAATGTTGCTATTTTTGAAGTTGGTACCATTAAAGAACCCAATAAAGATTGTTCATAGCAAATTTGTTTTATTTAAAAATTAAAGTCTTTTTCAAAAAATTTACAAAAAAGAAATTGATAATGTGAAAAAAAATATATTAAGAACAATGTTGCTATTTTTAAAGTTAGCAGCCATTAAAGTACCCAATAGAGATTGTTCATGGCAAATTTGATAAAAATTCATCGATTAATTTTTGTTTTATTTGAGATTTAGTAAGTCTTTCTCAAAAAATTCAGTAAATCTAAATTCAAAAATTTAAAAAAAAAACTTAAGTGCAATGTTTTTATTTTTGAAGTTGGTAGCCATTAAAGTATCCAATAAAGATTATTTATGGCAAATTTAATAAAACTTCACCAATTAGTTTTTGTTTTATTTGAGATTTAGTAAGTCTTTTTCAAAAAATTCACTAAAATAAAATTCAAATTGAACAAAGCAAGTTTGTCCAAAATCCAAATTTGATTTTGTACAAATAAAAACAACTTTTTGTCCAAGACCTAACCTAACCCAGACTAACTGTATTGAACAAAAATTGAACAAACTCAACTTTTTTTAAAATAAAGTAAACTTAGCATTTTTGGACAAAATTTAGTAAAGCTAAGGTTCGTCAACAAAAAGTCAAAATAACTTTTGGTCTAGAACAAAATTAACTTTTTAGACTAACTCTTTTTCTAGACAAAATGTAATTTTTAAACACAAAAGTTAAGTTTGACCAAAATCTAAATTTGATTTTTCACAAAAAAAACTTTTGACCCAAGACCTAACCTAACCCAAACTAACTTTTTTTAAACAAAAATTATACAAACGCAACTTTATTTTGAGCAAAGTTCAAATTTAGCATTTTTGGACAAAATTTAGTAAGTTGACGTTTGTTCAAAACAAAAGTCAAAATAATTTTTGGTCTCCAAGTTAACTTTTTTAGACACATTTCTTGGACAAACTTATAACATTTTTCGACATATGTAACTTTCAATTAATGACAAAAGTTAAGTTTGACCAAAACTAATAAAAAGCAACTTTTGGCCCAAGACCTAACTTAACCCAAACTACATTTTTGATCAAAAATTTTACACTTTTTTAAATCAAAGTTCAAATTGTCAAACATTTTTTGACAAACTTCAGTCAAAAATTATTTGATCTAAAACAAAGTTAACTTTTTTAGGCAAACTTTTCTTTGTCACTTAACTTGTTTGAACAAAGCAAGTTTGTCCAAAATCCAAATTTGATTTTGTAGAATAAAACTTTTGGTATAAGACTTAACCTAACCCAGACTAACTTTATTGAACAAAAACTGGACAAACACAAATTTTCAAACAAAGCATTTTTAGACAAAATTTACTTTTTAGACTTGGACAAATGTTAAGTTTGACCAAAATCCAAATTCTAATTTGTACAAAAAAAGCAACTTTTGGCCCAAGACCTAACCCAACAAATACTACATTAAAATCAAAGTTGGACAACAAGTCAAATTTACTTTTGGTCTAGAACAAAGTTAACTTTTATAGACTAGCTCTTTTGTTGTTGGAAATGATGATAACTTTTAAACCGTGCATTGGATATTGATGTAATTAGGCATCAATAGACCTAATTATATCAAATAATCATTGCATAAATTTGATTAAAATTCATACGCTCAATTTGATATAAACTCAATTTAATCAATCTTCGCTAACTCAAGTTGAAAATAAAAGGGGATTTAAAGTAAGCCATAACTTTTAAACCGTGCATTAGATATTGTTGTAATTTGGCATCAATAGACCTAACTGTATCAAATAATGATTGCATAAATGTAATCAAAATCCATACGCTCAATTTGACATAAACTCAGTTTAATCAATCTTCCTTAACTCAAACTGGAAATGAGAGGAGATTTAAAATAAGACATAACTTTTAAACCGTGCATTGGATATTGATACAATTTAGTAGCAATGGACCTAATAGTATCAAAAAGTAATGGTATAAATTTAATTAAAATCCATACGCTCCATTTGACATAAACTCAATTTAATCAATCTTCCGTAACTCATTTTGAAAATGAAGGAAATTTAAAGTAAGCCATGACTTTTAAACCGTGCATTGGATATTAATGTAATTTGGCATCAATAGACCTATTTGTATCAAAAAGTGGTTGTATAAATTTGATTAAAATCCATACGCTCAATTTGATATAAACTCAATTTAATCAATCTTCCCTAACTCATAACCGGGTTTCAGAATACAAAAAAAATATTTAAAGAGCAATGTTGTCATTTTTGAAGTTGACAACCAATAAAGTACCCAATAGTGATTGTACATACCAAATTTGATAAAAATTCATCGATTACTTTTTATTTTATTTGAGATTTAGTAAGTCTTTTTCAAAATTTTTACTAAAATAGAATTCAAAACATTGAAAAAATATTTAAAAAGCATTGTTGCTATTTTTGAAGTTGGCAGCCATAAAAGTACCCAGTAGAGATTGTTTATAGCAAATTTAATAAAAACTCATTGATTAGTTTTTGTTTTATTTGAGATTTAGTAAATTTTTGTCAAAAAATTCACTAAAATAAAATTCAAAAATTTGAAAAAAATATTTAAAGAGCAATGTTGTCATTTTTGAAGTTGGCAGCCATTAAAGTACCCAATAGAAATTGTTCATGGTAAATTTGATAAAAATTCATTGATTAGTTTTTGTTTTATTTGAGATTTAGTAAATTTTTGTCAAAAAATTCACTAAAATAAAATTCAAAAATTTGAAAAAAAATATTTAAAGAACAATGTTGCTATTTTTGAAGTTGGCAACTATGAAAGTACCCAACAGAAATTGTTCATGGCAAATTTGATACAAATGATATTAATTAATTAATAATTAATTGGTTAGTTTTTGTTTTATTTGAGATTAGTAAATCTTTGTAAAAAAAATTACTAAAATAGAATTCAAAAATTTGAAAATAATATTTAAAAAGCAATGTTGCTATTTTTGAAGTTGGCATCCAATAGAGATTGTTCATAGCAAATTTGATAAAAATTTATCCAGTAGTTTTTGTTTTATATGAGATTTAGTAAGTTTTTCTAAAAAAATAATTTTACAAATAAAATATAAATTAACTAACCTTTACCTACCTGTACAAGTTTCAAGTACAGATAAAATTCCAATTAACAATAACATAAACAATTAAATACTCACGTTTCGACGGCCAAAACGGACACAACATTATTCAATTTTATATAAATATAATATTAATTGTCTGTATTAATTGACACAACACAACTAATCCCCCACATAATATTACTTTATCCAGACTATCTACATCCTGCGACCATATGCTGAATTGATACAATTAACAATATCTGGGTTGATATTATTTTGACGGGCAAATGCCCTCATATAATTCCCCATCATAAAGATAAAAAAAATAACAATAATGTCGATAGAAATATAATTTGATTAGGTAGAACATAAAGATAAGTATAAAAAGTACCGTGCGTGAGCGAAATTGTGATTGTTATGAAACAGATGATTAATTAAAAGCTCTGTGCTTTTGTTATATGAGACAAATGAAGGCGAAAAGTTCTTTTGATGAAATGAAAGGATTTACTGCTGACCCGATGAACATTATATTATATTGAGACAATAAGATTTTTTTCTGACTATGTGTTTGGAGTTTATTATTATGGGAATAGGTATTTTATATTCCAAGTTTGTTTAAAGTAAAAAAAATATCAAAAAATTGCACTTTTAAATTGATTTCTATTTCTAGTTAACAACTAAGCCAACTACGTCCGTTTCAGTAAATTTAGTAAAAATATTTAATTTGCAAATTTCAAAATATTTCCAAAGTTTCACAAAATATCAAAAAAACTTATAAATGTAATATTTTGCAACTTAGTGGTTTAGTTAAATAAAAAATTTGAAAACCCTAACTTAAAAACTAAGCAAACTATGTCCGTTTTAGTAAATTTAGTAAAAAATATTTATTTTGCAAATTTCAAAATATTTCTAAAGTTTCACAAAATATCAAAAAAACTTATAAATGAAATTTTTTGCAACTTAATGGCTTAGTTAATTAAAAAATTTGAAAACCCTTACTTAAAAACCAAGCAAACTACGTCCGTTTTAGTAAATTAAAAAAAAAAATACTTAATTTGCATATTTCAAAATATTTCCAAAATTTCACAAAATATCAAAAAAAAATAATAAATATAATTGTTTGCAACTTTGGTGGTTTAAATAATAAAAAAAATTGAAAACCCTAACTTTAAAACTAAGTTAACTACGTCCGCTTTAGTAAATTTAGTAAAAAATATTTAATTTGCAAACTTCAAAATATTTCCAAAATTTCACAAAATATCAAAAAAACTTATAAATGCAATTTTTTACAACTTGATGGCTTAGTTAATTAGAAAATTTAAAAACCTTAACTTAAAAACCAAGCAAACTACGTCCGTTTTAGTAAATTTAGTAAAAAATATTTATTTTGCAAATTTCAAAATATTTCCAAAGTTTCACAAAATATGAAAAAAAACTTATAAATGTAGTTTTTTGCATCTTATTGGTTTAGTTAATTAGAAAATTTAAAAACCCTAACTTAAAAACTAAGCCAACTACGTCCGTTTTAGTAAATTAAAAGAAAAAGAAAAGGATTTTAATCCGGCCACAAAACATCAAAATCCGGCCGCAAAACTAAAAAAACTTAAACACAAAATTCTAAAATCCGGCTATGAACATCAAAATTATTAAAATCCGGTCATAAAACATCAAATTTATTAAAATCCGGGAAAAAAACCAAAGAAATTATAACAAAAAGTACTAAAACCAATTGTAATAATTTTAACAATATTAAAATTTGCACATAAAATACAAAAATCTGGATATGAAACATCAAAAATACTAAAATCCGGCCATTAAACATCAGACATCGCAAAATTATATCAAAAAACTAAACAATGTATTATTTAAAATACTAAAACTAATTTTAACAATATTAAAAGTTGCACATGAAATGAAAAAAGCAAAATTATGATAAAATGTACTAAAACTGATTTTAACATTTTAGCAATGCCAAAATTTGCACATAAAATACAAAAATCTGGCTAAAAAACATAAAAAAATAAAAAATCCGGCCTTATAACATCAATCATTTTGAAAATCTGGCTGAAATATTAAAGAAATTATGAAATGAAACATTGAAATTATTAAAATCCGGCCACAAAATTAAAAAAATATCAACAGAAAATACTAAAACCGGATACAAAATTTTAAAAATGTCATAATTTAAACATAAAACACCAAAATCCGGCCATGAATCGTCAAAATCCAGCCAAAAATTAATAAAAATAATGACAAAACTAGCTATAAGATATTAATAAATCTGACCACAAAACATCAAAAATACTAAAATCTGTGTATAAAATACAAAAATCCGGCCATCAAAAACACCAAAATCCAGCAAAAAAACACAAAAATTATGACAAAATGTACTAAAATTGATTATAAAACTTTAGTTATGCCAAAATTTGCACATATAATACAAAAATCCAGCCAAAAAATACTAAAAATATCAAAATCCGGCCATACAATATCAAAAATTCTAAATCCGGCTATAAAATCAAAGAAATTAAAATTTAATATAACATTTTAGTACTATCAAAATGTGTACATAAATTACCAAAAACCCGGCCATCAAACATCAAAAATACATAAATTCGGCCATAAAACATCTAAAATACTAAAATCTGGACATGAAACATCAAAATTATCAAAGTCTGGCCACAAGATCAAACCAATCATGACAAAAAGTTCTATAACATTTCAACAATATCAAAACTTGCACATTAAATATAAAAATCCGGCCATCAAACGTAGTAAAATCCGGCCATGAATCATTAATAATAGCAAAGTCTGGCTAAAAAACAAAAGCATTATGACAAAAAAGTACCAAAACCAATTATAAAACTTCAACAGTATCAGAATTTGTAAATAGAATACCAAAATCCGGCCAGGAAACAATAAAAATTCTAAAATCTAGCTAAAAAACCAAAAAAAAAAATTACACGAAGTACTAAACCAAACATAGAATACTAAAATCCGGCCATAAACCATCAAAAATAACATTTTAACATTATTAAAACACGCACAAAATATACTAAAAGCATGGCCGGCTTTTGGTATATTTTTTGCGTCAAAACATTAAAAATACCAAAATCCAAAAGTTAAAAAAATGATGAGAAAAAGTACTATAACGATTTAAAACATTAAAGTTTGCACATAAAATACAAAAACCCGGCCATAAAACATCAAAAATAGCAAAGTCTGGCTTAAAAACAAAAGCATTATGACAAAAAAGTACTAAAACCAATTATAACATTTCAACAATATCAAAATTTGCACATAAAATACCAAAATCCGGCCATTAAATATCAAAAATACCAAAATCCGGCCTTTAAACATCAAAAAGAGTGCAAAAAAGACAAAGAAATAATGACAAACAGTATTAAAACCTACTTTAACATTTTAACAATATTAAAATTGGCTCATAAAGTACAAAAATCCGATCAAAAAACATCAAATATATTAAAATCCGGCCAGTAACCATAAGGCATCGCAAAATCCGGCCAAAAAACTGAAGAATTTTTGGTTAAGTATACTAAAGCCAATTGTAACAGTTTTAATATTATTAAAATTTGCACATAAAATGCTAAAAGCCTGCCTTAGAACTAAAAAATCAAATAAAATAATGTCAAAAAGTATCAAAAACCAATTATAGCATAATAACAATGTTATAACAAACATAAAACACTAAAGTCCCGCCATTAAACTTCAATGTTATTAAAATCCGATCACAAAACATCAAAATTATCAAAATCCGGCCGCAAAACTAAAAAAAACTTGAACATAAAATTCTAAAATCCGGTTATGAACATCAAAATTATTAAAATTCAATTTTAAACATCAAATTTATCAAAATCCGGCCAGAAAACATTAAAAATCCGGCCGTTTAACATCAAGAATAACAAAATCCGGCCAAAAAAACCAAAAAAATAATGACATTGCAAATTTTAAAATACTTCCAAAATTTCACAAAATATCAAAAAAACTTATAAATGTAATTTTTTGCAACTTTGGTGGTTTAAATAATAAAAAAAATTGAAAACCCTAACTTTAAAAGCCATTAGTTAATTAAAAAATTCAAAAACCCTAACTTAAAACTAAGCCAACTACGTCCGGTTTAGTAAATTTATTAAAAAATATTTAATTTGCAAATTCCAAAATATTTTCAAAGTTTTACAAAATATCAAAAAAATTTATAAATATAAATTTTTGCAATTTGGTAGCTTAGTTAATTAAAAAAATTAAAAATCCTAACTTAAAAACTAAGCAAACTACGTCCAATTTAGTAAATTAAAAAAAAATATTTAATTTGCAAATTTCAAAATATTTCCAAAATTTCACAAAATATCAAAAAAAACTATAAATGTAATTTTTTGCAACTTAATGGCTTAGTTAATTAAAAAATTTAAAAACCCTAACTTAAAAACTAAGCCAACTACGTTCGTTTTAGTAAATTTAGTAAAAAATATTTTATTTGCAAATTTCAAAATATTTCCAAAGTTTCACAAAATATCAAAAAAACTTATAAATGTAATTTTTTGCAACTAAATGGCTTAATTTATAAAAAAATTGAAAACTCTAACTTAAAAACTAAGTCAACTACGTCCGTTTTAGTAAATTTAGTAAAAAATATTTAATTTGTAAATTTCAAAATATTTCCAAAGTTTCACAAAATATCAGAAAAAAAATTATAAATGTAATTTTTTACCAACTTGGTGGTTTAGTACATTAGAAAATTTAAAAACCCTAACTTAAAAACTAAGCCAACTGCGTCCGTTTTAGTAAATAAAAAAAATAAATAAATTTGCAAATTTCAAAATATTTCCAAAATTTCACAAAATTATAAAAAAAAAATTATATTAATTTTTTGCAATTTGGTAGTTTAGTTAAATAGAAAATTTGAAAACCCTAACTTAAAAACTAAGCCAACTACGTCTGTTTTAGTAAATTTAAAAAAATACTTAATTTGCAAATTTCAAAATATTTCCAAAGTTTCACAAAATATCAAAAAAACTTATAAATGTCATTTATTGCAACTTAGTGGTTTAGTTAATTAGAAAATTTAAAAACCGTAACTCAAAAACTAAGCCAACTAAGTCCGTTTTAGTAAATTTAGTAAAAAATATTTAATTTCAAAATATTTCACAAAATATCAAAAAAAAAAATTATAAATTTAATTTTTTGCAACTTGATGGCTTAGTTAATTAAAAAAATTTAAAACCCTAACTTAAAAACTAAGCCAACTACGTCTGTTTTAGTAAATTAAATAAAAAATATTTAATTTGCAAATTTCAGAATATTTCCAAAGTTTCACAAAATATCAAAAAATTTAAAGAAGTAATTTTTTGCTAACTTGATAGTTTAGTTAATTGAAAAAATTGAAAACCCTAACTTAAAAACTAAGCCAACTACGTCCGTTTTAGTAAATTTAGTAAAAAAATTCTAATTTGCAAATTTCAAAATATTTCCAAAGTTTCACAAAATATAAAAAAAAATTATAAATGTAATTTTTTGCAACTTAGTGGCTTAGTTAATTAGAAAATTTGAAAACCCTAACTTAAAAACTAAGCCAACTACGTGCGTTTTAATAAACTTAATAAAAAATATTAAATTTGCAAATTTCAAAATATTTCCAAAGTTTCACAAAATATCAAAAAAAATTATAAATAGTTTTTTTTGCAATTTAGTCCTTTAGTTATTTAGAAAATTTGAAAACCCTAACTTAAAAACTAAGCCAACTACGTCCGTTTTAGTAAATTTAGTAAAAAATTTCAATTTGCAAATTTTAAAATATTTCCAAAGTTTCACAAAATATAACTCATAAATGTAATTTTTTGCAACTTTATGGCATAGTCAATTAAAAAATTTGGAAAACCTAACTTAGAAACTAAGCCAACAACGTCAGTTTCAGTGAATTTGGTAAAAAATATATATTTTGCAAAATTCAAAATATTTCCAAAGTTTCACGAAATATCAAAAACATTATTAAATGTAATTTGTTGCAACTTAATGGTTTAATTAATTAAAAAGTTTAGAAACTTTAATTTAAAAACTAAGCCAACTACGTCTGTTTTAGTAAATTTAGTAAAAAATATTTAATTTGCAAATTTCAAAATATTTCCAAAGTTTCACAAAATATCAAAAATATTTATAAATAAATTTTTTTTGCAACTTGATAGCTTAGTTAATTAAAAAATTTAAAAACCCTAACTTAAAAACTAAGCCAACTACGTCCGTTTTAGTAAAATTAGTAAAACATATTTAATTTGCAAATTTCGAAATATTTTCAAAATTTCACAAAATATCAAAAAAACTTATAAATGTAATTTTTTGCAACTTGATGGTTTAGTTAATTAAAAAATTTGAAAACCCTAACTTAATAACTAAACCAACTACGTCCGTTTTAGTAAATTTAGTAAAAAATATTTAAATTGCAAATTTTAAAATATTTCTAAATTTTCACAAAATATCAAAAAAACTTATAAATGCAATTTTTTGCAATTTAATGGCTTAGTTAATTAGAAAATTTGAAAACCCTAACTTAAAAACCAAGCAAATTACGTCCGTTTTAGTAAATTAAAAAAAAAATACTTAGTTTGCAAATTTCAAAATATTTCCAAAATTTCACAAAATATCAAAAAAACTTATTAATGTAATTTTTTGCAACTTGATGGTTTAGTTAATTAAAAAATTTGAAAACCCTAACTTAAAAACCAAGCCAACTACGTCCGTTTTAGTAAATTTAGTAAAAATATTTAATTTGCAAATTTCAAAATATTTCTAAAGTTTCACAAAATATCAAAAAAACTTATAAATGTAAATTTTTGCAACTTGATGGTTTAGTTAATTAAAAAATTTGAAAACCCTAACTTAATAACTAAGCCAACTACGTCTGTTTTAGTAAATTTAGTAAAAAATATTCATTTGCAAATTCCAAAATATTTTCAAAGTTTCACAAAATATCAAAAATACTTATAAATGTCATTTATTGCAACTTGATGGCTTTGTTAATTAGATAAGTTAAAAACCCTAACTTAAAAACTAAGCCAACTACGTCCGTTTTAGTAAATTTAGTAAGAAATATTTAACTTGCAAATTTCAAAATAATTCCAAAGTTTCACAAAATATCAAAAAAAAATATGAATTTAATTTTTTGCAAACTCGGTGATTTAGTTAATTAAAAAAATTGATAACCTTAACTTAAAAACTAAGCCAACTACTCCGTTTTAGTAAATTTAGTAAAAATTATTCAATTTGCAAATTTCAAAATATTTCCAAAGTTTCACAAAATATCAAAAAAAATTATTAATCTAATTTTTTGCAAACTTGGTGGTTTAGTTAATTAAAAAATTTGATAACCTTAACTTAAAAACTAAGCCAACTACGTCCGTTTTAGTAAATTTAGTAAAAAATATTTAATTTGCAAATTTCAAAATATTTCCAAAATTTCACAAAATAAAAAAAACTATAAATTTAATTTTTTGCAAATTAGTGGCTTAGTTAAATAAAAAATTTGAAAACCCTAACTTAAAAACTAAGCCAACTACGTCCGTTTTAGTAAATTTACTAAAAAATATTTAATTTCAAAATTTCAAAATAATTCCAAAGTTTCACAAAGTATCAAAAAAAATCATAAATGTAATTTTTTGCAACTTGGTGGCTTAGTTAATTAAAAAATTTAGAAACCCTAACTTAAAAACTAAGCCAACTACGTCCGTTTTAGTAAATTTAGTAAAAAATATTTAATTTGCAAATTTTAAAATATTTCCAAAGTTTTACAAAATATCAAAAAAAAAACTATAAATTTAGTTTTTTGCAACTTGGTGGCTTAGTTAATTAAAAAATTTGAAAACCCTAACTTAAAAACTAAGCCAACTACGTCCGGTTTAGTAAATTTAGTGAAAAATTTTTAATTTACAAATTTCAAAATATTTTCAAAGTTTCACAAAATATCAAAAAAACTTATAAATGCAATTGGTTGCAACTTAATGGCTTAGTTATTTTAAAAATTTGAAAACCCCAACTTAAAAACCAAGCCAACTACGTCTGTTTTAGTAAATTTATTAAAAAATATTTAATTTGCAAATTTCAAAATATTTCCAAAGTTTCACAAGATATGAAAAAAACTTATAAATGTAGATTTTTGCATCTTAATGGTTTAGTTAATTAGAAAATTTAAAAACCCTAACTTAAAAACTAAGCCAACTACGGCCGTTTTAGTAAATTAAAAAAAAAAAAAAAAAACCGGCCATTAAACATCAATGTTATTAAAATCCGGCCCCAAAACATCAAAATCCGGCCGGAAAACTAAAAAAACTTAAACACAAAATTTTAAAATCCGGCTATGAACATCAAAATTATTAAAATCCGGTCATAAAACATCAAATTTATTAAAATCCGGGCAAAAAACCAAAGAAATTATAACAAAAAGTACTAAAACCAATTGTAATAATTTTAACAATATTAAAATTTGCATATAAAATACAAAAATCTGGATATGAAACATCAAAAATACTAAAATCCGGCCATTAAAGATCAGACATCGCAAAATTATATCAAAAAATTGAACAATGTATTATTTAAAATACTAAAACTAATTTTAACAATATTAAAAGTTGCACATGAAATGCCAAAAGCAAAATTATGATAAAATGTACTAAAACTGATTTTAACATTTTAGCAATGCCAAAATTTGCACATAAAATACAAAAATCTGGCTAAAAACATAAAAAAATTAAAAATCCGGCCTTATAACATCAATCATTTTGAAAATCTGGCTGAAAAATTAAAGAAATTATGAAATGAAACATTAAAATTATTAAAATCTGGCCACAAAATCAAAAAAATATCAACAAAAAGTACTTAAACCGGATACAAAATTTTAAAAATGTCATAATTCAAACATAAAACACCAAAATCCGGCCATGAATCTTCAAAATCCAGCCAAAAATTAATAAAAATAATGACAAAACTAGCTATAAGATATTAATAAATCTGACCACAAAACATCAAAAATACCAAAATCCGGCCATCAAAAACACCAAAATCCAGCAAAAAAACACAAAAATTATGACAAAATGTACTAAAATTGATTATAAAACTTTAGTTATGCCAAAATTTGCACATATAATACAAAAATCCAGCCAAAAAATACTAAAAATATCAAAATCCGGCCATACAATATCAAAAGAATAAATCCGGCTATAAAATCAAAGAAATTAAAATTTAATATAACATTTTAGTACTATCAAAATGTGTACATAAATTACCAAAAACCCGGCCATCAAACATCAAAAATACATAAATTCGGCCATAAAACATCTAAAATACTAAAATGGCCATGAAACATCAAAATGATCAAAGTCTGGCCACAAAATCAAACCAATCATGACAAAAAGTACTATAACATTTCAACAATATCAAAACTTGCACATTAAATATAAAAATCCGGCCATCAAACGTAGTAAAATCCGGCCATGAAACATTAATAATAGCAAAGTCTGGCTAAAAAACAAAAGCATTATGACAAAAAAGTACTAAAACCAATTATAAAACTTCAACAGTATCAGAATTTGTAAATAGAATACCAAAATCCGGCCAGGAAACAATAAAAATGCTAAAATCTAGCTAAAAAACCAAAAAAAATATTACACAAAGTACTAAACCAAACATAGAATACTAAAATCCGGCCATAAACCATCAAAAATACTAAAATCTGGCCACAAAATATCAAGGTCACAAAACCAAACTATAAAATTTCAACAATATTATAGTTTAGATATGAAAGACTAAAATCCGGCTATAAAATATCAAAATTATTAAACCTACAAACCCAAGAGTATTATGACAAAAACTACTGAAATCAGCTACAAAATCTTAACAATGTCATTATATAGACATGAAATAATAAAATCCGGCCAAGAGGCATCTAAATAATTAAAATTTGGCTACAAAACAAACAAAATACAATAAAAAATAATAAAACTAGTTATAACATTTTAACAATATTAAAATACGCACAAAATATACTAAAAGCATGGCCGGCTTTTGGTATATTTTGTGCGTCAAAACATTAAAAATACCAAAATCCAAAAGTTAAAAAAATGATGAGAAAAAGTACTATAACATTTTAAAACATTAAAGTTTGCACATAAAATACAAAAACCCGGCCATGAAACATCAAAAATAGCAAAGTCTGGCTTAAAAACAAAAACAATATGACAAAAAAGTACTAAAACCAATTATAACATTTCAACAATACCAAAATCTGGGCATCAAATATCAAAAATACCAAAATCCGGCCTTTAAACATCAAAAAGAGTGCAAAAAAGACAAAGAAATAATGACAAACAGTATTAAAACCTACTTTAACATTTTAACAAAATTAAAATTGGCTCATAAAGTACAAAAATCCGATCAAAAAACATCAAATATATTAAAATCCGGCCATTAACCATCAGACATCGCAAAATCCGGCAAAAAAACTGAAGAATTTTTGGTTAAGTATACTAAAACCAATTGTAACAGTTTTAGTATTATTAAAATTTGCACATACAATGCTAAAAGCCTGCCTTAGAACTAAAAAATCAAATAAAATAATGTCAAAAAGTACCAAAAACCAATTATAGCATAATAACAATGTTATAACAAACATAAAACACTAAAATCCCGCCATTAAACATCAATGTTATAAAAATCCGATCACAAAACATCAAAATTATCAAAATCCGGCCGCAAAACTAAAAAAAAACTTGAACATAAAATTCTAAAATCCGGTTATGAACATCAAAATTATTAAAATTCGATTTTAAACATCAAATTTATCAAAATCCGGCCAGAAAACATTAAAAATCCGGCCGTTAAACATCAAGAATAACAAAATCCAGCCAAAAAACCAAAAAAATAATGACATTGCAAATTTTAAAATACTTCCAAAATTTCACAAAATATCAAAAAAACTTATAAATGTAATTTTTTGCAACTTAATGGCTTAGTTAATTAAAAAATTTAGAAACCCTAACTTAAAACTAAGCCAACTACGTCCGGTTTAGTAAATTTAGTAAAAAATATTTAATTTGCAAATTTTAAAATATTTCCAAAGTTTCACAAAATATCAAAAAAATTTATAAATGAGATTTTTTGCAATTTAGTCCTTTAGTTATTTAGAAAATTTGAAAACCCTAACTTAAAAACTAAGCCAACTACGTTCGTTTTAGTAAATTTAGTAAAAAATTTCAATTAGCAAATTTCAAAATTTTTCAAATTTTCACGAAATATCAAAAAAACTTATAAATGTAATTTTTTGCACAACTTAATGGTTTAGTTAATTAGGAAATTTAAAAACTCTAACTTAAAAACTAAGCCAACTACGTCCGTTTTAGTAAATTTAGTAAAAAATTTCAATTTGCAAATTTTAAAATATTTCCAAAGTTTCACAAAATATCAAAAAAAATTTAAAATGTAATTTTTTGCAACTTAATAGCTTAGTATTTTAAAAAATTTGGAAACCATAACTTAGAAACTAAGTCAACTACGTCCGTTTTAGTAAATTTAATAAAAAATATTTAATTTGCAAATTCTAAAATATTTCCAAAATTTTACAAAATATCAAAAAAACTTTAACATGTAGTTTTTCGCAACTTAATGGCTTAGTTAATTGAAAAATTTGGAAACCCTAACTTAGACACTAAGTCAACTACGTCCGTTTTAGTACATTTAGTAAAAAATCTTTAATTTGCAAATTTTAAAATATTTCCAAAGTTTCACAAAATATATAAAAAAAATAAATTTGTAATTTTTTGCAACTTGGTGATTTAGTTAAATAAAAAATTTGAAAACCCTAACTTAAATACGAAGCCAATTACGTCCGTTTTAGTAAATTTAGTAAAAAATTTCAATTTGCAAATTTCAGAATATTTCCAAAGTTTCACAAAATATCAAAAAAACTTATGAATGCAATTTTTTGCAACTTAATGGCTTAGTTAATTAGAAAATTTGAAAACCCTCACTTAAAAACCAAGCAAACTACGTCCGTTTTAGTAAATTAAAAAAAAAATACTTAATTTGCAAATTTCAAAATATTTCCAAAATTTCACAAAATATCAAAAAAAATTATAAATGCAATTTTTTGCAACTTAATGGCTTAGTTAATTAGAAAATTTAAAAACCCTAACTTAAAAACCAAGCAAACTATGTCCGTTTTAGTAAATTTAGTAAAAAATATTTATTTTGCAAATTTCAAAATATTTCCAAAGTTTCACAAAATATCAAAAAAACTTATAAATGCAATTTTTTGCAACTTAATGGCTTAGTTAACTAGAAAATTTGAAAACCCTCACTTAAAAACCAAGCTAACTACGTCTGTTTTAGTAAATTTAAAAAAAAATACTTAATTTGCAAATTTCAAAATATTTCCAAAATTTCACAAAATATCAAAAAAAAATTATAAATGCAATTTTTTGCAACTTAATGGCTTAGTTGATTAGAAAATTTAAAAACCCTAACTTAAAAACCAAGCAAACTAAGTCCGTTTTAGTAAATTTAGTAAAAAATATTTATTTTGCAAATTTCAAAATATTTCCAAAGTTTCACAAAATATCAAAAAAACTTATAAATGCAATTTTTTGCAACTTAATGGCTTAGTTGATTAGAAAATTTAAAAACCCTAACTTAAAAACCAAGCAAACTACGTCCGTTTTAGTAAATTAAAAAAAAAATACTTAATTTGCAAATTTCAAAATATTTCCAAAATTTCACAAAATATCAAAAAAACTTATAAATGCAATTTTTTGCAACTTAATGGCTTAGTTGATTAGAAAATTTAAAAACCCTAACTTAAAAACCAAGCCAACTACGTCCGTTTTAGTAAATTTAGTAAAAAATATTTAATTTGCAAATTTCAAAATATTTCCAAAGTTTCACAAAATATCAAAAAAACTTATAAATGCAATTTTTTGCAACGTAATGGCTTAGTTAATTAGAAAATTTAAAAACCCTCACTTAAAAACCAAGCAAACTACGTCCGTTTTAGTAAATTTAGTAAAAAATATTTATTTTGCAAATTTCAAAATATTTCCAAAGTTTCACAAAATATCAAAAAAACTTATAAATGCAATTTTTTGCAACTTAATGGCTTAGTTGATTAGAAAATTTAAAAACCCTAACTTAAAAAACCAAGCAAACTAAGTCCGTTTTAAAAAATTTAGTAAAAAATATTTATTTTGCAAATTTCAAAATATTTCCAAAGTTTCACAAAATATCAAAAAAACTTATAAATGCAATTTTTTGCAACTTAATGGCTTAGTTAATTAAAAAATTTAAAAACCCTAACTTAAAAACTAAGCCAACTACGTCCGTTTTAGTAAATTTAGTAAAAAATATTTAATTTTCAAATTTCAAAATATTTTCAAAATTTCACAAAAATTCAAAAAAACTTATAAATGCAATTTTTTGCAGCTTAATGGCTTAGTTGATTAGAAAATTTAAAAACCCTAACTTAAAAACCAAGCAAACTACGTCCGTTTTAGTAAATTTAGTAAAAAATATTTATTTTGCAAATTTCAAAATATTTCCAAAGTTTCACAAAATATCAAAAAAACTTATAAATGCAATTTTTTGCAACTTAATGGCTTAGTTGATTAGAAAATTTAAAAACCCTAACTTAAAAACCAAGCAAACTACGTCCGTTTTAGTAAATTTAGTAAAAAATATTTATTTTGCAAATTTCATAATATTTCCAAAGTTTCACAAAATATCAAAAAAAACTTATAAATGCAATTTTTCGCAACTTAATGGCTTAGTTAATTAGAAAATTTGAAAACCCTCACTTAAAAACCAAGCAAACTACGTCCGTTTTAGTAAATTAAAAAAAAAATACTCAATTTGCAAATTTCAAAATATTTCCAAAATTTCACAAAATATCAAAAAAAATTATAAAAGCAATTTTTTGCAACTTAATGGCTTAGTTAATTAGAAAATTTTAAAACCCTAACTTAAAAACCAAGCAAACTAAGTCCGTTTTAGTAAATTTAGTAAAAAATATTTATTTTGCAAATTTCAAAATATTTCCAAAGTTTCACAAAATATCAAAAAAAATTTTAAATGAGTTTTTTTGCAATTTAGTCCTTTAGTTATTTAGAAAATTTGAAAACCCTAACTTAAAAACTAAGCCAACTACGTCCGTTTTAGTAAATTTAGTAAAAAATATTTAATTTGCAAATTTCAAAATTTTTCAAATTTTCACGAAATATCAAAAAAACCTATAAATGTAATTTTTTGCACAACTTAATGGTTTAGTTAATTAGAAAATTTAAAAACTCTAACTTAAAAACTAAGCCAACTACGTCCGCTTTAGTAAATTTAGTAAAAAATATTTATTTTGCAAATTTCAAAATATTTCCAAAGTTTTACAAAATATCAAAAAAAATTATAAATCTAATATTTTGCAACTTGGTAGTTTAGTAAATTAAAAAAATTAAAAACCTTAACTTAAAAACTAGGCCAACTACGTCCGTTTTAGTAAATAAAAAAAAATAATTTAATTTGCAAATTTCAAAATATTACCAAAGTTTCACAAAATATCAAAAAAAATTATAAATGCTATTTTTTGCAACTTGATAGTTTAGCTAATTAAAAAAATTGAAAACCCTTATTTAAAAACTAAGCCAAACAACGTCCGTTTTAGTAAATTTAGTAAAAAATATTTAATTTGCAAATTTCAAATTATTTCCAAAATTTCACAAAATATACAAAAAAATAATAACTGTAATTTTTTGTAACTTAATGGTTTAGTAAATTAGAAAATTTTTAAACTTTAACTTAAAAACTAAGCCAACTACGTCCGTTTCAGTAACTTTATATAATAAATTGAAAATTAACTCACGTAAGCTTCTAAGTTTTCTAAGCTGTTGCTTGTCAACGGCTTCAAGAGAGTTCTGTCTGCAATTACGATGATACCTTGATGTTGCTAACGATTCTGCTGTTGTAGATTTCTTAGTAATCCATTGTTTATCTGAAAATTAACACAATTATTTTTTCAATGCAAAAATAAGCTTTTCATATAAAAATCTTCATAACTGCGATAAGTAGCATCAATTAAAATTACATCCCAATTTGCTAACATCTTTATTATTAATAAAAACACTTAAAGCGTGTTCAATATAATTTAATTGCTATAATTTAAGAAACTTTTATGTTCCTAACGACTTTCCTTTTATTTGTCTTTAATGCGCTTTTCTTTTAGGGGGAATCGGAAAGAAGGTGGCGGTAGATGGAATGAGAGTGGCCTTGCAAACAAAAGAACAAAAATAAAAGAGAAAAGTGGCACGACAGAAACGTATTAATTAATCAATTATCGCGTAATACCTTTATAGTTATAAATGGAAGGCAATTTAGCAATCGATGCAGCTGCCCCCGATGTCGCGCCTTTGCTCAAACAGCTGAATGGGGGCTTCTTCAGCGGCGTCACCACAATCTGAACCTGAAAAGAAAATTGTATTAAAATAATGCTAACTCAAATAATAACAATAAATAGTTTTTTAAAACAATTTTTTTATTGCGTCTTTTTTATTCTAATCGCGTCTTGTCGCTTCTGATCGCGTCATGTCGCTTTTGATCGCTTCTGATCGCGTCATGTCGCTTCTGATAGCTTTTTATTGCGTCTTAACTTATCTTAACTTTAACATTTATTAATTTTGATTAATTATCATTGTTTGTTTGCACTTGGCCTTAATTTGCTTTCATTTCATTATTTATTGTTTATTATTATTATTATTATTATTTATTTTAGTCGCCTCTTATCGCGTCTTACTTTTTCTTATCACAAATTGTCACTTTCAGTCGTATTGTAACAACTAATATCGAGTCACTGCTAAAAATTTCGTCAATTAATAATATCCTCCACAACTTGAAACCGATCGTTTATCTAAAGGAAAAGGATTTCCATCAATTTCACATTGACGGAAAGTCCATTAGTTCATCCTCCGCACCACACACATTTCCCACACAAACTAAAAATAAAACAGATTTAATATCGCTCCGAATCCGATTCCGTCCAATTTAACAATTTGTATGGGGCCAAGTCCATTTACACACACTCTGAGCAAATTGCATTTTTTTTTTCTCTATACCTGAAAGACGCCCTGGTCCGATGAAAGGGTGGCGATTTGAGGGTTGTTGTTGTTGTTCATTGTTGTTGCACGTTCGGTGGCCGGACAGCCACTCATGTCTCGAGGAAATTTGTGTTTTAATTATTTCGTGACCGAAGCGCGTGTTTCGTGATGAGTTAGAGTCGGCTGACCGAATATGTCGAGGGGGTGCTGGAGAGAAAAGGTGCGACGATTGATTGCCACTTCAATTCGTGAACTTGTTTAATGTGGTACTGTAATTTACTTCAAAGGCAACACACAATTGAAATTAATTAATTCCTGAATACATTGAAAGATGTTAATTAAATCTTGCCCAAAATAGAATCATTCTTTTATGAAAAATTAATAAAAATTGAAAATTAAACAATGTTGTATTAGCTTAATCAGCTAAATAGTCGCCATTTTGTTAATAAATTAATTAGACTAATACAACTTAGTCAGCATATTAAAAGACAGTTTTTGGTTGTTTCTACAGAAATTCAGTTAAATATTTCTGAAATTGCTTTGTTATAAGAAAATTTTTGTTTAAATTTTAAGTTGGCTCAGCTAAATGGTTGCCATTTTGTTAATAAATTAGTTAGGCTAATACAATTAAGTCAGCATATTAAAAGACAGTTATTACAAATTGCTACTACATTTCAGTTAACTATGTTCATTAGTTATTTACAACAAAATATTAGTAAAATATGCAATTGATGTTAAATTAAACGGCGGCCATTTTGTTGTTAATGACAATAACTGGATCAAACTTTTTTTATAAATAGAAACATGTAGTTATTACAGATTGTTACTAAGTTTTAGTTAACTATTTCTATTAGTTATTGAGTTACAACAAAACTTTTGTAAAATATGCAATTGATGTTAAATTAAACGGCGGCCATTTTGTTGGTAATGACAATAACTGGATCAAACTGTTTTGTAATAAGTACATATAGTAATTACAGATTGCTAATATATTTCAGTTAATTATTTTCATTAGTTATAGAGTTACAACAAAAAATTTGTTAAATATGCAATTGAGGTTAGGTTAAATAGCGGCCATTTTGTTGTTAATGATAATAAACTAGATAAAACTTTTTTCTAATAAATAGAACTAGTTATTACAGATTGCTACTAAGTTTTAGTTAACTATTTCCATTAGTTATTGAGTTACAACAATTTTTTTGTAAAATATCCAAATGAGGTTAGATTAAATGGCGGCCATTTTGTATTAACAACAATAATAAAAAATAAAACTTTTTTTTGATAATAAGAAATAGTTATTACAGATTGCTACAAAGTTTCAGTTAACTATTTCTATTAGTTATTGAATTACAACAAAATATTAGTAAAATATGCAATTGAGGTTAGGTTAAACGGCGGCCATTTTGTTGTTAATGACAATAACTGGATAAAACTTTTTTTTAATAAATAGAAATAGTTATTACAGATTGCTGTTAAATTTCAGTTAACTATTTTCATTATTTATTGAGCAACAACAAAATTTTTGTAAAAAATACAATCGAGGTTAAGTTAAACGGCGGCCATTTTGTTGTTAATGACAATAACTGTATAAAACTTTTTTTCAATAATAAGAAATAGTTATTATAGATTTCTACTGAATTTCAGTTAACTATTTCCATTAGTTAATGAGTTACAACAAATTTTTTGTAATATTTGCAATTGAGGTTAGGTTAAACGTTTTTAATGTCAATACCTGAATAAAATTTTGTCTGTTAACTAATACTTGGGCGGGTGTGTAAAAAAAACTACCCGTGCACAATTCAAATTTAGTTCCCGGCCGCCCAACTAAGCTTTAGTAATCAAGGGATTCAATGTTAATCAATTTTCGGATATCTAGGTAACATTCATTAATTTGTTTATGATAACTACAGGAACACAAGAGTTGAGAGAAGTATGAAATATTTTAATGAGTAACACTTGGGCGGGCGGGTGGGTCACAGTAGAAAAAGCTACCCGCCCACAATTTAAACTTAGTTCCCGCCCGCCCACCCAAGCGTTAGTGATCAAGAGATTTATTATTAAACAATTCTATGATTAACTAACATTTAACATTCATTCTCTTGTACTCAATAGCTGCAGGAACATAAGAGGTGGGTTAAATATTTTGTTTTAATGACTAACACTTGGGCGTGTGGGTGGGCTACTGTAGGAAAAGCTATCCGCCCACAAACTAAACTTGGTTCCCGCCCACCCACCCTAGCGTTAGTGATCAAGAGATTTATTGTTAAACAATTTTTTGATATCTAACTAACAATTAACATTCATCTTTTTGTATTTAATAGCTGCAGGAACATAAGAGGTGGGAGTAATATAAAAAAATTTAATGAATAACACTTGGGCGTGTGGGTTGGTCACAGTAAGAAAAGCTACCCGCCCACAATTTAAACTTAGATCCCGCCTACCCACCCAACTGTTAGTGATTAAGAAATTCATTATTAAACAATTCTCTTATATCTAAATAATAATAAACATTTATTCGTTTGTATAAATGACAATCAATATCAACAGTACCAACTATGTAAATTGAACTAAAATTTAACATAACCTCAATTAAATTATTGGATCTACTTTTATATAGAAACAATTAAGGTAATAAATTGAATCATGGCTCTTAATCCGTACATTGGAATTTAATGAAATTTAGTACAAATTACGATCAATATCAACAGTACCAAATGTGTAAATTGTACTAAAATCTATACGCTCAATTTGACATAAGCGCAACTAACTTAATTTCCTCTAACTTAGTCCAGAAACTTAAGCAAACACATAATTAGTAATAACTTTTAATAAGTGCATTGGAATTGAATGAAATTTGGTGTTAATACTTTTTATTGTCATCAATGCCAACTGTATAAATTTCAATAAAATCCATACACTGAATATGACTGAAGCGTAACCAACTTAGTCTACTCTAACTTGAACCAGAAACTTAAGCAAACACAAAATTAGCAATAATTTTTAATGGTGCATTGAAACTGAATAAAATTTGGTGTTAATACTTTTTATTATCATGAGTACCAACTGTGCAAATTTCAATAAAATCCATACGCTGAATATGACATGGGCTTAGCTAACTTAATTTACTCTAACTTGAACTTGAAACTTAAGCAAATACATAATTAGCAATAACTTTTAATAGGTGCATTGGAATTGAATGAAATTTTGTACTAATATTTTTTATTATTATCAGTGCCAATTGTATGAGTTCCAATAAAATCCATACGCTAAATATTACATGAGCGTAACAAAATTAATCTACTCTAACTTGGACCAAAAACTTAAGCAAACACTTAATTAGTAATAACTTTTAATAGGTGCATCGGAATTGAATGAAATTTTCCATTAATACTTTTTATTATCATTAGTACCAACAATGCAAATTCCAATAAAATTCATACGCTAAATATGAAATGAGCGTAGCTAACTTAATCCACTCTAACTTGATCCAGAAATTTAAGCAAACACATAATTAGTAATAACTTTTATTAGGTGCATTGGAATTGAATGAAATTTGGTATTAATACTGCTTATTATCATCAGTACCAAATGTACAAATTCTAATAAAATCCATACGCTAAATATGACATGAGCGTAACTATCTTAATCTACCCTAACTTGATCCAAAAAGCAAACGCGTAATTAACTATAACTTGTAACAAATGCATTGGAATTGAATAAAAGTTGGTATTAATACTTTTTATTATCATTAGTACCAACTGTACAAATTCCAATAAAATCCATACGCTGAATATGACTGAAGCGTACAAAACTGAATATACTCTTAACTTGATTTAGAAACTTAAACAAACACATAATTAGCAATAACTTTTAGTAGGTGCATTGGAATTGAATGAAATTTGTTATTAATACTGCTTATTATTATCAGTACCAAATGTACAAATTTCAATAAAATCCATACGCTGAATATGACATGAGCGTAACTAACTTAATCTACTCTAATTTAAACCAGAAACTTAAGCAAACACATTATTAGCAATAACTTTTAATGGATGCATTGGAATTGATTGAAATTTGGTATTAATACTTCTTACTATCATTAGTACCAACTGAACAAATTCCAATAAAATCCATAAGCAGAATATGACATGAGCGTACCTAACTTAATCTACTTTAACTTGATCCAGAAACATAAGCAATCACATAATTAGTGATAACTTTTAATGGGTGCATTGGAATTGAATAAAATTTGGTATTAACACTTCTTATTATCATCAGTACTAACTGTACATATTTCAATAAAAACCATACGCTAAATATGACATGAGGGTTACTAACTTAATCTACTCTAACTTGAAATTGAAACTTAAGCAAACACATAATTAGCAATAACTTATAATAGGTGCATTGGAATTGTATAAAATTTGGTAATAATACTTTTCATTATTATTAATACCAATTGTATGAATTCCAATAAAATCCAAACGCTGAATATGAAATGAGCGTAGCTAACTTAATCTACTCTAACTTGATCCAGAAACTTAAGCAAACACATAATTAGTAATAACTTTTATTAGGTGCATTGGAATTGAATGAAATTTGATATTTATACTGCTTATAATCATCAGTACCAAATGTACAAATTCCAATAAAATTCATACGCTAAATATGACATGAGCGTAACTAACTTAATCTACTCTAACTTGATCAATAAAGCAAACGCGTAATTAGCAATAACTTGTAATAGGTGCATTGGAATTGAATGAAATTTGGTATCAATACTTCTTATTATCATTAGTACCGACTGCACAAATTCCAATAAAATCCATACGCTGAATATGACATGAGCGTAACTAACTTAATCTACTCTAACTTGAACTAGAAAATTAAGCAAACACATAATAGGTAATAACTTTTAATAGGTTCATTGAAATTGAATGAAATTTGGTATTAATATTTTTTACTATTATTAATACTAACTGTCCAAATTTCAATAAAATTCATACGCTGAATATGACAAGAGCGTAACTAACTTAATCTACTCTAACTTGATCCAGAAAGCAAACGCGTAATTAGCAATAACTTGTAATAAGTGCATTGGAATTGAATGAAATTTGGTATTATAACTTCTTATTATTATCAGTACTAACTGTACAAAATCCATACGCCGAATATGACATGAGCGTAGCTAACTTAATTTCCTCTAACTTAGTCCAGAAACTTAAGCAAACACATAATTAGTGATAACTTTCAATAAGTGCATTGGAATTGAATGAAATTTTGTCATTATACTTCTTAATATTATTAGTACCAATTGTACAAATTTCAATAAAATCCATACGCTGAATATGACATGAGCGTAGCTAACTTAATTTACTCTAACTTAAACTAAAAACTTAAGCAAACACATAATTAGCAATAACTTTTAATGGGTGCATTGGAATTGAATGCAATTTTGTGTTATTATTTTTTATTATCATTAGTACCAACTGTACAAATTCCAATAAAATCTATACGCTGAATATGACATGAGCGTCTACTCTAACTTGAACCAGAAACTTAAGCAAACACATAATTTGTAATAACTTCTAATAAGTGCATTGGAATTGAATGAAATTTGGTATTAATATTTCTTATTATTATCAGTACCAACTGTACCAATAAAATCCATACGCTGAATATGACATGAGCGTAGCTAACTTAATCTACTCTAATTTGAACCAGAAAATTAATCAAACACATAATTAGTAATAACTTTTAATAGGTGCATTGGAATTGAATAAAATTTAGTATTAATACTTTTTATTATTATTAGGACCAATTGTACAAATGCCAATAAAATCCATACTATGAATATGAATGAAGCGTAACTAATTTAATCTACTCTTACTTGAACCAAAAACTTATGCAAACACATAATTAGCAATAACTTTTGATGGGTGCATTGGAATTCAATGAAATTTGGTATTAATACTGCTTATTATCATCAGTACTAAATGTACAAATTCCAATAAAATCCATACGCTGAATATGACATGAGCGTAGCTAACATAATCTACACTATCTTGATAAAAAAAAAACACACAATTATCAATAACTTTCAATGGGTTTTTAATGACTAACACTTGAAAGAGTGGGTTAGTGATAGTAGGAAAAGCTACTCACCCACAATTTAAACTTAGTTTTTGCCCGCCCACCTCAGCGTTAGTGATCAAGCGATTCAATGTTAAACAATTGTCTGATATCTAGCTAACAAGTACCATTCATTTTTTTTGTATACGATAGCTGCAGGAACATAAAAGATGGAAGAAGCATGAAATCTTTTAACGACTAACACTTGGGCGGGTGGGTGGGTCATAGTAGAAAAATCTACCCGCCCACAAACTAAACTCAGTTCCCGCCGCCCACTCAATCGTTAGTGATCAAGAGATTTATTGTTAAACAATTTTCTGATACTCAGGTAACAAATAACATTTATTCTCTTGTATATGATAACTGCAGGAACATAAAAGGTGGAAGAAGTATGAAATCCTTTAATGACAAACACTTGGGCGGATGGGCGGGTTACAGTAAAAAAAGCTTTTCGTTCACAATAAAAAAAACTTAGTTCCCGGCCACCCATTCAAGCGATAATGATTAAGAGATTTATTTTTATACAATTCTTTGATATCTACCTAACAATTAACATATACTCTCTTGTACTCAATAGCTGCAGGAACCTAAGAGTTACCCGCTCACAATTTAAACTTAGTTTCCGTTCCTATTTCTGTTGTTTACTTTTTAGCTTATGTAAAATTGACCGTATATATTTTGATACATTTTAGTATATTTTGTACAGTTGGTACTACTATCATTGGAGTACATTGTTGCCAAATTTCTATATAATCCAATATATAGTTTTAAAATTATTCAACTATTTTATTTTATTTTATCCAATTACAAACCTTTTATGGCGATTACTTTTGAGCTTATGAAAAATTGCTTTTTATTGGGCGCCAATTGTTACCAAGTTGGTGAAGGTTGATTATTGTTGGGTTAGACTTTCTTGTAAAGTTTTCCAAATTCTTTTTCAAATTTGGTCTTTTTGGTATGGGGTTTAAAAGGATTTTTTGAATGATCAGAAGCAAAAGTTTTCTTCAAGGTCGATCATTGTTGAGTTAATTTTAAAGTTTTCTTTTGAGAAAGTCTTTTTCTTAGGGGTGGTCTTGTGAGTTTAAGCGTTTTGCTCCAAATTGCCCTACGTTGAGCGCCAATTGTTACCGCTTTGATAAAGGTGGGTTCTTGAAAGGTTAGACTTGATTGTGGTTTTGTAAATGTCGAGATCTTTATCAAAAGTGGTCTTGTTGGCATGAGGTTAGAGAATATTTTGTTGAATCGGAATTCAAAAGTTTTGTTCAAAAAAGTGAAGAGTCTTTTCTTAAGGGTGGTCATATCAGTGCGAGGTTATAGTGCTATTGCCCTACGTTGAGAGCCAATTGTTACAGCGTTAGTGAAGGTCGATTATTGTCGGGTTAGACTTTTCCAAATTTATCCAAAAAACTTTTGTAGATCGAGTTCTTTCTCAAAAGTGGTCTTGTTGGTATGGGGTCAAAGAGGATTTTTAGAATCGTCTTTTTAGGTCGATCATTGTTGAGTTAGAGTTGTTTATAAAGTTTTTTTTTAAAGTGGTCTTGTTAGTGTTGGGTTAGACTTGATTCTGTCTTGTCATCTGGATAACTAATATATTCTTCTCCTCAAGTTTCTTGCTTACGCTTTCTAACTAATCTCCAACTAGTTGCACAAATGATCTACTATTAACCTCTGCCAATTTGATCAAAAATAGTCCCTAAGCCTTAGTTAGCACAAAGAAGTGTTAAAGCGGAAAGTACAAAACCACAAACAGAACTTTCCAGTAAGTTTCTAAGACTACGCCACTACAACCTGTGTCCTAAACACCCCCGGTCAAACTTTACCAGAAACTGAAAAAAAACTTGCGGTACTTCAGTCTCTACTATTGAACCAAAGCTGCTGGATGAAAATTGCTGTCCCTGACTTGATTTCCAGAAAGCATTGGAAAAAATTGTCATGACTACCATCGTTCGACTTCTTGGCTTACTACCGACAAGAGACGGCTACAGTAGTACCAGCAAACTAATTACTGGTGTCAATATTGTTATTAGCTATGACGTTACAACTCCAACTCAAAGTTGATAACTTTGTTTTCAGGGTTATCCAAGAAACTTCAGAATTACCTTGAACGCCCACACTCCATCCTGAGAGAGCTAGGCGGTAACAATTGCCGCCCAATTTGGAGCAAGGAAGCTCTAACCTCACACTGACAAGATTTTTTTAAAACAAAACTTCTTTGGACAAAGTTTACAATCTAGGCTAACTCAACAATGATCGACTTTGAAGCAAACCTTTTGCTTCTGACAATTCAACAAAATCCTCTCTATCGCTACACCAACAAGAGCACTTTGGTAAAAACAACTTGATATCTACAAAATTTCTTTGAGTAGTTTGGGAAAACTTTAGAATCAAGTCTAACTCAACACTGACAAGACCACTTAAAAAAAAAAACTTTATTAACAACTCTAACTCAACAATGATTGACCTAGAAGGACAATTCTAAAAATCCTCTTTGACCCCATACCAACAAGACCACTTTTGAGAAGGAACTCAACATCTACAAAAGTTTTTTGGATAAATTTAGAAAAGTCTAACCCGACAATAATCGACATAATCACTAACGCTGTAACAATTGGCGCTCAACGTAGGGCAATAGCACTATAACCTTGCACTGATATGACCACCCTTAAGAAAAGACTCTTCACTTTTTTGAAAGAAACTTTTGGATTCCGATTCAACAAAATTTTCCAACAAGACCACTTTTGATAAAGATCTCGACATTTACAAAACTTTACAATCAAGTCTAACCTTTCAAGAACCCACTTTTATCAAAGCGGTAACAATTGGCTCTCAATGTGGGGCAATTTAGAGCAAAACGCTTAAACTCACAAGACCACCCCTAAAAAAAAGACTTTCTCAAAATAAAACTTTTTTGCAAAAACTTTAAAATTAACTCAACAATGATTAACCTTGAAGAAAACTTTTGCTTCTGATCATTCAAAAAATCCTTTTAAACTCGATACCAAAAAAACCAAATTTTAAAAAAGAATTTGGAAAACTTTACAAGAAAGTTTAACCCAACAATAATTAACCTTCACTAACTTGGTAACAATTGGGGCCCAATAAAAAGCAAACTGAAACCGGACCCGACTATGATCTAGACAAACAGAAGAAAGAGGAACAGAAATTATGGGAGGATATCTATCATCCCTTCAAGGGAAGTAGCTTTATGGCTCATTCTCCTCCACGGCAGAGACTACCCAGCATCTCCAGCGGAAAAGCCCAGGACCTGGACAACACTGGCGCAGAAGCAACAAATAGAACTGGCGACAACAAGGTGGTAGTAAACGTTGGGGACACTGATAGTAACCCCAAAAAAAGGAAGAAAGAGAACATGTCACCAGAGGTTACAAAAGTAGCTTCGGAGGACAAAGAAGTCCTGCACAGGAAAATGCAAGAAATAAACAACAGGATGGTGAAATGTGTGGAAAACCTGGTAAATTTCACCAGGAACACAAGAACCGTCCACAAAGAAGTCAAAGAAGTTTCCAAAACTATATACAACCTGTGGAAAAATAGAGACCTGGTCCTGAAACAGATAGACAGGGAGAACAAAGAACTTCTGGAGCGAGTGGCAGCCCTAGAAGCGCAAGTAGCGGACCTTACTGCTAACCAACAAGCGAAAGCTGTTGACTGTGCAGAAAAGGACACACAGACGCCAAACAAAGCGGCGGAGGAAAGACAGGCATTCATAGAAAGAATAGAGAAGACGATCACCGATAGAAAGGAACTGTTCGAACTATCGCGAAAGAAGTGACCAGAAGATAGTTACAAAAAATGTAAAACAATGCAGGGCGATATCTTGACAAACAAGGAGGACGACCTAATTATCATCATAAATTGTCAGGAGAATCAGAATAATGAGGCTATAAAAAAGCTAATTGGGATGTTTCCTCAACTTGAAGTGGTCACCAAAGAAGGGGTAATGGTATCGGGCAGACCCATCTGCAGCGTAACTAGGAACTGCCTAAGTACAGGAACTGATCTGACCAAGCAAAACCAAAAGGAACGCTACGTGCACGTGGTCACGTCGGGAACGGCTGCAACGATAGTTGAGATGGCAGATCTACGCTTATCGCTGGAGACAATTAAGAAACTGGCCGCACGGAACGGCCGCACAAAAATGGTCTGTGCTGCCACTAGATCAACAAATGTGACCCTGGTCAGGAACATGCTGGAGGTGACTTTCAGAAGCGATGACGTGAGCATCCTCCTACATAGCAACAAAAAAAAAGGATGGAGTAAGTAATAAGATAGATGGAAAGGGGTGATAATCGCAAAACGATCACTATTATACTGAGGGTGGGCACCCTCTATGCGGACGTCAGTCGCAACATGCGACGTAGGAACTAACGGCTTTGTATGGGTAGAGACCGATGCGGTGGTGCTGTATTCTTGCTACATCTCACCCAACAAATCACACGACAGGCTGGAGAACTTTTTAACAGAACTTGGCAGAGACATCAAGCGCCACAATAAATAAAGCATCATAGGCGGCGACTTTAACGCTAAGTCAGCGCTATGGGGCTCACCAATAGAGGACCATAAAGGCAGCATACTGGCAGAATGGATTACTGAAAAGGACTACTGCGTTTTAAACCAAGGAAGTACCCCCACGTTTAAGAGGCACGGCAGCAGTAGTATCATCGACATTACAATGTGTACGCCAAACCTTGCTAACAGAGTGACATCATGGGAAGTAGGAGTGGACGAGGAAAATCTCAGCGACCACAAGAACATCCGGCTAACGAACTCGGACAAAAGTCGTCGCAATAAAAACGTAAATGCAAGGAAACAAGGCTGGAACTATAGAGATGCGCGGGTGGAAAAGTTCTGCAATAAGATCGAGGCGAGAACTAGTCAAGAGCTCCACAGCTTTACGGCGGCAGAACTGACCGCTATTATGGTCGACACTTGTAACGACACTTTCACCATGAAGAGCGCCAACAACAGCCGTAGACCGGCGTACTGGTGGAGCTGCAAAATCTGTGTGAAAACCAGACAAGCGTACACCCGGGCGAACGCCAGTACAGACTCTATACGGAAGCAACAACTCTATAATATGTATAAAAAACAGAAGGCGGACCTAAAGAAGGCCATTAAGGCAAAAGCTCTTGGGCCAGTCTGTGCAGAGAAGTTGACATAGACCTCTGGGGCACCGGATATAAAATCGTGACCGGGAAGTTGGGCACTCGCTCCCCAATAACTCTATCAGACGAGGATCAGCTGAGGATGGCGTTAGACCTTTTTCCGCAACATACTAAAACAGAATGGCCCAGGATAGACATCAACCAGGACAAAATACCACCTATGAGGAAGTAAAGAAAGCCGGCCGACGGATGAAAAGAGGCAAAGCTGCAGGACCTGATGGAATACCGCCAGAGCTAGTTAAAGAAATGGCCCAAAGGAATACCGATCTGTGCGCGAGCCTGTTTACCAGGTTGCTGACCGAGGGATCTTTCCCAAAAGAGTAGAAACTGGCTAAACTGGCCCTAATCGAAAAGCCAGCAAAAGGCGACGGCGCCACAGTATACAGGCCAATATGCTTGCTAAACTCTATGGGAAAACTCTTCGAACTGGTCATAAACAAGAGGCTGCAAGACGAAATAGAAGGAACGGGAGGTCCTTGGACCCACACTCTGGAACCTGTATTATGACGGGATTCTCAGGGAAATGATGCCTAAAGGGACGACCCTTGTAGGATATGCTGACGACCTGGCAATTGTGATACGGGGTATATCCAAGGCTATTATTAAAGAGAATGCAGAACTTGCAGTGACTCTCATTGAATTGTGGCTGAACAGGAGAGGACTGGAACTGGCCCCGCATAAAACAGAAGCAGTTGTGCTAGCAGGACGCAACACACTAAAAAGTGTGACGGTAAGAGTAGGAGGACTGGAGATCACCAGCAAAAAGTGCGCCAAGTACCTCGGGGTACTGCTTGGCAAAAACCTGCACATGGGTGTCCACATAGCAGAGGCATCAAGCAAGGCGGAGAAAGCGGGGGCAGCGCTTGCTCGACTGATGCCCAACATAGGCGGGGCGAGGGCAGGCAGAAGACTGGCGATCAGCACAGTGGCCAACTCCATTATGCTGTATGGGGCGCCAGTATAAAGTATTTTTGCACAAATACCGAAATACCGGAAGATGCTCGAGAAGGTACAGAGAAAAATGGCGATAAGAGTGACTAGCGCCTACCGGACCACATTGACCAGGGCCATACAGGTGGTAGCAGGTGCGGTACCTATTCATTTACTGGCGTTAGAAAGAAGCTGGCCAGAGCAGAAACTCTCAAAAGGTGGGAAGAAGAATGGGGAGAAGTAGGCAAAACGGGTGCGTGGTCACTCGGAAACATAGAGACGTCGGGTACCATCTGACCCAGATTCTAACAGGACATGGATGCTTCCAAGCTTACCTAAAGAGGATGGGAATCACGGACAACGACATTTGCGTGTATTGTAGAGAAGTGGACACTCCCCAGCACACAATGTTCCAGTGCGACAGGTGGCAGTCCATTAGGGAAAGGTTGGCGGGAGACCTCGCCTTGACATCGGAAACCATGGTCAGGGACATGCTCAAAAGCAACGATACATGGAGCACAATCCAGAAACTAGCAACTGAAGTCATAAGGACCAAAGAGCAGGAAGAGAGGGATAGACAGCTGGTAGCTCAGCAGTAGTGAGTAGAGTGAGTAGTAAATGTTTATGTGTAAACGAATAAAAGGTCAAAAAATGAGTAACCTCTGTGAAGTAATACCTCACGGTGATCCCGCAGTGGTTGCGACAACCAAGGGGGGGTATTTTTAGTCGGTAGGCGTTTAGGGACCCTTTCCAAACAAATCCAGCACAGAGTCTTTTGAAGATTTTTTCCCCTCCTACATAAAAAAAAAGGTAGCTTTTCCTACTGTAACTCACCCACCCGCCCAAGTATTAGTCATTATAAACCCATTAAAAGTTATTGCTAATTCTATGTTTGTTTAAGTTTCCGAATTAAATTAGAGTAGAGTAGTTAGTTAAGCTCATATCATATTCAGCGTATAAAATTTAATGAAATTTGTACATTTGGTACTGATGATAATAAAAAGTATTAATACCAAATTTCATTCAATTCTAATGCACCCATTAAGAGTTATTGCTATCAATGCGTTTGATTAATTTTCTAAATCAAATTAGAGTAGATTAAGTTACCTACGCTTTAGTCATATTCAGCGTATGAATTTTATTGGAATTTGTACAATTAGTACTAACGATAATAAAAAGTAATAATATAAAATTTCATTCAATTTCAACGCACCTAGTAAAAGTTATTACTAATTATGCGTTTGCTTAAGTTTCTGGATCAAGTTAGAGTAGATTGAGTTAGTTACGCTTCAGTCATATTTAACGTGTGGATTTTATTAGAACTTAAACAGTTGGCACAAATAATAATAAAAAATATAAATAACAAATTTCATTCAATTCCAATGCACCCATTAAAAATTATTGCTAATTATGCGTTTGCTTAAGCTTTTGGATCAAGTTAGAGTAGATTAAGTCAGTTACGCTTTAATCATATTCCGCGTATGGATTTTATTGAAATTTATACAGTTGGTACTGATGATAATAAAAAGTATTAATACCAAATTTTATTCAATTCCTATGCAGTTATTAGAAGTTATTACTAATTATGTGTTTGCTTAATTTTCTGGTTCAAGTTAGAGTAGATTAAGTTAGTTACGCTTCAATCATATTCAGCGTATAAATTTTATTGAAAATTGTACAGTTGGTACTAATGATAGCAAGAAGTATTAATACCAAACTTCATTCAATTCCAATGCACCCATTAAAAGTTATTACTAATTATGTCTTTGCTTAAGTTTCTGGTTTAAGTTAGAGATGATTAACTTAGTTACTCTCATGTCATATTCAGCGTATAAATTTTATTAAAATTTGTACATTTGTTACTGATGATAATAAGAAGTATTAATACTAAATTTCATTCAATTCCAATGCACCCATTAAAAGTTATTACTAATTATGTGTTTGCTTAAGTTTCTGAACTAAGTTAGAGGAAATTAAGTTAGTTGCGCTTATGTCAAATTGAGCGTATAGATTTTAGTACAATTTACACATTTAGTACTGTTGATCTTGATCGTAATTTGTACTAAATTTCATTAAATTCCAATGTACGGATTTAAAATTATGATTCAATTTACTACCTCAATTGTTTCTATATTAAAGTAGATCCAATATACTAAATGAGGTTATGTTAAATAGAGCGTATAGATTTTATTACAATTTACACAGTTGGTACTAATGATATCGGTCGTCATTTGTACAAAAAAATATTAAATTCCAATGTACGAGTTAAGAATTATAATTCAATTTATTACCTCATTTGTTTGTTTAAGAAGGTAGATTCTATAATTTAATTGAGGTTATGTCAAACTGAGCGCATGGATTTTAGTCTAATTTACACAGTTGGTACTGTTGATAATGGTCGTGATTTCTACTAAATATCATTAAATTCTAATGTACGGATTAAGAGCCATGATTCAATTTATTACCTTAATTATTTCTATATAAAAGTAGATCCAATAATTTATTTGAGGTTATGCTAAATTGAGAGTATGGATTTTAGTCCAATTTACACAGTTGGTACTGTTGATATTGATTATAAATGACAAGTATACAAACAAATCAATGTTTATTATTATCTAGATATAAGAGAATTGTTTAATAATGAATTTCTTAATAACTAACAGTTGGGTGGGTAGGCGGGATCTAAGTTTAAATTTTGGGCGGGTAGCTTTTCTTACTGTGACCTACCCACCCGCCCAAATGTTAGTCATTAAATTTTTTTATATTACTCCCACCTCTTATGTTCCTGCAGCTATTAAATACAAAAAAATGAATGTTAATTGTTAGTTAGATATCAAAAAAATGTTTAACAATAAATCAACCAAGTTTAGTTTGTGGGCGAGTAGCTTTTTCTACAGTAGCCCACCCACCCGCCCAAGTTTTAGTTATTAAAAAAAAATACTTCACCCACCTCTTATGTTCCTGCAGCTATTGAGTACAAGAGAATGAATGTTAAATGTTAGTTAGATATCATAGAATTGTTTAATAATAAATCTTTTGATCATTAACGCTTGGGTGGGCGGGCGGGAACTAAGTTTAAATTGTGGGCGGGTAGCTTTTTCTACTGTGACCCACCCACCCGCTCAAGTGTTACTCATTAAAAGATTTCATACTTCTCTCAACTTTTGTGTTCCTGTAATTATCATATGCAAAATAATGAATGTTACATGTTACTTAGATATCCGAAAATTGATTAACATTGAAACCCTTGATTACTAAGGCTTAGTTGGGCGGGCAGGAATTAAATTTAAATTGTGCGCGGGTAGGGTAGCATTTTCTACTGTGACCTACACACCCGCCAAAGTATTAGTTTACAGAAAAAATGTCAGTTATTGACATTAAAAACAAAATGGCCGCCGTTTAACCTAACCTCACTTGCAAATTTTACGAAAATTTTGTTATAACTAAATAACTAATTGAAGTAGTTAATTGAAACTTAGTAGCAATCTATAATAACTATTTATTTTTATCAAAAAAAAGCTTTATCCAGTTATTGTCATTAACAACAAAATGGCCGCTATTTAACCTAACCTCAATTGCATATTTCATAAAAATTTAGTAGCAATCTGTAATAACTATTTCTATTTATTAAAAAAAAGTTTTATCCAGTTATTGCCATCAATAACAAAATGGCCGCCGTTTAAACTAACCTCAATAGCATATTTTACAAAAAAATTGTTGTAACTAAATAACTAATGGAAATAGTTAACTGAAACTTAGTAGCAATTTGTAATAAATATTTCTATTTATTAAAAAAAAGTTTTATCCAGTTATTGTTATTAACAACAAAATGGCCGCCGTTTAACATAACCTCAATTGCATATTTTACAAAATTTTTGTTGTAACTCAATAACTAATGGAAATAGTTAACTAAAACTTAGTAGCAATCTGTACTAACTATTTCTTTTTATTAAAAATAGTTTTATCCAGTTATTGTTATTAACAACAAAATGGCCGCCGGTTAGCCTAACCTCAATTGCATATTTAATAGAAATTCTGTTATAACTAAATAACTAATTAAAGTAGTTTATTGAAACTTAGTAGCAATCTATAATAACTATTTATTTTTATCAAAAAAAAGCTTTATCCAGTTATTGTCATTAACAATAAAATAGCCGCCATTTAACTTAACCTCAATTGCATATTTCATAAAAATTCTGTTAAAACTCAGTAGCTAATGGAAATAGTTAACTTAAATTTAGTAGCAATCTGTAATAACTATTTCTATTTATTAAAAAAAAGTTTTATCCAGTTATTGTCATCAATAACAAAATGGCCGCCGTTTAAACTAACCTCAATAGCATATTTTACAAAAAAATTGTTGTAACTAAATAACTAATGGAAATAGTTAACTGAAATTTAGTAGCAATTTGTAATAACTGTCTTTTAATATGCTGATTTAATTGTATTAGCCTAACCAATCTATTAACAAAATAGCGGCTTTTTAGCTGAGCCAACTTAGAATTTAAATAGAAATCTTCTTATAACAGAAACAATTTCAAAAATATTTAACTGAATTTTTGTAGAAACAACCAATAACTGTCTTTTAATATGCTGACTAAGTTGTATCAACATAACCAATTTATTAACAAAATGGCGGCCATTTAGCTGAGCCAACTTAGAATTTAAATAGAAATCTTCTTATAACAAAAACAATTTCAATAATATTTAATAGAATTTTTGTAGAAACAACCAATAACTGTCTTTTAATATGCTGACTAAGTTGTATTAACATAACCAATTTATTAACAAAATGGCGGCCTTTTAGCTGAGCCAGCACAGAATTTAAATAGAAATCTTCTTATAACAAAAACAATTTCAATAATATTTAATAGAATTTTTGTAGAAACAACCAATAACTGTCTTTTAATATGCTGACTAAGCTGTATTAACATAACCAATTTATTAACAAAATGGCGGCCTTTTAGCTGAGCCAACTTAGAATTTAAATAGAAATTTTCTTATATCAAAAACAATTTCAATAATATTTAATAGAATTTTTGTAGAAACAACTAATAACTGTCTTTTAATATGCTGACTAAGTTATATTAACATAACCAATTTATTAACAAAATGGCGGCCTTTTAGCTGAGCCAACTTAGAATTTAAATAGAAATCTTCTTATAACAAAAACAATTTCAAAAATATTTAACTGAATTTTTGTAGAAACAACCAATAACTATCTTTTAATATGCTGACTAAGTTGTATTAACCTAACCAAATTATTAACAAAATGGCGGCCATTTAGCTGAGCTAACTTAGAATTTAAATAGAAATCATCTTATAACAAAAACATTTTCAAAAATATTTAACTAAATTTTTTTAGAAACAACCAACAACTGTCTTTTAATATGCTGACTAAGTTGTATTAATCTAACTAATTTATTAACAAAATAGCGGCCATTTAGCTGAGCCAACTTAGAATTTTAATAGAAATCTTCTTATAACAAAAACAATTTCAAAAATATTCAACAATTTTTTTGTAAAAACAACCAATAACTACCTTTTAATATGCTGACTAAGTTGTATTAATCTAACCAATTTATTTACAAAATGGCGGCCATTTAGCTGAGCCAACTTAAAATTTAAATAGAAATCTTTTTATAACAAAAACAAATTCAAAAATATTTAATCTAAATTTGTGTAGAAACAACTAATAACTGTCTTTTAATATGTTGACTAAGTTGTATTAGCCTAACTAACTTATTAACAAGATGCCGGCCTTTAAGCTAAACCAACTTAGAATTTAAATAGAAATCTTCTTATAACAAAAACAATTTTAAAAATATTTAACTAAATTTTTGTAGAAAGAACCAATAACTGCCTTTTAATACGCTGACTAAGTTGTATTAGCTTAACTAATTTAATAACAAAATGGCGGCCGTTTAGCTGAGCCAACTTAGAATTTAAATAGAAATCTTCTTATAACAAAAACAATTTCAGAAATATTTAACTGAATTTCTGTAAAAACAACCAATAACTGTCTTTTAATATGCTGACTAAATTGTATCAACATAACCAATTTATTAACAAAGTGGCGGCCATTTAGCTGAGCCAACTTAGAATTTAAATAGAAATCTTCTTATAACAAAAACAATTTCAGAAATATTTAACTAAATTTTTGTAGAAACAACCAATAACTGTCTTTTAATATGCTTACTAAGTTATATTAGTCTAACTAATTTATTTACAAAATGGCGGCCATTTAGCTGAGCCAACTTAGAATTTAAATAGAAATCTTCTTATAACAAAAACAATTTCAAACATATTTAACTGAATTTTTGTAGAGACAACCAATAACTGTCTTTTAATATGCTGACTAAGTTGTATTAGCTTAACTAATTTATTAACAAAATGGCGGCCATTTAGCTGAGCCAACTTAGAATTTAAATAGAAATCTTCTTATAACAAAAACAATTTCAATAATATTTAATAGAATTTTTGTAGAAACAACCAATAACTGTCTTTTAATATGCTGACTAAATTGTATCAACATAACCAATTTATTAACAAAATGGCGGCCTTTTAGCTGAGCCAACTTAGAATTTAAATAGAAATCTTCTTATAACAAAAACAATTTCAGAAATATTTAACTGAATTTTTGTAGAAACAACCAATAACTGTCTTTTAATATGCTGACTAAATTGTATTAACATAACCAATTTATTAACAAAATGGCGGCCTTTTAGCTGAGCCAACTTAGAATTTAAATAGAAATCTTCTTATAACAAAAACAATTTCAGAAATATTTAACTGAATTTTTGTAGAAACAACCAATAACTGTCTTATAATATGCTGAATAAGTTGTATTAGCCTAACTAATTTAATAACAAAATGGCGGCGGTTTATCTGAGCCAACTTAGAATTTAAATAGAAATCTTTTTAACTAAACTATTAACAAAATAAAAAAAATTTAACAAAAAAAAATTGTTTTTAAATAATTGATGAAAACACTGATAAGTATTCCAGATTCAAAACACATCTTACATAATTACATAACATCAAACTAATTGCAATCTAAACTCAATTTCCAATTAATTGCTTTACTAATTTAATATAGGCAACTAAGTATGCATCCATAAATTGATTCTCTCGACATTTCGCTGGCAAATTACCAATCAATATATTATCAAAACTGAACACATCCTTCTTAATAAAATTAAACTTAATTCCCCGTCTCTCACTCACAAACTCTAATGAGAAAGTTATATTTGAGGATACCCAGCCTCCCTCTAGAGATATTTAAATTAGTGTCGAAATTCCGTGAGAGATAAAGACCGTTTTGCGGGTGGAATAATAACGAGTTCTTATTAAATATAGATTTACGCGCGTCGTATTATCCCATTCGGAAATTAATAAATGAAGCGATTGTTTCATTCCCTTAAAAATGAATCTAAAAATAAATGCAACAATTGGAAGCAATTAGAAAGTGCTGGTTTGAATTTGTAATTTCAAAACGATTGCTTAATGTTTCGGTTTCTTGGTTTTTTTAATATTTGCAGGTTATTATATTTAATGTATGCATAGTACCCATTTATTGAATTACGTTGTGATATCCAGACATGCACTACACGAAGAATGGAATTTAATCCCTCACGACCACATCCGTGAGATCTATATCTAAATACTTGAATAATATAGTACTTGCTCTGTATTTAAATTGAAATCAAACCAAAAACGCAAAATCGTATTCATAATAATTTAAAATATTTCTTATAAATTAATTTAATATTTTATTCCGCATTATTAGCAAAATGATTTATTTTTTATATTACTTAAATAAAGCAACAATTTGGACGCATATACACACCCACTGTACAGTAACAAACTGTTTCTAGTTTGATTTTTTTATAGAATGTCTTGATTGAAGTGAACCAATTAGTGTTTGAAATTAGCCAAATCTAAATTTAACTCTCCAGTATAAAAATACTAACAGAATTAGTCGCGTGAAGACTGTCATTCCGCACCAAATTTAAATTTGATGTTTTTGGAAAAATAAATTTAAAAAAAAACTTTGAAAAAAATATAAGCAAAAAATTGACGTGGGGACTCGCAATCCGCGCGCGACTACTGGCGCACCAAAACACAGTTTATAAAAATTAATAAACGGTTTCTAATGAATTTAAAAAACTGCAATGTGTCTATTATGCCTTGTACTGCATTTACATCTAGTTAGGTTACGATAAGAAAAGGTAAATGAGCCTAATGATACTTAACTGCAGTAAGAATTGTTTAATTCTCCTACCCAAATTTATATCTCTACAAGACGTATCCAGAGCAAAAATCAAATGTTAAATTTTTTAAAAGGGTTGGGTGTTTCCATGCGAATGACTTGTTGGCTTCTACCGGATAAAAAGGCGGTTAAAATAACGAGAACTGATTATCATAAGTTCCCTCATTTTGTCATACGCCGTCGTATTGTAACGAGACCGCGTCATCGCGGTTGGGAAAATGCAAATTAAAATTAAGTAAATCGTTTCAAAAACATGTTTCACAAAAATAAAAACAAATGTCTGTAAATAATTTGTCGCTTCGCAATTGAAATTTTTATAAAAATTAATAATATATTTGACAATTTTTTAAATAATTTGTCGCTTCGCGATTGAAATTTGTGTAAATAATAATATATTTGACAATTGTGTAAATAATGACATATTTGTATCTAATTTGTCGCTTCGCGATTGACAATTGTGTACAAAATAATATGTTTTTTAAATAATTTGTCGCTTCGCGATTGACATTTGTGTAAAAAATAATAAATTTGCCAATTGTGTAAATAATGACAATTATGTACAGAATAATATATCTGTTAATAATTTGTCGCTTCGCAATTGACATTTGTGTAAAAAAAAATATATTTGACAATTGTGTAAATAATGACATATTTGTATCTAATTTGTCGCTTCACGATTGACAGTTGTGTACAAAATAATATGTTTGTTAATAATTTGTCGCTTCGGAATTGAAATTTGTGTAAATAATAATATATTTGACAATTGTGTAAATAATGGCTTATTTGTATCTAATTTGTCGCTTCGCGATTGACAATTGTGTACAAAATAATATGTTTTTTAAATAATTTGTCGCTTCGCGATTGACATTTGTGTAAATAATAATATATTTGACATTTGTGTAAATAATGACACATTTGTATCTAATTTGTCGCTTCGCGATTGACAATTATATACAGAATAATATATCTTTTAATAATTTGTCGCTTCGCAATTGACATTTGTGTAAAAAATAATATATTTGACAATTGTGTAAATAATGACACATTTGTATCTAATTTGTTGCTTAGCGATTGACAATTGTGTACAAAATAATATGTTTTTTAAATAATTTGTCGCTTCGCGATTGACATTTGTGTAAATAATAATATATTTGACAATTGTGTAAATAATGACATATTTGTATCTAATTTGTCGCTTCGCGATTGACAATTATGTACAAAATAATATATGTGTTAATAATTTGTCGCTTCGCAATTGACATTTGTGTAAAAAATAATATATTTGACAATTGTGTAAATAATGACATGTTTGTATCTAATTTGTCGCTTCGCGATTGACAATTGTGTACAAAATAATATGTTTTTTAAATAATTTGTCGCTTCGCGATTGACATTTGTGTAAATAATAATATATTTAACAATTGTGTAAATAATGACATATTTGTATCTAATTTGTCGCTTCGCGATTGACAATTGTGTACAAAATAATATGTTTTTTAAATAATTTGTCGCTTCGCGATTGACATTTGTGTAAATAATATAATATTTGACAATTGTGTAAATAATGACATGTTTGTATCTAATTTGTCGCTTCGCGATTGACAATTGTGTACAAAATAATATGTTTTTTAAATAATTTGTCGCTTCGCGATTGACATTTGTGTAAATAATAATATATTTGACAATTGTGTAAATAATGACATATTTGTATCTAATTTGTCGCTTCGCGATTGACAATTGTGTACAAAATAATATGTTTTTTAAATAATTTGTCGCTTCGCGATTGACATTTGTGTAAAAAATAATAAATTTGCCAATTGTGTAAATAATGACAATTATGTACAGAATAATATATCTGTTAATAATTTGTCGCTTCGCAATTGACATTTGTGTAAAAAAAAATATATTTGACAATTGTGTAAATAATGACATATTTGTATCTAATTTGTCGCTTCACGATTGACAGTTGTGTACAAAATAATATGTTTGTTAATAATTTGTCGCTTCGGAATTGAAATTTGTGTAAAAAATAATATATTTAACAATTGTGTAAATAATGACACATTTGTATCTAATTTGTTGCTTAGCGATTGACAATTGTGTACAAAATAATATGTTTTTTAAATAATTTGTCGCTTCGCGATTGACATTTGTGTAAATAATAATATATTTGACAATTGTGTAAATAATGACATATTTGTATCTAATTTGTCGCTTCGCGATTGACAATTATGTACAAAATAATATATGTGTTAATAATTTGTCGCTTCGCAATTGACATTTGTGTAAAAAATAATATATTTGACAATTGTGTAAATAATGACATGTTTGTATCTAATTTGTCGCTTCGCGATTGACAATTGTGTACAAAATAATATGTTTTTTAAATAATTTGTCGCTTCGCGATTGACATTTGTGTAAATAATAATATATTTGACAATTGTGTAAATAATGACATAATTGTATCTAATTTGTCGCTTCGCGATTGACAATTGTGTACAAAATAATATGTTTTTTAAATAATTTGTCGCTTTGCGATTGACATTTGTGTAAGTAATAATATATTTAACAATTGTGTAAATAATGACATATTTGTATCTAATTTGTCGCTTCGCGATTGACAATTGTGTACAAAATAATATGTTTTTTAAATAATTTGTCGCTTCGCGATTGACATTTGTGTAAATAATAATATATTTAACAATTGTGTAAATAATGACATATTTGTATCTAATTTGTCGCTTCGCGATTGACAATTGTGTACAAAATAATATGTTTTTTAAATAATTTGTCGCTTCGCGATTGACATTTGTGTAAATAATAATATATTTAACAATTGTGTAAATAATGACATATTTGTATCTAATTTGTCGCTTCGCGATTGACAATTGTGTACAAAATAATATGTTTTTTAAATAATTTGTCGCTTCGCGATTGACATTTGTGTAAATAATAATATATTTCACAATTGTGTAAATAATGACATATTTGTATCTAATTTGTCGCATCGCGATTGACAATTGTGTACAAAATAATATGTTTTTTAAATAATTTGTCGCTTTGCGATTGACATTTGTGTAAATAATAATATATTTAACAATTGTGTAAATAATGACATATTTGTATCTAATTTGTCGCTTCGCGATTGACAATTGTGTACAAAATAATATGTTTTTTAAATAATTTGTCGCTTCGCGATTGACATTTGTGTAAATAATAATATATTTAACAATTGTGTAAATAATGACATATTTGTATCTAATTTGTCGCTTCGCGATTGACAATTGTGTACAAAATAATATGTTTTTTAAATAATTTGTCGCTTCGCGATTGACATTTGTGTAAATAATAATATATTTAACAATTGTGTAAATAATGACATATTTGTATCTAATTTGTTGCTTCGCGATTGACAATTATGTACAAAATAATATATCTATTAATGATTTGTCAATTTGCAATTGACATTTGTGTAAAAAATAATATATTTGACAATTGTGTAAATAATGACATATTTGTATCTAATTTATCGCTTCGCGATTGACAATTGTGTACAAAATAATATGTTTTTTAAATAATTTGTCGCTTCGCGATTGAAATTTGTGTAAATAATAATATATTTGACAATTGTGTAAATAATGACATATTTGTATCTAATTTGTTGCTTAGCGATTGACAACTATGTACAAAATAATATATCTATTAATGATTTGTCAATTTGCAATTGACATTTGTGTAAAAAATAATATATTTGACAATTGTGTAAATAATGACATATTTGTATCTAATTTATCGCTTCGCGATTGACAATTGTGTACAAAATAATATGATTTTTAAATAATTTGTCGCTTCGCGATTGACATTTGTGTAAATAATAATATATTTAACAATTGTGTAAATAATGACATATTTGTATCTAATTTGTTGCTTCGCGATTGACAATTATGTACAAAATAATATATCTATTAATGATTTGTCAATTTGCAATTGACATTTGTGTAAAAAATAATATATTTGACAATTGTGTAAATAATGACATATTTGTATCTAATTTATCGCTTCGCGATTGACAATTGTGTACAAAATAATATGTTTTTTAAATAATTTGTCGCTTCGCGATTGAAATTTGTGTAAATAATAATATATTTGACAATTGTGTAAATAATGACATATTTGTATCTAATTTGTTGCTTAGCGATTGACAACTATGTACAAAATAATATATCTATTAATGATTTGTCAATTTGCAATTGACATTTGTGTAAAAAATAATATATTTGACAATTGTGTAAATAATGACATATTTGTATCTAATTTATCGCTTCGCGATTGACAATTGTGTACAAAATAATATGTTTTTTAAATAATTTGTCGCTTCGCGATTGACATTTGTGTAAATAATAATATATTTAACAATTGTGTAAATAATGACATATTTGTATCTAATTTGTTGCTTCGCGATTGACAATTATGTACAAAATAATATATCTATTAATGATTTGTCAATTTGCAATTGACATTTGTGTAAAAAATAATATATTTGACAATTGTGTAAATAATGACATATTTGTATCTAATTTATCGCTTCGCGATTGACAATTGTGTACAAAATAATATGTTTTTTAAATAATTTGTCGCTTCGCGATTGACGTTTGTGTAAATATTAATATATTTGACAATTGTGTAAATAATGACATATTTGTATCAAATTTCTCGCTTCGCAATTGACAATTGTTTACAAAATAATATGTCTGTGAATAATTTGTTGCTTCGCGATTGACATTTGTGTAAAAAATAATATATTTAAAAATTGTGTAAATAATGACATATTTGTATCAAATTTCTCGCTTCGCGATTGACAATTGTGTACAAAATAATATGTCTGAGAATAATTTGTTGCTTCGCGATTGACATTTGTGTAAAAAATAATATATTTAAAAATTGTGTAAATAATGACATATTTGTATCTAATTTGTCGGTTCGCGATTGACAATTGTGTACAAAATAATATGTTTTTTAAATAATTTGTCGCTTCGCAATTGACATTTGTGTAAAAAATAATATATTTGACAATTGTGTAAATAATGACATATTTGTATCTAATTTGTCGCTTCGCGATTGACAATTGTGTACAAAATAATATGTTTTTTAAATAATTTGTCGCTTCGCGATTGACATTTGTGTAAATAATAATATATTTGACAATTGTGTAAATAATGACATATTTGTATCTAATTTGTCGCTTCGCGATTGACAATTGTGTACAAAATAATATGTTTTTTAAATAATTTGTCGCTTTGCGATTGACATTTGTGTAAATAATAATATATTTGACAATTGTGTTAATAACGACATATTTGTATCTAATTTGTCGCTTCGCGATTGACAACTATGTACAAAATAATATATCAGTTAATAATTTGTCGCTTCGCAATTGACATTTGTGTAAAAAATAATATATTTGACAATTGTGTAAATAATGACATATTTGTATCTAATTTGTTGCTTCGCGATTGACAATTATGTACAAAATAATATATCTTCTAATAATTTGTCGCTTCGCAATTAACATTTGTGTAAAAATTAATATATTTGACAATTGTGTAAATAATGACATATTTGTATCTAATTTGTCGCTTCGCGATTGACAATTGTGTACAAAATAATATGTTTTTTAAATAATTTGTCGCTTCGCGATTGACATTTGTGTAAATAATAATATATTTGACAATTCTGTAAATAATGACATATTTGTATCTAATTTGTCGCTTCGCAATTGACAATTATGTACAAAATAATATATCTTCTAATAATTTGTCGCTTCGCAATTAACATTTGTGTAAAAATTAATATATTTGACAATTGTGTAAATAATGACATATTTGTATCTAATTTGTCGCTTCGCGATTGACAATTGTGTACAAAATAATATATCTATAAATAATTTGTCACTTCGCAATTGACATTTGTGTAAAAAATAATATATTTGACAATTGTGTAAAAAATGACATAATTGTATCTAATTTGTCGCTTCGCGATTGACAGTTGTGTACAAATTAATATGTCTGTAAATAATTTGTCGCTTCGCGATTGATATTTGAATAAAAAATAATATATTTGACAATTGTGTAAATAATGAAACATTTGTAACTAATTTGTCGCTTCGCAATTGACAATTGTGTACAAAATAATATGTTTATTAAATAATTTGTTGCTTCGCGATTGACATTTGTGTAAATAATAATATATTTGACAATTGTGTAAATAATGACATATTTGTATCTAATTTGTCGCTACGCGATTGACAATTGTGTACAAAATAATATGTTTTTTGAATAATTTGTCGCTTCGCGATTGAAATTTGTGTAAATAATAATATATTTGACAATTGTGTAAATAATGGCTTATTTGTATCTAATTTGTCGCTTCGCGATTGACAATTGTGTACAAAATAATATGTTTTTTAAATAATTTGTCGCTTCGCAATTGACATTTGTGTAAATAATAATATATTTGACAATTGTGTAAATAAAGACATATTTGTATCTAATTTGTCGCTACGCGATTGACAATTGTGTACAAAATAATATGTTTTTTGAATAATTTGTCGCTTCGCGATTGAAATTTGTGTAAATAATAATATATTTGACAATTGTGTAAATAATGGCTTATTTGTATCTAATTTGTCGCTTCGCGATTGACAATTGTGTACAAAATAATATGTTTTTTAAATAATTTGTCGCTTCGCAATTGACATTTGTGTAAATAATAATATATTTGACAATTGTGTAAATAAAGACATATTTGTATCTAATTTGTCGCTACGCGATTGACAATTGTGTACAAAATAATATGTTTTTTGAATAATTTGTCGCTTCGCGATTGAAATTTGTGTAAATAATAATATATTTGACAATTGTGTAAATAATGGCTTATTTGTATCTAATTTGTCACTTCGCGATTGACAATTGTGTACAAAATAATATATTTTTTAAATAATTTGTCGCTTCTCGATTGACATTTGTGTAAAAAATAATATATTTGACAATTGTGTAAATAATGACATATTTGTATCTAATTTGTCGCTTCGCAATTGACAATTATGTACATAATAATATATGTGTTAATAATTTGTCGCTTCGCAATTGACATTTGTGTAAAAAATAATATATTTGACAATTGTGTAAAAAATGACATATTTGTATCTAATTTGTCGTTTCGCGATTGACAATTATGTACAAACAAATTAGTCTGTAAATAATTTGTCGCTTTGCAAATGACATTTGTGTAAAAAATAAAATATTTGACAATTGTCTGAATAATGACACATTTGTATCTAATTAGTCGCTTCGCGAGTGACAATTATTAACAAAATAATATGTCTGTGAATAAATTGTTGCTTTGCAATTGACATTTGTTTAAAAAATAATATATTTGACAATTGTGTAAATAATGACATATTTGTATCTAACTTGTCGCTTCGCGATTGACAATTGTGTACAAAATAATATGTTTTTTAAATAATTTGTCGCTTCGCGATTGACATTTGTGTAAATAATAATATATTTGACAATTGTGTAAATAATGACATATTTGTAACAAATTTGTCGCTTCGCGATTGACAATTATGTACAAAATAATATAAGTGTTAATAATTTGTCGCTTCGCAATTGACATTTGTTTAAAAAATAATATATTTGACAATTGTGTAAATAATGACATATTTGTATCTAACTTGTCGCTTCGCGATTGACAATTGTGTACAAAATAATAGGTTTTTTAAATAATTTGTCGCTTCGCGATTGACATTTGTGTAAATAATAATATATTTGACAATTGTGTAAATAATGACATATTTGTAACAAATTTGTCGCTTCTCGATTGACAATTATGTACAAAATAATATAAGTGTTAATAATTTGTCGCTTCGCAATTGACATTTGTTTAAAAAATAATATATTTGACAATTGTGTAAATAATGACATATTTGTATCTAACTTGTCGCTTCGCGATTGACAATTGTGTGCAAAATAACATATTTGACAATTGTGTAAATAATGACTTAATTGAATCTAATTTGTCGCTACGCGATTGATAATTGTGTACAAAATAATATGTTTGTACATAAATTGTTGCTTCGCGAATGACATTTGCATAAATAATAACATATTTGACAGTTGTGTAAATAATAACATACTCATATCTAATTTGTCGCTTCGCGATTGACAATTATGTACAAAATAATAAATTTGTGAATAATTTGTCGCTTCGCGATTGACAATTATGCACAAAATAATAAATAATATGCCTGTGAATAATTTGTCGCTTTGCGATTGACATTTGTGTAAATAATAATACATTTGACAATTGTGTAAATAATGACATATTTGTATCTAACTTGTCGCTTCGCGATTGACAATTGTGTACAAAATAATATGTTTTTTAAATAATGTGTCGCTTTGCAATTGACATTTGTGTAAATAATAATATATTTGACAATTGTGTAAATAATGACATATTTGTATCTAAATTGTCGCTTCGCGATTGACAATTGTGTACAATATAATATGTTTTTTAAATAATTTGTCGCTTCGCGATTGAAATTTGTGTAAAAAATATTATATTTGACAATTGTGTAAATAATGACATATTTGTATCTAATTTCTCGCTTCGCAATTGACAATTATGTACAAAATAATATGTCTGTGAATAATTTGTCGCTTCCCAATTGACTTTTGTGTAAAAAATTATATATTTGACAATTGTGTAAATAATGACATATTTGTATCTAATTTGTTGCTTAGCGATTGACAATTGTGTACAAAATAATATGTTTGTAAATAAATTGTCGCTTTGCAATTGACATTTGTGTAAAAAATAATATATTTGACAATTGTGTAAATAATGACATATTTGTATCTAATTTGTCGCTTTGCGATTGACAATTAGGCACAAAATAATATGTCTGTGAATAATTTGTCGCTTTCCAATTGACATTTGTGTAAAAAATAATATATTTAACAATTGTGTAAATAATGACACATTTGTATCTAATTTGTCGCTTCGCGATTGACAATTATGCACAAAATAATATGTTTGTAAATAATTTGTCGCTTCCCAATTGACATTTGTGTAAAAAATAATATATTTGACAATTGTGTAAATAATGACATATTTGAATCTAATTTGTCGCTTCACGATTGACAATTGTGTACAAATTAATATGTCTGTAAATAATTTGTTGCTTCGCAATTGACATTTGTGTAAAAAATAATATATTTGACAATTGTGTAAATAATGACATATTTGTATCTAATTTGTCGCTTCGCGATTGACAATTATGCACAAAATAATATGTTTGTAAATAATTTGTCGCTTCCCAATTGACATTTGTGTAAAAAATAATATATTTGACAATTGTGTAAATAATGACATATTTGAATCTAATTTGTCGCTTTACGATTGACAATTGTGTACAAATTAATATGTCTGTAAATAATTTGTTGCTTCGCAATTGACATTTGTGTAAAAGATAATATATTTGACAATAGTGTAAATAATGACACATTTGTATCTAATTTGTCGCTTCGCGATTGACAATTATGCACAAAATAATATGTTTGTAAATAATTTGTCGCTTCCCAATTGACTTTTGTGTAAAAAATTATATATTTGACAATTGTGTAAATAATGACATATTTGTATCTAATTTGTTGCTTAGCGATTGACAATTGTGTACAAAATAATATGTTTTTTAAATAATTTGTCGCTTCGCGATTGACGTTTGTGTAAATAATAATATATTTGTCAATTGTGTAAATAATGACATATTTGTATCCAATTTCTCGCTTCGCGATTGACAATTGTGTACAAAATAATATGTTTGTAAATAAATTGTCGCTTCGCGATTGACATTTGTGTAAAATATAATATATTTGACAATTGTGTAAATAATGACATATTTGTATCTAATTTGTCGCTTCGCGATTGACAATTGTGTACAAAATAATATGTTTTTTAAATAATTTGTCGCTTCGCGAGTGACATTTGTGTAAAAAATAATATATTTAACAATTGTGTAAATAATGACATATTTGTATCTAATTTGTCGCTTCGCAATTGACATTTGTGTAAAAGATAATATATTTGACAATAGTGTAAATAATGACACATTTGTATCTAATTTGTCGCTTCGCGATTGACAATTATATACAGAATAATATATCTTTTAATAATTTGTCGCTTCGCGATTGACATTTGTGTAAATAATAATATATTTGACAATTGTGTAAATAATGACATATTTGTATCTAATTTGTCGCTTCGCGATTGACAATTGTGTACAAAATAAAATGTTTTTTAAATAATTTGTCGCTTCGCGATTGACATTTGTGTAAATAATAATATATTTGACAATTGTGTAAATAATGACATATTTGTATCCAATTTGTCGTTTCACGATTGATAATTGTGTACAAAATAATATGTTTTTAAATCATTTGTCGCTTCGCGATTGACATTTGTGTAAAAAATAATATATTTAAAAATTGTGTAAATAATGACATATTTGTATCTAATTTGTCGCTTCGCGATTGACAATTGTGTACAAAATAATATGTTTTTTAAATAACTTGTCGCTTCGCGATTGACATTTGTGTAAAAAATAATATATTTAAAAATTGTGTAAATAATGACATATTTGTATCTATATTGTCGCTACGCAATTGACAATTGTGTACAAAATAACATGTTTGTGAATTAATTGTCGCTTCACAATTGACATTTGTGTAAAAAATAATACATTTGACAATTGTGTAAATAATGACATATTTTTATCTAATTTGTCGCTTCGCGATTGACAATTATGTACAAAATAATATGTTTGTAAATAATTTGTCGTTTCCCAATTGACATTTGTGTAAAAAATAATATATTTGACAATTGTGTAAATAATGACATATTTGTATCTAGTTTGTCGCTTCGCAATTGACAATTATGTACAAAATAATATGTCTGTAAATAATTTTTCGCTTCACAATTGACATTTGTGTAAAAAAAATTGACAATTGTGTAAATAATGACATATTTGAATCTAATTTGTCGCTTCACGATTGACAATTGTGTACAAATTAATATGTCTGTAAATAATTAGTCGCTTCGCAATTGACATTTGTGTAAAAAATAATATATTTGACAATTGTGTAAATAATGACATGTTTGTATCTAATTTGTCGCTTTGCGATTGACAATTGTGTAGAAAATAATATGTTTGTGAATAATGTAATGCGTTGCAATTGATATATATTTTTTGAAGAAATTGTAATACTCTTTTTGCTTTTATATAAATTAAATACCAATTCCAAGCCATTTCTAGAGGTTGAACCCTCCCCTTGGGTACGACCTTGTTTGTATTGATAAAAATCGCACATAAAACCCATAATAAAAGGCATAAAAGGTCATTAGCATAACTAATTAATTATGATACAGAAATGGTTTTATAAACGTAAATTACTATAACAAAAGTTGCTTATTCACATATACCACACTGACCTGGATTTAAACCAACAAACTTCGTTTATAGCTACAAAGTTTGCTGCTTCACCACTATCAATTTGCGGTATTGAGTGCAATTACAAAATAATTAATAAAATATTCAGTTTTTCCAAGTTAGTAGCTAGTAAAGCCCAAATAATGTTGATTTATTAAATAAATGTTTGTTTGAAATCTAGTTTTCAATAATAATAGTGACCATATGTATGAAATAGAAAAGGTTTGCAAGAGCTAATAAAATTCGGACATAACGTTTTGAATGTGGCAATCGAATTGGGGCCGCGTGGTGACATGTGATGGCCGCAAACCTGCGGCCAGATTCAATTGTTCAGTGCGCCGCCTGCTGCCGTCGCTAACGGTCTGTCGCTGCTGCCGCTGTTCCCGTTCCGCAGCAGGAAACATAACACAAAACGACGAAGAAGAACTAGCAGGAAAAAAAAGTGGTGTACATGTGAGTGTATGTGTTGGTTGGTTGGTGAAGATCGATCAGCAAAGTGCGCGCGCTACAGGCGCGGCTCGTACGAGATCGCGTTTGACGATCGCTCGCAGGACCGCGTGTTGCAGAGCATTGCAGAGTCGACTCGACCTTACATAAGACCGGGTCGGGGAAATATGTTGAGCCGCGGTGGCCGCGAAGATATCAGTAGTGTTATGCGTCCCACCACGCTGGTGGTGGTGGCATGTTGAGGGCGTGCGGACGTCGTAACCACCGGCCGCGCTACCTCCTGCTGCTGCACACACTGCTGCGACCAGCATGGCGATGCTCAGCTTCGCCGTGACACCGCTGCGACGGCGCAACTGCCTCCTGGTGCTAGCCTTCATCATATTCATCCCGTTCTGCTGCTTCGTGCTCTTCTCCGTGCCCGGTAAATAGCACGTGCTTAAAAGCACACACCCTTGATGCAGGAAGGTGACTGATTGATACTTCTCACACTACACAATGGTAAATCACAACAAATAACACCTTCCTGCATCAACATTTTATTAACAGATTGCGTAATGTGCATTTTAGGTTTTTAATTTAACAACAAAGTTCAACAAAGGTTATCAAACGAATTATAAACTAATTCAATTAATTAATTACTATGTTTACATAAATCAAACTTGATATTTCCGCATAGTTCGCAATAATAATTTAATAGGTAAATCACAATGTCATAATAATAATAGCTTATGTTATAAAAATAGAATCTAACTAAATTGTTTCATTCAAATTCAAAGAAATATAATTTTTAACAAATTGAGTTCATTCAACCTTTCAACTATTTGCGCAAAACTTTCTCCTCAAAACCGGATATTGCATTTTATAGATTTTTCTGTAATCATTTTCTAGTTTCTTATATTAGGAGGAAAAAGTGATGTTGAAATATGTGTGCGACACATGTGTCTCTTCTTCGTATTGCTTTAAAAATAGATGGCACGCAATGTTTGACCGCTTTTCTAGATGCATTTATACAAATTGCAACAATTGTGTGTATAATATACCGGGCAAACAATAAAACAATAAATGAATGCAGAAAATTGCGGTAATTTTTTTATTATTCTTTGCAAATGATGCACAATACAAGAATTTCAGTTCCTGCTTTGACAAAAAAATAATCGTGGAAGAAATTAACCAGTTATGTAATTGCTTGTTTTTATGGATTTTATTTTATTACAATATTTATGTACAGTTGTGGTCTGGAAAATTTTAATTCGCATATTTTGTGTATGCTTATATAATCAAATCGTAAATCAATATTTTTTTAAATTTGATTTAATCAAGCTCACTCACTAGGTGTATTCTAGAAACTTGTAAAAAGTTTTAGAAAAGTTGTCAGATTGTTGCTTAATATATCGGAATCTGGAGTAACTTTTGGACTTTATTAAACTTTGTTTCTTTTAAAAGTTACCTTCTGGTCCCTTAAAGCCCGTTTAATACTATTTGTTGTTATGAGATTTTTTATTTTGACTAACTGTTAACAATTGGACTAAAGTCTTTTAATATTTACAATGTCACTTGTTGTTGATCATTCAATTGTGATTGAGTGGAGAATGATTGAAGATTGGTTTATTATTTATCGTTCGGATAAATTATATTTTCTCATTTTACAATCAATAAGTCGCCCACCACGAATTCACAAATGAAGCAATAAATGGATTTTACTCCTAGTCATAGTTAAATCGTATTTCGACAAAATGACAAGACAATAATACAATAATTTTTAGTCAAGCTACACATAGAATGCTTTTAAAAGTTCCTGCACTTAGTCACAATCAATCGCAAAGCGACAAAATATTTTTAGTTTTTTTGCTTTTAGTACCAAAGCGATAAAATGATTTTCAATCTTTCTGCATTTAGTCATAATCAATCGCAAAGCGACAAAATGTTTTTCAATATTTCTGCTTTTAGTCACAATCAATCGCTAAGCGACAAAATATGTTTCAGTCTTTCTGCACTTAGTCACAATCAATCGCAAAGAGATAAAATGATTTTCAATCATTCTGCATTTAGTCACAATCAATCGCGAAGCGACAAAGTGTATTTTAGTCTGTCTGCAATGACGCGAAGCAATAAAATGTTTTTCAATAATTTTGTTTTTAGTCACAATTAATCGCGAAGCGACTAAATATGTTTCAGTCTTTCTGCGTTTTGTCAGAATCAATTGCGAATCGACAATATGTTTATCTGTCTTTCTGCATTTAGTCACAATAAATCGCGAAGCGACAAAATGTTTTTCATTCTTTCTGCACTTAGTCACAATCAACTGCGAAGCGACAAAATGTGTTTTTAGTGTTTCTGCATTTAGTCACAATCAATCGCGAAGCAACAAAATGTTTCTCAATATTTCTGCTCTTAGTCACAATTAATCGCGAAGCGACAAAATACTTTTTAGTCTTTCTGCACTTAGTCACAATCAATCGCAAAGCAACAAAATGTTTTATAATCTTTTTGCATTTAGTCAAAATCAATCGCGAAGCGACAAAATATGTTTTAGTTTTACTGCACTTGGTCACAATCAATCGCGAAGCTACAAAAAAATTATCAGTCTTCCTGCATTTAGTCACAATTAATTGCGAAGCGACAAAATATGTTTTAGTCTTTCTGCACTTAGTCACAATCGAGAAAATGTTTATTAGTTTTCCTGCTTTTAGACACAATCAATCGCGAAGCGACAAAATGTTTCTCAATCTTTCTGGGTTTAGTCACAATTAATCGCGAAGCGACAACATATGTTTTAGTCTTTCTGCACTTTATCACAATCAAATTTTGAGTCTTCCTGCATTTTGTCAGAATTAATCGCGAAGCGATAAATGTTTTGACAGTCTTCTTGCATTTAGTCACAATCAATCACAAAGCAACAAAATGTTTCTCAATATTTCTGCTCTTAGTCACAATTAATCGCGAAGCGACAAAAAACTTTCTAGTTTTTCTGCACTTAATTGCAAAGCAACAAAATGTTTTTTAATCTTTCTGCATTTAGTTAAAATCAATCGTGAAGCGACAAAATATGTTTCAGTCTACCTGCATTGAGTCACAATCAATCGCGAAGCGACAAAGTATGTTTTAGTGATTCTGCACATACTCACAATCAATCGTGAAGCGACAAAATGTTTCTTTATATTTCTGCTTTTAGTCACAATTAATCCGCAAAGCGACAAAATATGTTTAAGTCTTTTTGCATGATTCTCTCAATTTTTGCTTTTAGTCACATTCAATCGCAAAGCGACATATGTTTTAATCTTTCGGCACTTAGTCACAATCAATCGCAAAGCGACAAAATGTTTATTGGTTTTCCTGCTTTTAGTCACAGTCAATCGCGAAGCGAAAAGTGTGTTTTAGCGTTTCTGCACATACTCACAATTAATCGCGAAGCGACAAAATGTTTTTTCAATATTTCTGCTTTTAGTCACAATTAATCGCGAAGCGACAAAATACTTTTTAGTCTTTCTGCACTTAGTCACAATCAATTGCGAAGCGACAAAATGTTTTATAATCTTTTTGCATTTAGTCAAAATCAATCGCGAAGCGACAAAATATGTTTTAGTTTTACTGCACTTAGTCACAATCAATTGCGAAACGATAAAATGTGTTTTAGTGTTTCTGCATTTAGTCATAATCAATTGCAAAGCGATAAATGTTTCTCAGTTTTCCTGCATTTAGTCACAATCAATTGCGAAGCGACAAAATATGTTTTAATCTTTCTGCGCTTAGTCACAATCAATCGCGAAGCTACAAAATGTGTTTTAGTGTTTCTGCATTTAGTCACAATCAATTGCTAAGCAATAAATGTTTCTCAGTCTTCCTGCATTTAGTCACAATTAATCGCGAAGCGACAAAATATGTTTCAGTCTTCCTGCACTTTATCACAATCAATCTCGAAGCGACAACATGTTTTTCAGTCTTTCTGCGTTTTGCCGAAATCAATCGTGAAGAGACAAAACGTTTTTCAGTCTTGCTACATTGAGTCACAATCAATCGTGAAGCGATAAATTGTGTTTTAGTGTTTCTGCATTTAGTCACAATCAATTGCGAAGTAAATGTTTCTCATTCTTCCTGCACTTAGTCACAATTAATTGCGAAGCGACAAAATATGTTTAAGTCATCTTGCACTTAGCCACAATCAATTGCAAAGCGACAAAATATTTATTAGTTTTCCTGCTTTTAGTCACAGTCAATCGCCAAGCGACAAAGTGTGTTTTAGTGTTTCTGCACATACTCACAATTAATCGTGAAGCGACAAAATGTGTTTTTAGTGTTTCTGCTTTTAGTCACAATTAATCGCAAAGTCACAATCAATCGCGAAGCGACAAAATGTTTATTAGTTTTCCTGCTTTTAGTCACAGTCAATCGCGAAGCGACAAAATGTTTCTCAATCTTTTTGCGTTTAGTTACAATTAATCGCAAAGCGACAAAATATTTTTTAGTGTTTCTGCATTTAATCACAATCAATCGCTAAACGATAAAATGTGTTTAAATCAATCGCGAAGCGACAAAATATATTTTAATCTTTCTGTGATTACTCAGTCTTTCTGCGCTTAGTCACAATCAATTGCGAAGCGACAAAATATGTTTTAGTCTTTCTGCACTTGGTCACAATAAATCGCGAATCTACAAAATGTTTCACAGTCTTCCTGTTTTAGTCACAATCAATCACGAAGCGACAAATAATTTCATAGTCTTTCTGCACATACTCAAAATGTTTATTAATTTTTAGGCATATAGTCACAAACAATCGCGAAGCAAAACAAGGCTTTTTGTCATTATTAATTGTTTTTGTATATTTTTATTTCTATGTCACGATAAGTCGCAAAGCGACAAAATGTTCAGTTTTTTTGTATTTAGTCACAATCAAACGCAAAGAGACAAAATGTTTATCAGATTTTCTGCACTCGGTCACAATGAATTGCGAAGCGGCAAAATATTTTTCAATTTTTTTGCGAATAATCACAATCAAATGCAAAAAGACACAAGACTTTTTGTCATTCTTATTAATTGATTTTAAATTTCTGCGGTTAGTCACAATCATCCGCGAAGCGACAATTGTTTCTCAGTTTTTTTTTACATTTAGTCACAATCAATCGCAAAGTGACACAACGCTTTTAGTCTGGACTTAGTCACAATCAATCGCGAAGCGACAAATTGTTTTTAGTTTATCTGCACTTAGTCACAATTCATCGCGAAGCCACACAAGGCTTTTAGCCATGCTAAATCGCAATGCGACAAAATATTCTTTTGTTTTTCTGCGCTTAGTCACAATCTATCGCAAAGCAACAAAACGTTTCTCAATCTTCCTACCTTTAGTCACAAACAATCGAAAAACGACTAAATGTGTTTCAATCTCTTTGCGCTTAGTCACAATCAAACGCGAAGCAACAAAATATCTCTCAGTTTTTTTGCACTTAGTCACAATTCATCGCGAAGCGACACAAGGTTTTTAGTCATGATAAATCGCAAAGCGACAAAATGTTCTTCTGTTTTCTGCGCTTAGTCACAATTTATTGCGAAGCGACAAAATGTGTCTCAGTCGTTTTGCACTTAGTCACAAATGATTCTCAATCATTCTACGATTAATGACAATCATTCGCAAAGCGACAAAATGTTTCTCAGTTTTTCTGCACTTAGTCATAATCCATCGCAAAGCGATAAAATGTTTCTCAGTCACTTTGAACTTAGTCACGATCAATTGTGAATCGACAAAATGATTCTCAATCATTCTACGCTCAATCACAATCAATCGCAAAGCGACAAAATGTTTCCCAATTTTTTTCCACTTAGTCACAATCAATCGCGAAGCGACAAATAGTTTCTCAATTTTCCTACGCTTAGTCACAAACAAACGAGAAGCGACCAAATGTTTCTCAGTTTTTTTGCGCTTAGTCACAAAGCGACTAAATGTGTTTCAATATTTTTGCGCTTAGTCACAATTAATCGTGAGGCGACAAAATGTTTTTCAGTTTTCCTGCACTTAGTCACAATTAATCGCGAAGCGACACAAAGCTTTTGACCATGATAAATCGCAAAACGACAAAACATTCTTCCGTTTTTCTGCGCTTAGTCACAATCTATCGCGAAGCGACATAATATTTTTCAGTAATTTTGCTTTTAGTCACAATCAATCGCAAAACGACAAAATGATTCTCAATCATTCTGCGCTGAATCACAATCAATCGCAATGTAACAAAACCTTTCTCAATCTTCTTACGCTTAGTCACAAACAAAAAGACTGAGAAACATTTGGTCGCTTCTCAGTCTTTTTGCGCTTAGTCACAATGCGATTAATGTGTTTCAATCTTTTTGCGTTTAGTCACAATCAATAGCAAAGGTACAAAATGTGTATTAATCTTGCTTCGCTTAGTCACAAATCATCGCAAAGCGACAAAATGTTTCTCAGTTTTCCTGCTCTCAGTCAGAATCAATTGCGAAGCGATAAATAGTTTCTATGTCTTTCTGCGCTTAGTCACAATTAATCGCGAAGTGAGAAATGTTTCTCACTCATTTTGCACTTAGTCACAATCAATCGCGAAGCGACAAAATGATTCTGAATCATTCTACGCTTAATCACAATCAATCGCAAAGCGACAAAATATTTCTCAGTCTTTTTGCACTTAGTCACAATCAATTGCGAAGCGACCAAATATTTGTCAGTCTTTCTGCGCTTTGTCACAAAGCAACTAAATGTGTTTTAATCTTTTTGCGCTTAGTCACAGTTAATCGCAAAACATGTTTCTCAGACTTTTTGCGCTTAGTCACAAAGCGACTAAATGTGTTTCAATCTTTTTGCGTTTAGTCACAATTAATCGCGAACGATACAAGGGTTTTAGTCATGCTAAATCGCGATGCGACAAAATATTCTTCCGTTTTTCTGCGCTTAGTCACAATCTATCACGAAGCGACAAAATCTTTCTCAGTCTTCTTGTATATATAATACGCTTAGTCACAAACAATCGAGAAGCGACGAAATGTTTTTCAATTTTCTTGGACTTAGTCATAATCAATCGCGAAGTGACCAAATGTTTCTCAGTTTTTCTGCGCTTAGTCACAAAGCGACTAAATGTGCTTCAATCTTTTTGCGCTTAGTCACAAATAATCGCGAGGTAACAAAATGTTTCTCAGTCTTCCTGCACTCAGTCAAAATCAATCGCAAAGCGACAAATAGTTTCTAAGTTTTTTTGCGCTTAGTCACAATCAATCGCAAAGAAATAAAATATTTCTTAGTCTTTCTGCACTCTGACTAAATATTTCTTGTTTTCTTGCATCTAATCACTGTCAATCGCGAAACGACAAAAGATTTTATAAATTTCCTGCACTTAGTCAAAATCAATCGCAAAGAGATAAAATGTTTCGCAATTATTTTGTAATTAGTCACAATCAATCGCGAAGCGACACATTATTTTAGTCTTTGTACACATTCTCACAATTCGTTGCAAAGCGATAAAATGTTTCTCAGTCTTCCTGCACTTAGTCAGAATCAATTGCGAAGCGACAAATAGTTTTTCTGCGCTTAGTCACAATTAATCGCGAAGCGACAAAAAGTTTCTTAGTCTTCTTGCATCTAGTCACAGTCAATCTCGAAACGACAAAACGTTTCATAAATATCCTGCACTTAGTCACAATCAATCGCAAAACGACAAAACTGTTTCCCAGTTTTATTGCATTTAGTCACAGTCAATCGAGAAGCAAAAAAATGTTTTTCAATTGTTATGAGCTTAGTCACAATAAATCGCAAAGCGACCAAGTGTCAGCCTTCCTGCACTTAGTCACATACTTCAGTCATTATTAATTGTTCTCTAATATTGCTGAACTACGTCATAATAAGTTGCGAAGCGGCAAAATGTTTCTCAGTTTTTTTGAACTTAGTCACAATTAATCGCGAAGTGACAAAATCTTTCTTAGTCTTTTTGCACTTAGTCATAATCAATCTCAAAGCGACAAAATGTGTGTCTCAATCTTTCTGCGCTTAGTCACAAATAATTGCTAGACAACAAAATGTTTCTAAGTTTTTCTGCGCTTAGTCACAATCAATCGCGAAGCGACAAAATGTTTTTCAATTTTCCTACGCTTAGTCACAAACAATCGAGAAGCGACCAAATGTTTCTCAGTCTTTTTGCGCTTAGTCACAAAGCGACTAAATGTGTTTCAATCATTTTGCGTTTAGTCACAATTAATCGCAAAGCTACAAAATGTTTTTCTGCGCTTAGTCACAATTAATCGAGAAGCGATACAAGAGTTTTAGCCAAGATAAATCGCGTAGCGACTAAATATTTCTTCATTTTTCTGCGCTTAGTCACAATCTATCGCGAAGCGACAAAATCTTTCTCAGTCTTCTTGCAATTCAATCGCAAAGCGACAAAACGTTCCTTAATTTTAATACGCTTAGTCACAAACAATCGAGAAGCGACGAAATGTTTCTCAGTCTTTCTGCGCTTAGTCAGAAAGCGACTAAATGTGCTTCAATCTTTTTGCGCTTAGTCACAAATAATCGCGAGATAACAAAATGTTTCTCAGTCTTCCTGCACTCAGTCAAAATCAATCGCAAAGCGACAAATAGTTTCTAAGTTTTCTAGCGCTTAGTCACAATCAATCGCAAAGAAATAAAATATTTCTCAGTCTTTCTGCACTCTGTCTAAATATTTCTTGTTTTCTTGCATCTAATCACTGTCAATCGCGAAACGACAAAACATTTTATAAATTTCAATAGCAAAGAGATAAAATGTTTCGCAATTATTTTGTAATTAACATAACAATCAATCGCGAAGCGACACATTATTTTAGTCCTTGTACACATACTCAAAATTCATTGCGAAGCGACAAAATGTTTCTCAGTCTTCCTGCACTCAGTCAGAATCAATCGCGAAGCGATAAATAGTTTCTAAGTTTTTCTGCGCTTAGTCACAATTAATCGCGTTTTATAGCCTTCTTGCATCTAGTCACAGTCAATCTCGAAACGACAAAACGTTTCATAAATATCCTGCACTCAGTCACAATCACACACAATGTTTTTCCGTTTTTTTGCACTCTCAGTTTTCTTGCACTTAGTCATAATCAAAACAAAATATTTATTAGTCTTTCTGCATTTAGTCACAATCAATCGCGAAGTGACAAAATATTTCTTAGTCAACAACAAAACGTTTCATAAATATCCTGCACTCAGTCACAATCAATCGCTAAGCGACAAAATGTATCGCAATTTTCCTGCGCTTAGTCACAGTTAATCGCGAAGTGACAAAACTGTTTCTCAGTTTTCCTGCATTTAGTCACAATCAATCCAGAAGCGAAAAAATGTTTTTCAATTGTTTTGCGCTTAATCACAATCAATCGCAAAGCGACAAATTATCTCACAATTAATCGCAAAGCGACCAAGTGTACTCAGCCTTCCTGCACTTAGTCACAATCAATTGCGAAGCGACTTAAGGATTTCAGTCATTATTAATTGTTCTCTAATATTTCTGAACTACGTCATAATAAATTGCGAAGCGGCAAAATGTTTCTCAGTTTTTTTAAACTTAGTCACAATTAATCGCAAAGTGACACAAGGCTTATAGCTATGATAAATCGCGAAGCGACAAAATGTTTTTCCGTTTTTTTGCACTTAGTCACAGTCTATCGCGAAGTGACAAAATCTTTCTTAGTCATAATCAATCGCGAAGCGACAAAATGTTTATCAGTCTTCCTGCATTTAGTCACAACCAATCTCAAAGCGACAAAATGTGTCTCAATTTTTCTGCGCTTAGTCACAAATAATCGTGAGGCAACAAATGTTTCTGCGCTTAGTCACACTCAATTGCAAAGCGATAAAATGTGTCTTAATCTTTCTGCACTTAGTCACAATCAATCGCAAAGAGACACAAGGCTTTTAGTCATAACAAATCGCAAAGCGACAGAAGGCTTTTAGTCATTATTAATTGCTCTTAATATTTCTCAATTTTCAGTCATCCTGCACTTAGTCAAAGTTAATCGCGTAGCGACAAAAAGCTTTTTTAGTCAATATAACAGTAATCCCAGAACATCATGACCTATGAAATATGTGAAATGTAAGCCCGAATGAAGGATTCTAAAACGGCCAAGGCATGAGCGCAAGAAAGAAGTTTTGTGTATATTAAGTTGCTTATACCGGCCAATTTATTTTTGGCTTGCTACGCAATCCATTTAATCATTTTTGAAGACACAATCACAAAAAATATCAGTCATAAACTGACCAAAAACGTCGTGGAAAACCCATTTACCGCAAGGAATTCATACAAATTTGTTAGAAAATTGCATAATTAATAATTTCATGGAATAAATGGGGGTTATTTATTGCATGAAATTCATCAAAATTAGTCTCTTATATTGGCAGGTCTTATTCCGCAGAAGCTGTCATAAATAGAATAAAAGTTTCGGCCAATATGTGGAATTGTTAATGCTTTTTCCTTTGACTTCCTGACTGCGCCATTTTTATGTTCATAAAATTTAAAGTATCATATTTTATTTTTCCTCATCTTATTCACTTAACATTTTTTTATAAATTTTATGTATTTTTGTAAATTGTAATAAAAATTATGAATTCTTACACCATACACTTGTCTTGTGGCGAAACCAACATAGCAACGTTATGGTTGACACCACACAACGCATGTTTTGGAAGCAAGCATTTACATTAGTTAAATAACACTTTGCACTTTAAAAATAATAAAAAAACAGCTTTCTATACCACAATCTACTATCAACACAAATTTAATGGTAATAAATATATTTTCACAACAATACTACCGTAAAATTTAAACACATAATTATTTTTTATGGAATATTATAATAATTTAACTGTAAATTGTTAAACAATATAATTAAATGCGAGTAATTTTAACATAATAATCTATTACTACTTGGAAAATTTGTACAAACTTACCCTTCCAAATGATAGAACTTAACAATAATATTGTTGTTTACGTATAATTATTTCCGCTGTACTAATCAGTAAATGTACTAGAAACGTAGACATAGATTTCACATGTTTTACATATTTCATTTAAACACCTGTGCAGTCTTCTATAAAATACGTTTTGATTGCGTAAATATTTTTAATGAAAACATATTCTGAGAACTTGGTCAAGGCAAATAAACAAACAATAAACAAAATGCAAATCATACATTTTTTTACATGTACATGTTTGCAACTACATAAGAAATGTATTTACTACTAACCGACTTTATATTACGACTACAAATGGTACCATCAGCTTGTTTGGAAATAAGTTTATATAGAAGGCCAACTAGATGCTTGTTTTAGATGTACTTTTTATATTTATAGCTGTTTAGTTGTTGTTCCATATCAAAATAATATATGTAACTCAGGCAGAATTCAATTGACTTATTAATTGAGTATAATGAGCCAATCTCATTGAGAAGCAAAAGAATGATAAATAGTTGAATAATTCGAGTATGACTAAACTCTTTGAGATGCAAGACAATGACAATTAATCAAATTAGTGCTAATCGCGAAGCGACACAGTATTACAGAATACAAGAAAATCGACTTAAGTAAAATCGCGAAGCGACACAGTATGACTGAATACTTTGAAATGCAAGAGAATGAAATTAATCGTATTAGTGTCAATCGCGAAGCGACACAGTATTATATAATGCAAAAATATTGATTTAAATAAAATCGCGAAGCGACACAGTATGTCTGAATACTTTGAAATGCAAGAGAATGACAATTAATCGTTTTAGTGTCAATCGCGAAGCAACACAGTATCACAGAACGGAAGAAAATTGACATAATTAAAATCGCAAAGCGACACAGTATGACTGAATACTATAAAATGCAAGAGAATGACAATTAATTGTATTAGTGTCAATCGCGAAGCGACACAGCATCTCAGAACGCTAGAAAATTGACTTAAGTAAAATCGCGAAGCGAGACAGTATCACAGAATTCTAGAAAATTGAATTAAATAAAATCGCGAAGCGACACATTATGAGTGAACACTTTGAAGTGCAAGAGAATTACTATTAATCGTATTAGTGTCAATCGCGAAGCGACACAGTATCACAGAATGCAAGAAAATTGATTTAAGTAAAATCGCGAAGGGACACAGTATCACAGAATGCAAGAAAATTTATTTAAATAAAATCGCGAAGCGACACAGTATGACTGAATACTTTGAAACGCAAGAAAATATTAGTGTCAATCGCAAAGCGACACAATATCACAGAATGCAAGAAAAATGAATTAAGTAAAACTGCGAAGCGACACAGTATCACAGTATGACTGAATTTAAGTAAAATCGTGAAGCGACACATTATGAGTGAATACTTTGAAAGAGAGTGACAATTAATTGTATTAGTGTCAATCGCGAAGCGACACAGTATCACAGAATGCAAGAAAATTGATTTATGTAAAATTGCGAAGCGACACAGTATCACAGAGTGCTAGAAAATTGATTTAAGTAAAATCGTGAAGCGACACATTATGACTGAATACTTTAAAATGCAAGAGAATGAAATTAACCGTATTAGTGTCAGTCGCGAAGCGACCCTGTATTATATAATGCAAGAATATTGATTTAAATAAAATCGCGAAGCGACACAGTATGTCTGAATACTTTGAAATGCAAGAGAATGACAATTAATCGTTTTAGTGTCAATCGCGAAGCGACATAGTATCACAGAATAGAAGAAAATTGATTTAAGTAAAATTGCAAAGGGACACAGTATCACAGAACGCAAGAAAATTGATTTAAATAAAATCGCGAAGCGACACAGTAGGACTGAATACTTTGAAATGCAAGAGAATGACAATTAATCGTTTTAGTGTCAATCGCGAAGCGACACAGTATCACAGAATGCAAGAAAATCGACTTAAATAAAATCGCAAAGCGACACAGTATGACTGAATACTTTGAAATGCAAGAGAATGACAATTAATCGTTTTAGTGTCAATCGCGAAGCGACACAGTATCACAGAATGCAAAAAAATCGACTGAAATTAAATCGCAAAGCGACACAGTATGACTGAATGCTTTGAAATACAAGAGAATGACAATTAATCGTTTTAGTGTCAATCGCGAAGCGACACAGTATCACAGAATGCAAGAATTTCGACTTAAGTAAAATCGCGAAGCGACACAGTATCACAGAATGCTAGAAAATTGAATTAAGTAAAATCACAAAGAGACTAATTATGAGTGAATATTTTTAAAAGGAAGACAATGATTATTAATTGTATTAGTGTCAATCGCGAAGCGACACTGTATCACAGAAGGCAACAAAATTAATTTAAATAAAATAGTGAAGCGACACAGTATGACTGAATACTTTGAAACGCAAGAAAATATTAGTGTCAATCGCAAAGCGACACAATATCACAGAATGCAAGAAAAATGAATTAAGTAAAACTGCGAAGCGACACAGTATCACAGTATGACTGAATTTAAGTAAAATCGTGAAGCGACACATTATGAGTGAATACTTTGAAAGAGAGTGACAATTAATTGTATTAGTGTCAATCGCAAAGCGACACAGTATCTCAGAATGCAAGAAAATTGAATTAAGTAAAATCGCAAGCGAGACAATATCACAGAATGCAAGAAAATTGACTTAAGTGAAATTGCGAAGCAACACAGTATCGCAGAATGCAAGAAAATTGATTTAAGTAAAATCGCGAAGCGACACAGTATGACTTAATACTTTGAAATGCAAGAGAATTACTATTAATCGTTTTAGTGTCAATCGCGAAGCGGCACAGTATCAAATATTGCAAGAAAATTGACTTAAGTGAAATTGCGAAACGACACAGTACGACTGAATACTTTGAAATGCAAGAGAATGATAATTATTCGTTTTAGTGTCAATTGCGAAGCGACACAGTATCACAGAATACAAGAAAATTGACTTAAATAAAATCGCAAAGCAACACAGTATGACTGAATACTTTGAAATGTAAGAGAATGACAATTAATCGTTCTAGTGTCAATCGCGAAGCAACACAGTATCACAGAATGCAAAAAAATTAATTTAAGTAAAATCGCGAAGCAACACAGTATCACAGAATGCAAGAAAATTGAATTAAGTAAAATCGCGAAGCGACACAGTATCACAGAATGCAAGAAAATTGATTTATGTAAAATCGCGAAGCGACACAGTATCACAGAGTGCTAGAAAATTGATTTAAGTAAAATCGTGAAGCGACACATTATGACTAAATACTTTAAAATGCAAGAGAATGAAATTAATCGTATTAGTGTCAATCGCGAAGCGACCCTGTATTATATAATGCAAGAATATTGATTTAAATAAAATCGCGAAGCGACACAGTATGTCTGAATACTTTGAAATGCAAGAGAATGACAATTAATCGTTTTAGTGTCAATCGCGAAGCGACATAGTATCACAGAATAGAAGAAAATTGATTTAAGTAAAATTGCAAAGGGACACAGTATCACAGAACGCAAGAAAATTGATTTAAGTAAAATCGCGAAGCGACACAGTAGGACTGAATACTTTGAAATGCAAGAGAATGACAATTAATCGTTTTAGTGTCAATCGCGAAGCGACACAGTATCACAGAATGCAAGAAAATCGACTGAAATTAAATCGCAAAGCGACACAGTATGACTGAATGATTTGAAATACAAGAGAATTACAATTAATCGTTTTAGTGTCAATCGCGAAGCGACACAGTATCACAGAATGCAAGAAAATCGACTTAAATAAAATCGCAAAGCGACACAGTATGACTGAATACTTTGAAATGCAAGAGAATGACAATTAATCGTTTTAGTGTCAATCGCGAAGCGACACAGTGTCACAGAATGCAAGAATTTTGACTTAAGTAAAATCGCGAAGCGACACAGTATCACAGAATGCTAGAAAATTGAATTAAGTAAAATCACTTAGATACTAATTATGAGTGAATATTTTGAAATGCAAGACAATGATTATTAATTGTATTAGTGTCAATCGCGAAGCGACACTGTATCACAGAAGGCAACAAAATTAATTTAAATAAAATAGTGAAGCGACACAGTATGACTGAATACTTTGAAACGCAAGAAAATATTAGTGTCAATCGCAAAGCGACACAATATCACAGAATGCAAGAAAAATGAATTAAATAAAACTGCGAAGCGACACAGTATCACAGTATGACTGAATTTAAGTAAAATCGTGAAGCGACACATTATGAGTGAATACTTTGAAAGAGAGTGACAATTAATTGTATTAGTGTCAATCGCGAAGCGACACAGTATCTCAGAATGCAAGAAAATTGAATTAAGTAAAATCGCAAGCGAGACAATATCACAGAATGCAAGAAAATTGACTTAAGTGAAATTGCGAAGCAACACAGTATCGCAGAATGCAAGAAAATTGATTTAAGTAAAATCGCGAAGCGACACAGTATGACTTAATACTTTGAAATGCAAGAGAATTACTATTAATCGTTTTAGTGTCAATCGCGAAGCGGCACAGTATCAAATATTGCAAGAAAATTGACTTAAGTGAAATTGCGAAACGACACAGTACGACTGAATACTTTGAAATGCAAGAGAATGATAATTAATCGTTTTAGTGTCAATTGCGAAGCGACACAGTATCACAGAATACAAGAAAATTGACTTAAATAAAATCAGTATCACAGATTGCATGAAAAGTAATTTAAATAAAATCGCGAAGCGACACAGTATGACTGAATACTTTGAAATGCAAGAGAATGACAATTAATCGTTCTAGTGTCAATCTCGAAGCGACACAGTATCACAGAATGCAAGAACATTGACTTAAATAAAATCGCAAAGCAACACAGTATGACTGAATACTTTGAAATGTAAGAAAATGACAATTAATCGTTCTAGTGTCAATCGCGAAGCGACACAGTATCACAGAATGCAAAAAAATTAATTTAAGTAAAATCGCGAAGCAACACAGTATCACAGAATGCAAGAAAATTGAATTAAGTAAAATCGCGAAGCGACACAGTATCACAGAATGCTAGAAAATTGATTTAAGTAGAATCGCGAAGCGACATATTATGAGTGAATACTTTGAAATGCAAGAGAATGACAATTAATTGTATTCGAGTCAATCGCGAAGCGACACAGTATCACAGAATACAAGAAAATTGATTTAAGTAAAATCGCGAAGCGACACAATATCACAGAATGCAAAAAAATCAATTCAAGTAAAATCGCGAAGCGACACAGTATTGCAGAATACAAGATAATCAACTTAAGTGAAATGCAAGAGAAAGACAATCACTTGTATAAGTGTCAATCGCGAAGCGACACAGTATCGCAGAATGCTAGAAAATTGAATTAAGTAAAATTGCGAAGTGACACATTATCAGTGAATATTTTGAAATGCAAGAGAATGACTATTAATTGTATTAGTGTCAATAGCGAAGCGACACAGTATCACAGAATGCAAGAAAAATGATTTAAGTAAAATCGCGAAGCAACAAAGTATGAGTGAATACTTTGAAATGTAAAAGAATGACAATTAATCGTATAAGTGTTAATCGCGAAGCGACACAGTATCACAAAATACAAGAAAAACGACTTAAGTAAAATCGCAAAACGACACAGTATGACTAAATGCTTTGAAATGCAACAGAATGACAATTAATCGTTTTAGTGTCAATCGCGAAGCGAAACAGTACCACATAATGCAAGAAATTCGACTTAAATAAAATCGCGAAGCGACACAGTATCACAGATGGCAAAAAAATCGACTTTTTGAACATTATGGTTATGAATATTATTTTAACGTACTAATATTATTAAGATTTTTGTAACTTAAACGTGTTTAGCAACATTATAGGTTTTAAATCAGAAAATTTCATAAAATTTGCTTAGCTAGATTTTCTTTTATGACGGTTTAAGCAAGAATTTCTCCGTTTTTTGCAACTGTAAGGTTACAAAAATTATTTAATTTAATAATATTAGGATTTTTGTAATTTAAACGTGTTCAGCAATATTATAGCTTCTTAATCAGAAAATTTCATAAAATTTGCTCGATTAGTTTTTATTTTATGGAGGTTTAAGCAAGATTTTTTCCGTTTTTTGCAACTATAATGTTACAAAAACCATTTAATTGTAGATATAGTAGGATTTTTGTAATTTATACGTGTTCAGCAATATTATAGCTTCTTAATCAGAAAATTTCATAAAATTTGCTTGAGTATTTTTTGTTTTATGGCGGTTTAAGAAAGATTTTTTCCGTTTTTTGCAACTACAGCGTTACAAAAACCAGTTAATTCTAGTAATGTTATAATTTTTGTAATTTTAACGTGTTCAGCCACATTAAAGCTTTTTAATCAGAAAATTTCATAAACTTTGTTGGGCTACTTTTTGTTTTATGGCGGTTTAAGCAAGATTTTCTCCGTTTTTTGCAACTATAATGTTAAAAAAAACCATTTAAATGTTGCAATATTAGAAATTTTGTAATTTTAGCGTGTTCGGCAACGTTATAACCTCTTAATCCGAAAATTTTATGAACTTTGCTAGACTAGTTTTTGTTTTAGGGCGGTTTAAGCAAAATTTTCTCCTCTCTTCTAGTAATATTAGTATTTTTGTAATTTAAACATGTTCAACAACATTAAAGCTTCTTAGTTAGTAAATTTCATAAAACTTGCTCGATTAGTTTTTGTTTTATGGCGGTTTAGGCAAGATTTTTTCCGTTTTTTGCAACTATAATGTTTCAAAAACCATTTCTTTGTAGCAATATTAGGATTTTTGTAACTTTAATGTGTTCAGCAACATAATAGCTTCTTAATCAGAAAATTTCATAAAATTTGCTTGACTAGTTTTTGTTTTATGGCGGTTTAAGCAAGATTTTTTCCGTTTTTTGCAACTATAATGTTGTAAAAACTATTTTTTGTAGCAATATTAGGATTTTTGTAACTTTAACGTGTTCAGCAACATTATAGCTTCTTAATCGGAAAATTTCATGAAATTTGCTTGACTAATTTTTGTTTTTTTGGCGGTTTAAGCAAGATTTTTTCCGTTTTTTGCAACTTTAATGTTGCAAAAACCATTTAATTGTAGCAATATTAAAATTTTTGTAATTTAAAGGTATTCATCAACATTATAGCTTCTTAATCAGAAAATTTCATAAAATTTGTTTGACTAGTTTTTGTTTTATGGTAGTTTACGTAAGATAATTTCCGCTTTTTGCAGAAAAAGAACTGACTTAAGTATAGAACTTCCTGCCAAGCCACTAAATTATAAAACTATGAATTGCAAAGCGACATAGTATCACAAAAACTTAAAAAAATAAGTAAAGTAAATCGCGAAGCGACACAGTATCACAAAAACTTCAAAATATAACTAAAGTCAATCGCGAAGCGACTTAGTGTGTTAGAACTGAATACAAAGTAATAAAGTTTAAATTAATTGAATCAAATAAATAAACTATCAATCGCGAAGCGACATAGTATCACAAAAACTTTAAAAAATTAAGTAAAGTAAATTGCGAAGCGACACAGTATCACAAAAACTTAAAATAATAACTAAAATTAATCGCAAAGCGACTCAGTATGTTAGAACTGAATGCAAAGTAATAAAGTATAAATCAATTGAATCAAATGAGCTTACTATCAATCGCGTAACGACACAGTATCACAAAAACTTCAAAATATAACTAAAGTTAATCGCGAAGCGACTCAGTTTGTTAGAACTGAATGCAAAGTACTAAAGTATAAAATAATTGAATCAAATGAGCTTACTATTAATCACGAAGCGACATAGTACCACAAAAACTAAAAAAAAAAATAAGTTAACTAAATCGCGAAGCGACACACTATCACAAAAACTTCAAAAAATAACTAAAGTCATATCAACAAATTATTAGAATAAATCCACATTTGTCTTGTTGAATATCGCATAATAATAACTGAATTAATGTTGAAATTAGTGCAAAGGGCATCAAGTATAATAAATGGCAATTATAAAACAAACGCAATTACGTTAATGAAAAATGTAAATTATAGAAATCTTAACGGCCTTGAGATAAACGAGGTCAATCATTGTAAACTGTTGTTAATGAGCAAGGGATAACAGCATAACATAACATGGCAACCGACAATATTCAATTGTGATGGAAACAAAAAAAAAGTGTACTCGTATAATGAAGTGCTGCTTGTTGCATGAAACGATCGATGTTACTGAGTGCCATCGTGTATAATGAAAAAAATTGAAACGCAACAGGTAACAGAAATCGAAGCTATCAATAGAAAAAAATTGAAATGATTACCTTGATATGATTACAGTACACACAACACACTCGTAACTAAACTGATGGGAATTATGACTGCGTGTGTCGGATGAATAATGCACGAAAAACACACTCGATGCATATTTTATGGTCGGGAAACGGTTACGTTTCACGTTTCCATTTGGGGAAATTGCGGGAAAAAATGCATTAAAATATGTATACGTTATTTGATCGCTGTTAGTTTTTCTTTTCGAGCATGAAATTTCAAATAATGTTGAATTAATATGCGAAAGCATGCGGAATTTGTTTTATTTTTATCACAATTTGAATAGAATAAACAATAAAAAAGCATGTTTATTAGATGCGCTGATGTTTATCTGTCAAACACGTCATGTTTGTGTCAAATCACGCCGTGGCATAATTAGTGTTGTTGGATTATATAAACTTATTATTTATAGCAACATTTCACCAATTATTAAAGTATTATAAAGAATGCACAATTTATCTATGGACATTTTTAATTTTGTTTTTGTGTGATCTGATCATTTTATTATAATTTCATTTTATAACAATATTTCATGTTGTCAATCATCAACTACATTGTTTGTCATAGATAATAATAATAATAATTTATTCATCAATCAAACAATGTCAACATACTTAGTAATGGTTGAAATTGAATATTTATTCGCTATAACTATATCTATTGATTTATCTGTCCGACAATCACACACAAAATTAAGCGTTAATTATAGATGATGTGGCTATTGGACTGTGAAATCGGAACATAATTATTGATTTATACAAACGCTGCTTATTAATTCTAATAAAAATCAGTCAATTGACCAATCACAGTCTGTATGTAGAAAAATGGTAACATTTTCTAGTTATAACATAAAAAAACTCTCATCATTGGGATTACCTAATAAATGAAATATTCACACGAGTTGGGAGGGTGGTCAGTTCAATTGCTTTTTATACACAGTGCGCGCCGGCACGAACCGTTTAATGTTTCATGTGGACGAGCGGTCTCATTAAATTTTATGACAGCTGTCTCGTTAATGATCTACCAGCACTTGTTACATTTCACGGTTGCAATGAATAACAAGTGTAATATTTATTACAATTCAATTTTTAAGAATCTACTAACTAATTGGATTCAACTCTTAATTAATATAGTGTCATCTTTTTAGTTCATTAAATCAAACTGAACTATTAAATTGTTTTTTCAAAATAAATAATTTTTTTAATTCCCCTTAATTAATGCAGTTTATTTAATCATTATTGTTTTTGTATTTTTGACTTATCAGTCGTTGTTGCAATCTGACATTGATATAATGAACGGATGTTCAACCATAATAAAAAGATAATTAATAATAACGTAAACAAATTGAAATGTGTATTATGAGGGCATAATGTGATAATAATTGTACCCCTGATTTTACGCTCAATGATTTTTTTATATTTAAATTAGTTTTTGTTATTGTTTTTATACTTATAACTATACAGATTCTTGATTTAGAATATCGTGTTTATTAATTTGAGGTTATGTCAAGTTCAGCGTATGGATTTAAGCACATATTTTACAGTTGGTACTAGTGGTACTTAGGTATGCTGGTACTAAATTACAAAAAAATCTAAAGTACCAATTTTAAGTTATGGAATTTTGAGTTTCTTATTAAGATTCTTGATTTAAGATGTTAAGTTAATTAATTTGAGGTTATGTCAAATTTAGCGTATGGATTTTTGTACTTATTTTATAGTTGGTACTAGTGGTACTTAGGTATGCTGGTACTAAATTACACAAAAATCTAATGTACCAATTTTGTGTTATGGAATTTTGAGTTTTCTATTAAGATTCTTGATTTAAGATAATTTGAGGTTATGTCGTATAGATTTTTGTACATATTTTACAGTTGGTAGTAGTGGTACTTAGGTATGCTGTCACTAAATTACACAAAAATCTAATGTACCAGTTTTGAGTTATGGAATTTTGAGTTTCCTATTAAGATTTTTGATTTGAGTTGTCATGTTGATTAATTTGAGGTTATGTCAAATTTAGCGTATGAATTTTTGTACATTTTTTACAGTTGGTACTAGTGGTACTTAAGTAAGCTGGTACTAAATTACAAAAAAATCTAATGTACAAATTTTGAGTTATGGAATTTTGAGTTTCTTATTAAGATTCTTGATTTAAAATGTCGTGTTGACTAATTTGAGGTTATGTCAAATTCAGCGTATGGATTTCTGTGCATATTTTACAGTTGGTATTAGTAGTACTTAGGTATGCTGATACTAAATTACGCCAAAATCTAATGTACCAGTTTTGAGTTATGGATTTTTAAGTTTTCTATCAAGATTCTTGATTTAAGATGTCATGTTGATTAATTTGAGGTTATGCCAAATTCAGCGTATGGATTTTTGTACATATTTTACAGTTGGTATTAGTGGTACTTAGGAATGCTAATACTAAACCACACAAAAATCTAATGTACCAGTTTTGAGTTTTTTTAATTTTGAATTTCCTACAAAGATTCTTGATTTAAGATGTCATATTGATTAATTTGAGGTTATGTCAAATTAGGCGAATGGATTTTTGTACATATTACACAGTTGGTACTAGTGGTACTTAGGTATGCTAGTCCTAAATTATACAAAAATCTAATGTACCAGTTTTTAGTTATAGAATTTTGAGTTTCTTGATTTAAGATATCATGTTGATTAATTTGAGGTTATGCCAAATTCAGCGTATAGATTTTTGTACATATTTTACTGTTGGTACTAGTGAATTACACAAAAATCTAATGTACCAGTTTGAAGCTATGGAATTTTGAGTTTTCTATTAAGGTTCTTGATTTGAAATGTCATGTTGATTAATTTGAGGTTATGTCAAATTCAGCGTATGGATTTTTGAACATATTTTACAGTTGGTACTACTGGTATTTAGGTATGCTAGTACTAAATTACACAAAAATCTAATGTACCAGTTTTAAGTAATGGAATTTTTAGTTTCCAATTAGGATTCTTGATTTAATGTTGATTAATTTGAGGTTATATCAAATACAGTTGGTACTAGTGGTACTTAGGTATGCTGGTACTAAATTACAAAAAAATCTAATGAACCAGTTCTGAGTTATAGAATTTTGAGTTTCTTATTAAGATTCTTGATTTAATTTGTCATGTTGAATAATTTGAGGTTATGTCAAATTTTCCGTATGGATTTTGGTACTTATTTTACAGTTGATACTAGTGGTACTTAGGTAAGCTGGTACTAAATTACAAAAAAATTTAATGTACAAATTTTGAGTTATGAAATTTTGAGTTTCTTATTAAGATTCTTGCTTTAAAATGTTGTGTTGACTAATTTGAGGTTATGTCAAATTCAGCGTATGGATTTCTGTGCATATTTTACGGTTGGTATTAGTGGTACTTAAGTATGCTGATACTAAATTACACCAAAATCTAATGTACTAGTTTTAAGTTATGGAATTTTGAGTTTTTTATTAATATTCTTGATAAATGTTTAAACTAGTGTTCCCCGCTCACCCGCATGAGTGTTTGAGATCCATTTTTTTTGTTTACGTAACACTTGGGTGGGTGGATGGTAACTAAGTTCAAGTTTTGTAGTCGTGTGATTTTTATTGGTGTGCCCAGTCCAATCGCCCAAGTGTTTGTGATCACTTCTTCATGTTTAGTGGTCGGTGATTTATATTAGCGTGCCTCGCCCACCCGCCCGACTCTTTGTGTTCCAACTGTTTGATCACAAACACTTGGGTGGGTGGGTGGGAACTAAGTTTAAGTTTTGTGGTCGTCTTTTTTCTATTTGTGTGCCCCGACCACCAAAAGTGTTTGTGATCCAACTGCTTGATCACAAACACTTGGATGGGTGGGCGGGAACTAAGTTCAAGTTTTTTGGTTGTGTGATTTTTATTCAACCCCGCTCACCCGCCCGAGTGTTTGTGATTCAACTACTTACTCACAAACACTTGGGTGGATGGGTAGAAACTAAGTTCATGTTTAGAGGTCGGTAATTTCTATTGGCGTACCCCGCCCACCCGCACAAGTGTTTGTGATCTAACTGCTTCATCACAAACACTTGGGTGGGTGACCGGGAATTAAATTCAAGTTTTGTGGTCGTGTGGTTTCTATTGGTATGCCCAGGAACTAAGTTCAAGTTTTTTGGTTGTGTGATTTTTATTAGTGTACCCCGCTCACCCGCCCGAGTATTTGTGATCCAACTGCTTGATCACAAACACTTGGGTGGGTGGGCGGGAACTAAGTTTATGTTTAGAGTTCGGTGATTTCTATTGGCGTACCCCGCCCAGCCGCCCAAGTGTATGTGATCTAACTGCTTCACCACAAACACTTGGGTGGGTGGCCGGGAATTAAATTCAAGTTTTGTACTTGTGTGGTTTCTATTGGTATGCCCCGCCTACCCGATTAAGTGTTTGTGATCCAACTGCTTGATCACAAATACTTGGCAGGGTTGGCGCAAACTAAGTTTAGGTTTTGTGGTCGTGTGATTTCTCTTGGTGTGCGCCGCCTAAGTGTTTGTGTTCCAACTACGTGATCACAAATACTTGACTGGGTGAGCGAGAACTAAGTTCAAGTTTTGTGATTGTGTGATTTCTATTGGTGTGAACCGCCTACCCGCCCGAATGTTTGTGATCCAACTGCTTTATCACAAACACTTTGGTGGGTGGGCGGGAACTAAGTTTAAGTTTTGTGGTAGTGTGATTTCTATTGGTGTGTCCCGCCCACCCGCCAAAGTGTTTGTGATGCAACCTTGATCATATGGAATATGGAATTTTGAGTTTTCTATTAATATTCTTGATTTATGTTTAAACTAGTGTTCCCCGCTCACCCGCATGAGTGTTTGTGATCTAGTTTTTTGTTTACAAAACACCTAGGTGGGTGGGCGGTAACTAAGTTCAAGTTTTGTGAACGTGTGATTTTTATTGGTGTGCCCCGTCCACCCGCCCAAGTGTTTGTGATCACTTGGTTGGATGGGCGGAAACTAAGTTTATGTTTAGTGGTCGGTTATTTATATTGGCGTACTTCGCCCACCCGCCCGACTCTTTGTGATCCAACTGTTTGATCACAAACATTTGGGTGGGTGGGCGGGAACTAAGTTCAAATGTATTGGTCGTGTGATTTTTATTAGTGTGCCCCGCCCACCCACCCGTGTTTTTGTGATCCAACTGCTTGATCACAAACACATGGGTGGGTGGGCGGGAACTAAGTTAAAGTTTTATGGTCATGTAATTTTTATTGATGTGCCCCGCCCACCCGCCTAAGTGTTTGTGATCCAACTATTTCATTACAAACACTTGGGTGGGTGGGCGGAAATTAAGCTTAATTTTTGTGGTCGTGTGATTTCAATTGGCTTGGGGCGCCTAAGTGTATCCAACTGCTTGATCATAAACATTTGGGTGGGTGGGCGGCAACTAAGTTCCAGTTTTGTAGTTGTGTGATTTTTATTGGTGTGCTCCGCCCACCCGCCCAAGTGTTTGTGATCCAACAGCTTGATCACAAACATTTGGTTGAGTGGGCGATAACTAAGTTTATGTTTAGTGGTCGGTGATTTCTAAAGGCGTGCCCCGCCCACCCACAACTGTTTGATCACAAACACTTTGGTGAGTGGGCGGGAACTAAGATCAAGTTTTGTGGTCGGTGATTTTTATTGGCGTGCCCTGCCCGCCTGTCCTAAGTAAGTACTAAGTTCAAATTTTGTGGTTGTGTGATTTCTATTGCTTTGTCCCGCCCACCCGCCCATTTGTTTGTGATCCAACTGCCTGATCACTAACACTTGGGTGGGTGGGCGGAAACTGAGTCCAAGTTTTGTGGTAGTGTAGTTTCTATTGGTGTGCCCCGCCCACCCGCCCGAGTGTTTGTAATGCAACTGCTTGATCACAAACACTTGGGTGGGTGGGCGGGAACTAAGTTCAAGTTTTGAGGTCGTGTGATTTCTATCTGTGAATTTAATTGCCTGTAAAATCACTGCCAATTGAACAATTTTCAACTAAACAATTTACAGCCAATTATAAATGTTTACCATTCTTATCGATTATAAATAACATCGCTAATAGCTTAACTACAATAATAAAATTTTCCATTTTCCATTTGATTAAATATATCAACTCTACACTAATAATTATTTTTAAGTGCGTTTAAATTAAGATTGTAAACACACACCGAGTGTTGACTAATAATAATTCCCAAGGCCAGTAGTTCTCTATTTATCTTAGTAATTTTCTCTAGGTAAAGTTGTCTTTATTTACATATCACATTGGTAAATGCAAATGCGTAGCCACATATACTATCTTAGCTTAAACAGATTTAATTTTTTATTGCATAATTAAAACATAAAACGTCTTATATAATGCTTTAATTTTTAATTAAAAAATTACAACAATTTTTATTTGTTTCAGGTAAGCAATGATTGCAATGACTTGTAAGTATACATATTTTTAGCTGTATATAACCCAAATTTCATTCCCTTATCTTTTAAACTGAACCAAGCCTAGCACGCACAGTAACAAAAAAATTCCCCATTTTTATTCCAACAAACAACAGCAACGGAATAATTTAGGAAGCAATTTTGGCGATCGTATAATTTTCAATTAATATTTAATCCTCGAGTTTTCTACATCCCTACTGTGCCCTAGAATAAGAATAAGCGTCTGTTTAGCCTTTTAAAATATACATTTATACACGCACAGAGACAGACAACTAACTAACAAACACACCCTGCCCGCCAGGAAGGAAAATCGATTCGATATGCAACACCCTTCTCCCACATTTCGATTTACACGCGATCCATCCACCTGGGGGAGGTGAAGGAAATATTTGCATTCGCGACTCGTTCGTTCATTCGTTCGTTGCTTTTAATAAATGTAAAAGGTGACCTTAAACGGTGGTTTGCAAATCGCGTTAGGTTAATTAAATATGGATTTTAAAATAGAAAAAAATATTACATGTCTGCGGTCTGGGATTTACTCTATCCAAGCAAGTTCATAAATAGAATGATTATTATTAATTATATTGATTGCAATATAGGATATAATTTAATTTACTAAAAAAAATCATGGCCAAATGTGAAATTATCAAATAAGCTAGCAGAAAATGTCAATTGTGATAGTAGTAATTGTCAAATTAGGACTCTCAATTGACATTTTGTTAATGTCACATTTGACAGTTATTAATGCAGCAACATTGATCTCTAGATCATGTTTTCATCATCAAGAAGTTGGAAAAAAATTGGAATTTGCAAGCGTGACTACCATCGAATAATTTAAACTGGATTGCCCCTTTTCCCTACAAAAATATTGACACGTACAGCGTCGTTTTTAAAGTTTTTATGAGGCAAAACGCCAACCAACTCAATATCCAAACGATAAGATTTCAGTTATCACTTATTTTGTATGTTGAACTTCATACAATACTCTATGCCTTCATTCTTTGGGCTAAAGATTTGCAGTTATATTTAACGAATAAAAAAATAATGAAGAACTAAATAAAAACTCCACTTTTTAAAAATTAATTGCGGAGAAACGACTTATCGCATCATTTTTTTAAAGATTGATGGCTCAGATTGGACTTTCTTTTCAATTATATTCAGGCATTTTTTTCGTAACTATTCTCCTTTCATGTAATATTTTTCGATAATAAAAATTATCATCTACGCCACTGACTTTCAATTATACCAACCCATATTAATTACCAATCTAATTAAAACTCTATAGAGATTTTCCATTTGACAAAATAGTCGCACTTGGTGGCACTAATTCATTGATTTTTGAATTTATTTGTCAAACGCTTTTTTCATTTTTTATGTGTTTTTCAAGATAGAGAACGTCCCACAAACGCCAAATATTTTCTTTGCGTTTGTCAAGTGTGAGACGCTGTTGCTCGCAATATTGAAAAATGTAAAAATGCACCGGGTGCATAAAGTGCGCAAATGGAACACACCTATTGTAGTAAAGTTTTGTCAATCTAATTAAATATTTTCATTGAAGTCACTAATATAAAATTGCTGCCAACTCAATAATAATTGCGCAATTATAAATGATAAAAAGAAGCCTCATATATAACGTTGGCTCGTTATTCGAACTTCTTTAGTAGATTCTGTTTACCATCCCATTCCATTCCTTTTATCATCCTACACTTTAATGAGAAACAAACAAAACTCCTCAAATAATAATTAATATGCTAACCTCTTTATATCGCCGTCTCTCTTGCTCTGTAAGCAACCGTTTTTAACATACACTCACTTCAATTAAAATTTTTGCATTTTTTTGAAAGAGATTATAGCACGAATAATTAGGCACGTTCAACTTCCGATGCGGATGATATTTTTTTTTGTCGGTTGTAAGCTGAAAATTCCGGAGGGAGCTTTGCGGCTAATGGGCGTGTACTGTCGGATTAAGGTGATAGAAGTCACGAAACAGAAATGTTTGTTAGATGCAACCGACACGGACGCGTGGAGATGCAGTAATGCCAACGTAACTTTTTATTTGTTCAAGAGGATGAAATGCAAATTTGATGGAATAATTTTTAGTGGAATATGTTAGCATTTGAGAGTGCGGATTTTTATTCACGACAAAGCAATTAATACGGTATTAATATTATTACTAAAACTGCGAAGCGACATATTAGGTCTGGAGGACATTAAATCGATCTATATTTAATCGCGAAGCGACATATGAAGCCTTTGGTACAATGAATGAATTTACAATCAATCGCGAGGCGACATATCAGGTCTGAAGGACATTAAATCAATTTACAACAAATCACGAAGCGACATATTAGGTCTGGAGGACATTAAATCGATTTACATTAAATCGCGAAGCGACATATTAGGTCTAGAGGACACTAAATCTATCTATATTTAATCGCAAAGCGACATATGAAGCCTCGGAACAATGAACTAATTTATAATCAATCGCGAAGCGACATATTATGTTTAGAGGAAATTAAATCGATTTACAATCAATCGCGAAGCGACATAATAGGTCTAAAGGACATTAAATCGATTCACAATCAATCGCAAAGCGACATATTAGGTCTAGAGGACACTAAATCGATCTATATTTGATCGCAAAGCGACATATGAAGTTTTGGTACAATGAACTAATTTATAATAAATTGCGAAGCGACATATTAGGTCTAGAAGACATTAAATCAATTTACAACAAATCGCGAAGCGACATATTAGGTTTAAAGGACGTTAAGTCAACTCAGAACAAATCGCGAAGCGACATATGAAGTTTTTGGTACAATGAACTAATTTACAATCAATCGCGAAGCGACATATTAGGTCCAAAGGATATTAAATTGATTTACATTTAATCGCAAAGCGACATATTAGGTTTAAAGGACGTTAAGTCGACTTAGAACAAATTGCAAAGTAACATATGAAGCCTTTGGTACAATGAACTAATTTATAATCAATCGCGAAGCGACATATTAGGTTTAGAGGAAATTAAACCGATTTACAATCAATCGCGAAGCGACGTAATAGGTCTAGAAGACTCTAAATTGATCTATATTTAATCGCGAAGCGACATATGAAGCTTCGGAACAATGGACTAATTTATAATCAATCGCGAAACGACATATTATGTTTAGAGGAAATTAAATCGATTTACAATCAATCGCGAAGCGACATATTAGGTCTAAAGGACATTAAATCGATTCACAATCAATCGCAAAGCGACATATTAGGTCTAGAGGACACTAAATCGATCTATATTTAATCGCGAAGCGACATATGAAGCCTTGGTACAATGAACTAATTGACAATCAATCGCGAAGCAACAAATTAGGTTTAGAGGATTTTAAATCGATTTACAATCAATCGCGAAGCGACACATTAGGTCTAGGGGACACTAAATTGATCTATATTTAATCGCGAAGCGACATATGAAGCCTTGCTACAATGAACTAATTTATAATCAATCCCGAAGCGACATATTAGGTTTAGAGGAAATTAAATCAATTTACAATCAATCGCGAAGCGACGTAATAGGTCTACAAGACACTAAATCGATCTATATTTAATCGCGAAGCGACATATGAAGCCTCTGAACAATGAACTAATTTATAATCAATCGCGAAGCGACATATTATGTTTAGAGGAAATTAAATCGATTTACAATCAATCGCGAAGCGACATATTAGGTCTAAAGGACATTAAATCGATTCACAATCAATCGCAAAGCGACATATTAGGTCTAAAGGACACTAAATCGATCAATATTTGATCGCAAAGCGACATATGAAGTTTTAGTACAATGAACTAATTTATAATAAATTGCGAAGCGACTTATTAGGTCTAGAAGACATTAAATCAATTTACAACAAATCGCGAAGCGACATATTAGGTTTAAAGGACGTTAAGTCGACTTAGAACAAATTGCAAAGTAACATATGAAGCCTCGGAACAATGAACTAATTTATAATCAATCGCGAAGCGACATATTATGTTTAGAGGAAATTAAATCGATTTACAATTAATCGCGAAGCGACATATTAGGTCTAAAGGACATTAAATCGATTCACAATCAATCGCAAAGCGACATATTAGGTCTAGAGGACACTAAATCGATCTATATTTAATCGCGAAGCGACATATGAAGCCTTGGTACAATGAACTAATTGACAATCAATCGCGAAGCAACAAATTAGGTTTAGAGGATTTTAAATCGATTTACAATCAATCGCGAAGCGACACATTAGGTCTAGGGGACACTAAATTGATCTATATTTAATCGCGAAGCGACATATTAGGTTTAGAGGAAATTAAATCAATTTACAATCAATCGCGAAGCGACGTAATAGGTCTACAAGACACTAAATCGATCTATATTTAATCGCGAAGCGACATATGAAGCCTCGGAACAATGAACTAATTTATAATCAATCGCGAAGCGACATATTATGTTTAGAGGAAATTAAATCGATTTACAATCAATCGCGAAGCGACATATTAGGTCTAAAGGACATTAAATCGATTCACAGTCAATCGCAAAGCGACATATTAGGTCTAGAGAACACTAAATCGATCTATATTTAATCGCGAAGCGACATATGAAGCCTTGGTACAATGAACTAATTGACAATCAATCGCTAAGCAACAAATTAGGTTTAGAGGATTTTAAATCGATTTACAATCAATCGCGAAGCGACATATTAGGTCTAAAGGACATTAAATCGATTCACAATCAATCGCAAAGCGACATATTAGGTCTAGAGGACACTAAATCGATCAATATTTGATCGCAAAGCGACATATGAAGTTTTAGTACAATGAACTAATTTATAATAAATTGCGAAGCGACATATTAGGTCTAGAAGACATTAAATCAATTTACAACAAATCGCGAAGCGACATATTAGGTTTAAAGGACGTTAAGTCGACTTAGAACAAATTGCAAAGTAACATATGAAGCCTCGGAACAATGAACTAATTTATAATCAATCGCGAAACGACATATTATGTTTAGAGGAAATTAAATCGATTTACAATCAATCGCGAAGCGACATATTAGGTCTAAAGGACATTAAATCGATTCACAATCAATCGCAAAGCGACATATTAGGTCTAGAGGACACTAAATCGATCTATATTTAATCGCGAAGCGACATATGAAGCCTTGGTACAATGAACTAATTGACAATCAATCGCGAAGCAACAAATTAGGTTTAGAGGATTTTAAATCGATTTACAATCAATCGCGAAGCGACACATTAGGTCTAGGGGACACTAAATTGATCTATATTTAATCGCGAAGCGACATATGAAGCCTTGCTACAATGAACTAATTTATAATCAATCCCGAAGCGACATATTAGGTTTAGAGGAAATTAAATCAATTTACAATCAATCGCGAAGCGACGTAATAGGTCTACAAGACACTAAATCGATCTATATTTAATCGCGAAGCGACATATGAAGCCTCTGAACAATGAACTAATTTATAATCAATCGCGAAGCGACATATTATGTTTAGAGGAAATTAAATCGATTTACAATCAATCGCGAAGCGACATATTAGGTCTAAAGGACATTAAATCGATTCACAATCAATCGCAAAGCGACATATTAGGTCTAAAGGACACTAAATCGATCAATATTTGATCGCAAAGCGACATATGAAGTTTTAGTACAATGAACTAATTTATAATAAATTGCGAAGCGACTTATTAGGTCTAGAAGACATTAAATCAATTTACAACAAATCGCGAAGCGACATATTAGGTTTAAAGGACGTTAAGTCGACTTAGAACAAATTGCAAAGTAACATATGAAGCCTCGGAACAATGAACTAATTTATAATCAATCGCGAAGCGACATATTATGTTTAGAGGAAATTAAATCGATTTACAATTAATCGCGAAGCGACATATTAGGTCTAAAGGACATTAAATCGATTCACAATCAATCGCAAAGCGACATATTAGGTCTAGAGGACACTAAATCGATCTATATTTAATCGCGAAGCGACATATGAAGCCTTGGTACAATGAACTAATTGACAATCAATCGCGAAGCAACAAATTAGGTTTAGAGGATTTTAAATCGATTTACAATCAATCGCGAAGCGACACATTAGGTCTAGGGGACACTAAATTGATCTATATTTAATCGCGAAGCGACATATTAGGTTTAGAGGAAATTAAATCAATTTACAATCAATCGCGAAGCGACGTAATAGGTCTACAAGACACTAAATCGATCTATATTTAATCGCGAAGCGACATATGAAGCCTCGGAACAATGAACTAATTTATAATCAATCGCGAAGCGACATATTATGTTTAGAGGAAATTAAATCGATTTACAATCAATCGCGAAGCGACATATTAGGTCTAAAGGACATTAAATCGATTCACAGTCAATCGCAAAGCGACATATTAGGTCTAGAGAACACTAAATCGATCTATATTTAATCGCGAAGCGACATATGAAGCCTTGGTACAATGAACTAATTGACAATCAATCGCTAAGCAACAAATTAGGTTTAGAGGATTTTAAATCGATTTACAATCAATCGCGAAGCGACATATTAGGTCTAAAGGACATTAAATCGATTCACAATCAATCGCAAAGCGACATATTAGGTCTAGAGGACACTAAATCGATCAATATTTGATCGCAAAGCGACATATGAAGTTTTAGTACAATGAACTAATTTATAATAAATTGCGAAGCGACATATTAGGTCTAGAAGACATTAAATCAATTTACAACAAATCGCGAAGCGACATATTAGGTTTAAAGGACGTTAAGTCGACTTAGAACAAATTGCAAAGTAACATATGAAGCCTCGGAACAATGAACTAATTTATAATCAATCGCGAAACGACATATTATGTTTAGAGGAAATTAAATCGATTTACAATCAATCGCGAAGCGACATATTAGGTCTAAAGGACATTAAATCGATTCACAATCAATCGCAAAGCGACATATTAGGTCTAGAGGACACTAAATCGATCTATATTTAATCGCGAAGCGACATATGAAGCCTTGGTACAATGAACTAATTGACAATCAATCGCGAAGCAACAAATTAGGTTTAGAGGATTTTAAATCGATTTACAATCAATCGCGAAGCGACACATTAGGTCTAGGGGACACTAAATTGATCTATATTTAATCGCGAAGCGACATATTAGGTTTAGAGGAAATTAAATCAATTTACAATCAATCGCGAAGCGACGTAATAGGTCTACAAGACACTAAATCGATCTATATTTAATCGCGAAGCGACATATGAAGCCTCGGAACAATGAACTAATTTATAATCAATCGCGAAGCGACATATTATGTTTAGAGGAAATTAAATCGATTTACAATCAATCGCGAAGCGACATATTAGGTCTAAAGGACATTAAATCGATTCACAGTCAATCGCAAAGCGACATATTAGGTCTAGAGAACACTAAATCGATCTATATTTAATCGCGAAGCGACATATGAAGCCTTGGTACAATGAACTAATTGACAATCAATCGCTAAGCAACAAATTAGGTTTAGAGGATTTTAAATCGATTTACAATCAATCGCGAAGCGACACATTAGGTCTAGGGGATACTAAATTGATCTATATTTAATCGCGAAGCGACATATGAAGCCTTGCTACAATGAACTAATTTATAATCAATCGCGAAGCGACATATTAGGTTTAGAGGAAATTAAATCGATTTACAATCAATCGCGAAGCGACGTAATAGGTCTAGAAGACTCTAAATTGATCTATATTTAATCGCGAAGCGACATATGAAGCCTCGGAACAATGAACTAATTTATAATCAATCGCGAAACGACATATTATGTTTAGAGGAAATTAAATCGATTTACAATCAATCGCGAAGCGACATATTAGGTCTAGAGGACACTAAATCGATCTATGTTTAATCGCGAAGCGACATATAAAGCCTTGGTACAATGAACTAATTTATAATCAATCGCGAAGCGACATATTAGATTTAGAGGAAACTAAATCGATTTACAATCAATCGCAAAGCGACATATTAGGTCTAGAGGACACTAAATCGATCTATGTTTAATCGCGAAGCGACATATGAAGCCTTGGTACAATGAACTAATTTATAATCAATCGCGAAGCGACATATTAGGTTTAGAGGAAATTAAATCGATTTACAATCAATCGCGAAGCGACACATTAGGTCTAAAAGACACTAAATCGATCTATATTTAATCGCGAAGCGACATATGAAGCTTTGGTACAATGAACTAATTTATAATCAATCGCGAAGCGACATATTAGATTTAGAGGAAATTAAATCGATTTACAATCAATCGCAAAGCGACATATTAGGTCTAGAAGACACTAAATCGATCTATGTTTAATCGCGAAGCGACATATAAAGCCTTGGTACAATGAACTAATTTATAATCAATCGCGAAGCGACATATTAGGTTTAGAGGAAATTAAATCGATGTACAATCAATCGCGAAGCGACATATTAGTTCTAGGGGACACTAAATCGATCTATATTTAATCGCAAAGTGACATATGAAGCTTTGGATTCAATGAACTAAATTATAATCAATCGCGAAGCGACATATTAGGTTTAGAGGAAATTAAATCGATTTACAATTAATCGCGAAGCGACATATTAGGTCTAAAGGACAATAAATTGAATTACATTAAATCGCGAAGGGACTTATTAGGTCTTAAGGACATTTAAGCGATCTATATTTAATCGCGAAGCGACATATGAAGTCTTTGGTACACAGAACTAATTTACAATCAATCGCAAAGCGACAAATTAGGTTTAAAGGACATAAAATTGATTTACAATCAATCGCGAAGCGACATGTTAAGTCTAGAGGACACTAAATCGATCTATACTTAATCGCGAAGCGACATATAAGGGTTTTGTTTCAATGAACTAATTTACAATCAATTGCGAAGCGACTTATTAGGTTCAGAGGACATTAAATTGATTTACAATTAATCGCAAAGCGACATATTAGGTCTAGAGGACATTAAATCGATTTATACTTAATCGCGAAGCGACATATAAGGTTTTTGTTACAATGAACTAATTTACAATCAATCGCAAACCGACATATTAAGTCTGGAGGACATTAAATTGATTCACAATAAATCATATGAAGTCTTGAGGACAATGATCTAATTTACAATCAATTGCGAAGCAAAATATTAAGATTGGAAGACATTAAATCGATTACATTAAATCGAGAAGCGACATATGAAGTTTTTAGGACAATGATTTAATTTACAATCAATCGCGAAGCGACATATCAAGTCTAGAAAACTTCAAATAGATTAACAGTTAATCGCGAAGCGACATATTAAGTTTGGAGGACATCAAATCAATTTACTTTAAATCGCGAAGCGACATTTGAAGTCTTGAGGACAATTAATTAATCGCGAAGCGACATTAAGTCTAGAGGACTTTAATTAGATTTACAATTAATTGCGAAGCGACATGTTGAGTTTGGATGACATCAAATCGATTTACATTAAATTGCGAAGCGACATATGATGCCTTTAGGACAATTAACCAATGCACAATCAGTCGCGAAGCGACATTTTAAGTTTGGAAAACATCAAATCGACTACAATAAATCTCGAAGCGACATATGATGCTTTTAGAACAATTAACTAATTTACAATCAATTACAAAGCAAAATAACAAAGCCATTTACATTAAATTGCGAAGCGACATATGACGTCTTTAAGACGATCGATCGCGGAGCTATATATAAAACTTTTAGGGCAATTAACTAAAGTACAATCAATCGCGAAGCGACATATTAAGTCTGAAGGATAAATAACAACGCGATTTACATTAAATCGCAAAGCGACAAATGAAGTCTTTAGGACAATCAATCGCAAAGCGACATGTGAAACCTTTAGGACAATTAACTAATTTACAATCAAATGCGAAGCGACATATTAAGTTTGGAAGACGCGATTCACATTAAATTGCGAAACGACATATGCAGTCTTTAGGACAATTAACTAATTTACCATCAATCGCAAAGCAACATTAAGTTTAGAGGACTTCAAATGGGTTTACAATTAATCGCGAAGCGACATATCAAGTCTGAAGGATAACAAACTCATTTACATTAAATTGCGAAGCGACACATAACGTCTTTAAGAGATCAATTGCAAAGCGATATAGGAAGTTTTTAGTACAATCAATCGCAAAGCGATATATGAAGTTTTTAGGACAATCAATCGCGAAGCGACATATGAAACCTTTAGAACAATTTAATAACTTTCAATCAATCGTGAAGCGACATATCAAGTCTGAAGGATGACAAAGCTATTTACTTTAAATTGCAAAACGCATATGAGGTCTTTAAGATGATCAATCGCGAAGCGATATATGAAGTCTTTAAGACAATCAATCGCGAAGCGACATATGAAACCTTTAGGACAATTAACTAATTTTCAATCAATCGCGAAGCAACATATCAAGTCTGAAGGATGACAAAGCCATTTACATTAAATTGCGAAGCGACTTGTGACGTCTTTAAGAGCATCAATCGCGAAGCGATATATGAAGCTTTTAAGACAATAAATTCACAATCAATTGCAAAGCAAAGAATTGAGCTTTGCGCACATAACTTACAATCAATCTCGAAGTGACATACAGAGCATTTTTTTTTAATATATTCACTATGGGTAGACAAAAATTGTTGTAAGCACCACAGACAAAAAAGCATTTGCAGTGTCTTGACCCTCGCTTTGCTCGTACGACCAAACATTAGCGTGCTGCAAACAACACTTGCCTGCTCTTGATCTTTAATATACTATTAGGTAATACATAAAATTGACCAGAAAATCATAAATCTATTAAAATGCGTAGAGAATACTAAATTATTGCAAAGAAATTATGAAAAAAATTATGAAATTTATTAAAAATCAGTTGAATTAATTGTTTAATTTTTTTTTTTAATTGTTTGGAAATGCATGAACTAATTTATTATGTAAAAAAAGTGCATTTGATATTTATTAATTAACCTTCAAATAATTGCTTGAAAAATTTACAAAACATTTTAAAAACCGTTTGAAGTGATATTTTGGCTCATTTTTTTTAATTTCTGGCTTGTGGTACGGTAAGAGGATCCAAATTACAACATATTTTGAGTTAATATTCCAAAAGACCTTTGTTTTGTCGTCGACATTTTAGAGAATTAAATTATTAAATTCAAGACAAATCATTAATATTATTTTTTTTTTCAAATTAAATCTTAAAACCATAACTAAGCAATTGTTTTATATCACCCAAACCTCAATACCCGTAAAGGAAAACAATTAAAACTATTTTACCTCTAATGGCATAACTAAAATTCCACAAAGTTCATTTAATCATTGACAACTCAATAGAACTTATTATAAGCAAATTATCGCTATAATTTATGATTAATTAAAATTGGCAACAATTTATTATGCTCGTAAATGCTGCCAACTTAATATTTTTATATAAATAGAATAACGTTTGAAACGCGATGCCACTCGGTAACATTTTGCTGAATCATCATCAACCACTGAATGAGTAATGGCTTCGTGCAAAAATACACACATCAAGTCGGGGTCAGAAACTACGAGGTCATACATATCTTCCGCCATAACTAGCACAAACGGATGGATGGGAAACGGTACTCGCCACCTCTGACTCTCTCACACATATACATCTCGCTTTAACCTCGAGACATCAATTTTCTGATTTATACCCCTTTAGAAAAGAAAAAACTGTAGGGCACGCACGGATAAATTCGCTATCTATCATATTGCACGTTCGCGCTTCCACGCTTGCTATTTCTAATCCGGCGTCGAACGTAAAAAAACTCTCATATAAAGTATGTATGAGATCGATGGAGGGTTTTTTTATGTTTATGTTTGCGCAGGAAACTGTAAATTGAAACACGCGGGTGAAAATTCTTTTTATTTTGTATAAATAGCGATCGCTACCCGATATAAAGTTTAATGGCGAATAAAATGCAATTATAAAAGTGAGCTCTAGATGTATAGCATGTCGTTACTGTAAGTTTCATGTAAAACTTTTTATGTTGGCACCAATTACGTTATATATGTTCAGTATTATATAGTCGTTACTTTAATTCACAAATAAAATAGCACTTGGTTAGTATGTTTTTTTAAATCCAGCAATATTGCAAAAAAACTGTTTCAAATTTTGATTTGGCTTAAGAAGAGAATGTGACTTTACTTTACGAGCACAATTTAAACTTTCGGCATTATTCGGCGCTGTATTCAATTTTATAAACTTCTTAATTATTTACTATTGATTGCTTGCAATACTAACTGAATTAATCAGTTGAAAACAAATTTGCATTAGATTGGGACGTTGCGAGCACAATTTAAACTTTTGGCATTATTTTGCGCTATATTCCGTTCTATAAATTTGTGATTTTTGATCATATTTGTATAAATAATTTACAAATGATTCATAATCATATTTTTAGCTTTGCAATACTGATTTCTTTAATAAAAATAAATAAATTAAATAAAACATTATTCATTCGGCCCTAAAAAAAATTTGTATTCATCCACCTCGATTCCATTTCTCATTCTACATGACTCATAAAGCGTTTCGTAACACGCGGAAAACATTTGTCGTCGTAAATGTTTCCCCATCAGCACGCTCTTGGTTTGGAAAGGAAAGGGGTTGAGGAGTTTCCCTTGAAATCGAGCTGAATTATTTCAAAAGTTTCCATGATTGCCGACCGAAGTAATTTCAGAAATGATACTCGTCGTGCGGTGCCTAATATTTGAAGTGAGGGGGAAGTCGTATATTAAACGCAGGAATGTTTAGAGAACAGTGATTCGCGCGTCAATTGCAATTACAGAGACATGTAATATCTGTTTAGTTTGGAGCTTTCGATGTTAACTATTTTAATTAAAGTTTTCAAGGGTTTAAGTTTTCTTAATTATGGAAATTTTAATTATTACTGTTTGATGTTTTAAGTATATTTTTTTAATAATATGTATGTTTAGAATTAAATTTAGTTGATTACGTGGGCAATAGAATTCGTGTCAGAAATATTTACTTATTTTTTTTTTAAATCATGTAAGAATGTTGTAATTTTTGTTTTTGTTCTAATTTAATTTTTGCCACTATAAAACGTTTTGCACAATCTTAGTACAGCATATAATTCTTTCCAAAAGTTTTCAACAAACCTAAAATAAGCTATAATCTCTTTCAACATTTTTGGACAAACTTAGACACCTTTTAACTCTTTTAAACAATCTATAACTTTTTTAACTCTTTGGTCAAACCTACAATAAGCTTTTTGACAAATCAAGAATAAGCTACGACATCTTTTAAAACTAATGTACAACTTATAACATTTTCAACAATTTTGGTCAAACCTCGAATGATCTACAACATTTTTCAAAAGTTTTGAACAAATTTATAATAAGTTACAATATCTTTCAAAACTTTTGAACAATTTATAACATTTTTAACATTTTTGGTCAAACCTAGAATGATATACAACATTTTTCAAAAGTTTTGAACAAACCTTGAATAAGCTACAACATTTTTTAAAACTTTTGCACAATTTATAACATTTTTGGTCAAACCTAGAATGACTTACAACCTTTTTCAAACGTTTTGAACAAACCTAGATTAAGCTATGACATTTTTTTAAAACTTTTGGACAATTTATAACATTTTTAACAATTTTGGTCAAACCTAGAACGATCTAAAACTTTTTTCAAAAGTTTTGAACAAACCTAGATTAAGTTATGACATCTTTTAAAACTTTTGTACAATTTATAACATTTTTGGTCAAACCTAGAATGATATACAACCTTTTTTAAAACGCTTTGAACAAACCTAGATTAAGCTATGACATCTGTTAAAACTTTTGGACAATTTATAACATTTTTTATCAATTTTGGTCTAACATAGAATGATGTACAACCTTTTTCAAAAGTTTTGGACAAACCTAGATTAAGCTATGACATCTTCCAAAACTTTTGGACAATTTATAACATTCTTGGTCAAACCTAGAATGACTTACAACCTTTTTCAAACGTTTTGAACAAACCCAGATTAAGCTATGACATTTTTTAAAACTTTTGGACAATTTATACAATTTTTGGTCAAACCTAGAATGATTTACAACCTTTTTCAAACGTTTTGAATAAACCTAGAATAAGCTATGACATCTTTTAAAACTTTTGGACAATTTATAACATTTTTCAATAATTTTGGTCAAACCTAGAATGATGTACAACCTTTTTCAAAGTTTTGAACAAATCTAGATTAAGCTATGACATCTTCCAAAACTTTTGGACAATTTATAACATTCTTGGTCAAATCTAAAATGATCTAAAACTTTTTTCAAAAGTTTTGGAGAAGCCTAGATTAAGTTGTGACATCTTCCAAAATTTGGACAGTTTATAACATTTTTGGTCAAACCTAGAATGATCTACAACATTTTTCAAACGCTTTGAACAAACCTAGTTTAAGCTATGACATCTTTTAAAACTTTTGGACAATTTATAACATTTTTTAATAATTTTGGTCTTACATAGAATGATGTACAACCTTTTTCAAAAGTTTTGGACAAACCTAGATTAAGCTATGACATCTTCCAAAACTTTTGGACAATTTATAACATTTTTGGTCAAACCTAGAATGACTTACAATCTTTTTCAAACGTTTTGAACAAACCTAGATTAAGCTATGACATTTTTTAAAACGTTTGGACAATTTATAAAATTTTTGGTCAAACCTAGAATGACTTACAACCTTTTTCAAACGTTTTGAACAAACCTAAATTAAGCTATGACATTTTTTAAAACTTTTGGACAATTTATAAAATTTTTGGTCAAACCTAGAATGACTTACAACCTTTTTCAAAAGTTTTGAACAAATCTAGATTATGCTATGACATCTTCCAAAACGTTTGGACAATTTATAACATTTTCAACAATTTTGGTCAAACCTAAAATCTACAACTTTTTTCAAAAGTTCATGACAAATATAGATTAAATTATGACATTTTTCAAAACTTTTGGACAATTTATAACATTTTTGGTCAAACCTAGAATGATCAAAATTTTTGTCAAAAGTTTTTGACAAACTTAGAAAGAGTTATAACCTGTTTTCAAATAATTGAAAGCCAACAACGATCAACGATTATTTGGAAATCAGACAATCTTGAATGAGCAGCAAAAATCCTAGACATATGTTTGGTGTTGAGTTATCTACAATGTTTGTAAAAGATCTTGAATAATTTGCAACATTTTTTAACAATTGTTTGATGATTCTAAGCTACCAATTGTCAACTTACAACAAACTATATTAATGTAAAAATGTTTAAATCAACCTAGAAAGATCTTAAATGATCTACATTGATTAAAATGTGTCAAAAACGATGAACAATAATTAAAAAAAATCTAAGAAACTCAGTTTTATCTACATTTACATTTTTGTTTCTGTAAAAGATCTTGAATGATCTACAAAAACTATATTATTGTAAGAGTATTTAAATCGGCCTATAAAGATCTTGAATGATCTACATTGATCCAATGGGCCTAAAAGTCAGGAAATAAATTTTTAAAAAATTCAAGATAATCTATGATTACATATTTGTCAACCCAGTATGATCTGCATTGATATAATTATTTCTGAAATGTTTGTGAAAGATCTTGAACAATCTGCAAAAATTATTGACAAATGTTTGATGATCTTGAGTTATCAATTGCCAACCTAAACCAATTTATTTTAATATAAGAACATCTAAAACGGCCGTGGAAGATCTCAAATGATCTACTATTAGTTGTCAGCATATTATGATCTACATTGATCTCTCTCGTGTGTCTGAAAAGGTTTCCATTTATAAAAAGCTTTTCAGAAATTTTGGATAAAGTTAAGATGATCTATAGTTATCAATTGCTAACCTAAACCGATTTATAATAATCTAAAAACATCTGAAATGGCCATGGAAGATCTCAAATGATCTTCAGCAATTAGTTGTCAGCATATTATGATCTACATTGATCTGCGTGTGTCTGAAAAAGTTTCCAATAATAATTAAATCTTAGATTAAAACTTTTCCGAAATTTTGGACAAAGCTGGGTTGATTTATAGTAATCACTTGTCATCATACTATGATCTACATTGATCTACGTTTGTCTGAAAAGGTGTCCAATAATAATTTAAACCTAGGATAATACATAAAAAACTTTTGAACAAAATTGGAGTGATCTATGTATCTGCAACGAAATTGTTAATGATCTTGAATGATCTTCAAAAATTTTAAACAAATTTTTGACGTGTGTGAAACATTTTATTTGTTTGACAGTTGTGAAGCATTTTTGACAAACTTTACAACGTTTTTAATATTTATCGAACATTTTTGTCAGTTTTTGACAAACCTTTGAAACAGTTTTGAACGTTAGAACATTTTTTACAAAAGTGGAAGATTTTTTATTTTTTTACATAATCATGGAACATTTTTGACGATTGTCTATAATTGTGGAAAATTTGACGTTTGCCTGTTATTAAGGAAAAATGTTGATGTTTTTGGAACACTTTTGACAAATATTTGAAACATTTTTCACAGAAATAAAACATTTTTTGACAGAAATAGAACATTTTTGAAATTTTTGGAACATTTTTGACATTTCTGAAACATTTTTGACGTTTATTGAACATTTTTGAAGTTTATAAACAATTTTTGACGTTTATGAAACGTTTTTGTCGTTTGTCTATAATTATGGAACATTTTTGAGGTTTCTTTATACTTATAGAACATTTTTCCCGTTTGTGGAACATTTTCGACGTTTTTCTATAATTACGGAACATATTTTATAGTTATAGAAAAATTTTGATATTTTTAAGAAATCTTTGAATATTTTTGACATTTCTGGAACATTTTCGTCGTTTGTTTATAACTATGCAATATTTTTGACGTTTGCTTATACTTATGGAACACCTTTCACGTTTGTGGAACATTTTCGACGTTTTTCTATAATTATGGAACATATTTTGTAGTTATAGAACATTTTTCACGTTTGTGGAACATTTTTAAGAAATATTTGAAAACTGTAAAACACTTTTGATAGAAGTTTGACATTTCAGAAACATTTTTGACGTTTAAAGAACATTTTTCTCGTTTGTCTATAATTATGGAACATTTTTGACGTTTGTCTATACTTATGGTACATTTTTGACAATTGTGCAAAATTTTTGACAATTATGGAACATTTTTTACGTTTGCGAAACATTTTCGACGTTTTTCTATCATTATGGAACATATTTGATGGTTATGAAACATTTTTGACGTTAGTGGAACATTTTTAAGAAATCTTTGAAAACTGTAAAACATTTTTTATAGAAGTTTGACATTTCAGGAATATATTTGACGTTTATGGAACATTTTTGTCGTTTGTCTATAATTATGCAACATTTTTGACGTTTGTGTATACTTATGGAACATTTTTGACTATTGTGCAACAATTTTGACAATTATGGAACAATTTTTTACGTTTCTGGAAAATTTTTGACGTTTTTCTATAATTATATATTTGATCGTTATAGAACATTTTTGACGTTTGTAGAACATTTTAAGAAACTTTTGAAAACTGTAAAACATTTTTTATGAAAACGGAATATTTTTGTCATTTCATAAACATTTTTGACGTTTATGGAACATTTTTTACGGTTGTGCAACAATTTTAACAGTAAGGGAACATTTTTCACGTTGGTGGAACTTTTTTGACGTTTTTCTTATAATAATGGAACAGATTTTTTAGTAATGGAACATTTTTTACGTTTGTGGAACATTTTTAAGAAATCTTTGAAATCTGTGAAACATTTTTGATTGAAGTTTGACAATTCAGGAACCGTTTTGACGTTTATGAAACATTTTTGACGTTTGTCTATACTTATGGAACATTTTTGACGATTGTGCAACAATTTTAACAGTTATGAAACATTTTTCACGTTTGTGGATCATTCTCGACGTTTTTCTATAACTATGGAAGATATTTTATGGTTATGGAACATTTTTGACGTTAGTTATAGAACATTTTTGTCGTTTGTGGAACATTTTTAAAAAAATTTTGAATACTGCAAAACATTTTTGATAGAAGTGAAATATTTTTGACATTTCTGGAAGATTTTTGATGATTATGAAATATTTTTGTCGTTTGTCTGTAACTATGGAACATTTTTGACGATTGTGCAACAATTTTGACAATTATGGAACATTTTTTACGTTTGTGGAACATTTTCGACGTTTTTAGAACATTTTTAAGAAATTTTTGAAAACTGTAAAACATTTTTGATAGAAGTGGAATATTTTTGACATTTTAGAAACATTTTTGACGTTTATGAAACATTTTCATCGTTTGTCTACAATTATAGAACATTTTTTATGTTTTTCTATACTTATGGAACATTTTTAACGGTTTTGCAACAATTTTGACAGTTATGGAACATTTTTTACGTTTGTGGAATACGTTTTTCTATAATTATGGAACATATTTTTGATAGAAGTGAAATATTTTTGACATTTCTGGAACATTTGTGACGTTTACGGAACATTTTCGTTGTTTATCTATAATTATAGAAGATTTTTGACGTTTGTCTAAACTTATGGAGCATTTTTGACGGTTGTTCAACAGTTTTGACAATAATGGAACATTATTTACGTTTGTGGAACAGTTTGACGTTTTTCTATAATTATGAAAACATTTTTGACGTTTGTGGAACACATTTTGACAGTTGAGGAACATTTTTAACTAAACTTTAAAATAATTTTAAAAACTCTAGAGCATTTTTGTAAAATTTGGAACATTTTTGACAGATATTGAACATTTTTATGTTTGTGGAACATTATGGCAGTTGTAGAACATTTTTGACTTTTGTGGAACATTTTTGACGATTCTGGATCATTTTTGACAGTTGTGGAACTCTAGAACATATTTAACAGATGTGGAAAAAAAATTGAGATTAGTGAAACATTTTGGAAAGTGTGGAACATTTTTGGAAAGTGTGGAACATTTTTGGAAAGTGTGGAACATTTTTGGAAAGTGTGGAACATTTTTGGCAGTTCTGGAACATCTTTGCAAAACTTGTTTGACAGAAGTAGGACGTTTTGAGGTTTGCGGAACATTTTTGACGTATGTCCATATTTATTGAACATTTTTGACATTTATGGAACATTTTAAATTTTTTGAGAGAATTTTAACAGTTTTGACAACTGTAGAACATTTTTTATAGATGTGGTACATTTTTGTCCGTTTTAGAACATTTGTGACAGTTTAGGAACATTTTTTATAAGGTTTTAATCATTTATTATAACCGGAGAACATTTTTGACAGATATAAAGTATTTTTGACCAATTTGGCACATTTTTGATAGATATTGAACATTTTTGATGTTTGTGGAACATTATTGGTAGTTGTGGAACATTTTTGATGTTTGTGGAACATTAATAATGTTTGTGGAACATTATTGGTAGTTGTTCAACATTTTTGACGTTTGTGGATCATTGTTGGCAGTTGTGGAACATTTCTGAAAACTCTAGAACATTTTTAACAGATGTGAAAAAATTCGAGATTTGTGAAACTTTTTTGGAAAGTATGGACCATTTTGACGTTTTTGAAACATTGTAGAACATCTTTGCAAAACTTTGAAACATGTTTAATAGAAGTGTGACATTTTGACGTTTGTGGAACATTTTTGAAATGGACATACCATAATTATTGAACAATTTTGACGTTTATGGAACATCTTTAAAAGTTTTTTGACAAAACTTTAAAACATTTTTGACAGAATTGGAACATTTTGGAAACTGTTGAACATTTTGGCGTTTGTCCATAACCATGAAACATTTTTGACAGTGGTGGAACATTTTTTACAAAATTTTAATCATTTTTGATAAACGTAGAACATTTTTGACAAATGTATGATATTTTTAACTGTTTTGAAACATTTTTGATATTTGTGGAAACACTTTGAAATTTTTTTTATAACCGGAGACCATATTTGACAGATATGGAATATTTTCGACAAATTTGGAACATTTTTGACAGATATTGAACATTTTTGATCTTTGAGGAACATTTTTGGCAGTTGTGGAACATTTTTGAAAACTGAACATATTGAACAGATGTGAAAAATTTTGAGATTTCCGAAACTTTTTTGGAAAGTGTGGAACATTTTTGACGTTTGTGGAACATTTTTGGCAGTTGTGCAACATCATTGCAAAACTTTGAAACATGTTTGGTAGAAGTGGGACATTTTGACGTTTGCAGAACATTTTTGACCTTTATGGAACGTTTTAACAGTTGTGGAAACTTTTTGACAAAACTTTAAAACATTTTTGACAGAATTGGAACATTTTTGACAGATATTGAACATTTTTTATATTTGTGGAACATTATTGGCAATTGTGAAACATTTTTGAAAACTCTAGAATATTTTTAACAGAACAGAACTTTTTTGGAAAGTGTGAAACATTTTTGACGTTTGTGGAACATTTCTGACAATTATGGAACATCTTTGCAAAACTTTAAAACATGTTTGACAGAAGTGGGACATTTTAACGTTTGCGGAACATTTTTGACGTTTATGGAACATTTTTAACAGTTGTGGAACGTTTTTGACAAAACTTTAAAACATTTTTGACAGAATTAGAACATTTTTGACTTTGTCCATAACCATGAAACATTTTTGACAGTGGTAGAACATTTTTTACAAAATTTGAATCATTTTTGATAAACGTAGAACATTTTTGACAGATGTTGAACATTTTTAACAAATGTATGATATTTTTGTCAGTTTTGGAACATTTCTGATATTTGTGGAAACACTTTGAAATTTTTTTTATAACCGGAGAACATATTTGACAAATATAGAATATTTTTGACAAATTTGGAACATTTTTGACAGATATTGAACATTTTTATGTTTGTGGAACATTATTGGCAGTTGTGGAACATTTTTAACAAATGTGGAAACAGTTTGAGATTTGTGGAACTTTTTTGGAAAGTGTGGAACATTTTTGACGTTTGTGGAACATTTTTGGCAGTAGTGGAACATCTTTGCAAAACTTTGAAACATGTTTGACAGAAGTGGGACCTTTTATTGTTTGCGAAACATTTTTGACGTATGTCTATAATAATTGAACATTTTTGACGTTTATGGAACATTTTTAACAGTTGTGGAACATTTTTAACAAAACTTCAAAACATTTTTGACAGAATTGGAGAATTTTGACAACAGTAGTGAAACATCTTTGCAAAACTTTGAAACATATTTGACAGAAGTGGGACATTTTGACGTTTGCGGAACATTTTTGACGTATGTTCATAATTATTGAACATTTTTGACGTTTATGGAACATTTTTAACAATTGTGGAACGTTATTGACTAAACTTGAAAATATTTTTGACAGAATTGGACATTTTTAACAACTGTTGAACATTTTGGCGTTTGTCCATAACCATGAAACATTTTTGACAAAGGTGAAATTTTTTTTACAAAATTTGAAAAAATTTTGATAAACGTAGAACATTTTTGACAGATGTTGAACATTTTTAACAAATGTATGATATTTTTGACAAATTTGGAACATTTTTGACAGATATTGAACATTTTTGATGTTTGCGGAACATTATTGGCAGTTGTGGAACATTTTTAACAAATGTGGAAACAGTTTGAGATTTCTGGAACTTTTTTGGAAAGTGTGGAACATTTTTGACGTTTGTGGAACATTTTTGGCAAATGTGGAACATCTTTGCAAAACTTTGAAACATGTTTGACAGAAGTAGGACATTTTGACGTTTACGGAACATTTTTGACGTATGTTTATAATTATTGAACATTTCTGACGTTTATGGAACATTTTTAACAGTTGTGGAATGTTTTTTACAAAACTTCAAAACATTTTTGACAAAATTGGAGAATTTTTGACAACTGTTGAACATTTTGGCGTTTGTCCATAACCATGAAACATTTTTGACAAAGGTGAAATTTTTTTTACAAAATTTGAAAAATTTTTGATAAACGTAGAACATTTTTGACAGATGTTGAACATTTTTAACAAATGTATGATATTTTTGTCAGTTTTGGAACATTTTTGAGGTTTGTGGAAACACTTTGAAATTTTTTTTATAACCAGAGAACATATTTGACAGATATGGAATATTTTTGAGAAATTTGGAACATTTTTGACAGATATTGAACATTTTTGATGTTTGAGGAACATTTTTGGCAGTTGTGGAACATTTTTGAAAACTGAACATATTGAACAGATGTGAAAATTTTTGAGATTTCCGGAACTTTTTTGGAAAGTGTGGAACATTTTTGACGTTTGTGGAAGATTTTTGGCAGTTGTGCAACATCATTGCAAAAATTTGAAACATGTTTGGTAGAAGTAGGACATTTTGACGTTTGCATAATATTTTTGACGTTTATGGAACGTTTTAACAGTTGTGGAAACTTTTTGACCAAACTTTAAAACATTTTTGACAGATATTGAACATTTTTTATATTTGTGGAACATTATTGGGAATTGTGGAACATTTTTGACGTTTGTGGAATATTATTGAAAACTCTAGAATATTTTTAACAGAACAGAACTTTTTTGGAAAGTGTGAAACATTTTTGACGTTTGTGGAACATTTCTGACAATTATGGAACATCTTTGCAAAACTTTAAAACATGTTTGACAGAAGTGGGACATTTTAACGTTTGCGGAACATTTTTGACGTTTATGGAACATTTTTAACAGTTTTGGAACGTTTTTGACAAAAGTTTAAAACATTTTTGACAGAATTAGAACATTTTTGACTTTGTCCATAACCATGAAACATTTTTGACAGTTGTGGAACATTTTTTACAAAATTTGAATCATTTTTGATAACCTTAAAACATTTTTGACAGATGTTGAACATTTTTAACAAATGTATGATATTTTTGACAGTTTTGGAACATTTTTGGTATTTGTGGAAACACTTTGAAATTTTTTTTATAACCGGAGAACATATTTGACAAATATGGAATATTTTTGACAGATATTGAACATTTTTGATGTTTGCAGAACATTATTGGCAGTTGTAGAACATTTTTAATAGATGTGGACAAATTTTGAGATTTGTGGAACTTTTTTGGAAAGTGTGGAACATTTTTGACGTTTTTGGAACATTTTTGGCAGTAGTGGAACATCTTTGCAAAACTTTGAAACATATTTGACAGAAAGTTTGGAACATTTTGACGTTTGCGGAACATTTTTGACGTATGTTCATAATTATTGAACATTTTTGACGTTTATGGAACATTTTTAACAGTTGTGGAACATTTTTAACAAAACTTCAAAACATTTTTGACAGAATTAGAGAATTTTTGACAACTGTTGAACATTTTGGCGTTTGTCCATAACCATGAAACATTTTTGACAGATGTGGAACATTTTTTACAAAATTTGAATCATTTTTGATAACAATAGAACATTTTTGACAGATGTTGAACATTTTTAACAAATGTATGATGTTTTTGACAGTTTTGGAACATTTTTGAGATTTGTGGAAACACTTTGAAATATTTTTTATAACCGGAAAACATTTTTGACAGATTTGGTATATTTTTGACAAATTTGGAACATTTTTGACAGATATTGAACATTTTTGATGTTTGCGGAACATTATTGGCAGTTGTGAAACATTTTTAACAGATGTGGACAAATTTTGAGATTTGTGGAACTTTTTTGGAAAGTGTGGAACATTTTTGACGTTTTTGGAACATTTTTGGCAGTAGTGGAACATCTTTACAAAACTTTGAAACATGTTTGACAGAAGTGGGACATTTTGACGTTTGCGGAACATTTTTGACGTATGTTCATGTTTATAATTATTGAACATTTTTGACGTTTATGGAACATTTTTAACAGTTGTGGAACAGTTTTAACAAAACTTGAAAACATTTTTGACAGAATTGGAACATTTTGGCAACTGTTGAACATTTTGGCATTTGTCCATAACCATGAAACATTTTTGACAGTGGTGGAACATTTTTTACAAAATTTTAATCATTTTTGATAAACGTAGAACATTTTTGACAGATATGTTGAACATTTTTAAAAAATGTATAATATTTTTGACAGTTTTGGATCATTTTTGAGATTTGTGGAAACAGTTTGAATTTTTTTATAACCGGAGAACATATTTGACAGATATGGAATATTTTTGACAAATTTGGAACATTTTTGACAAATATTGAACATTTTTGATGTTTGAGGAACATTTTTGGCAGTTGTAGAACATTTTTGAAAACTCTAAAACATTTTGAACAGATGTGAAAAATTTTGAGATTTCCGGAACTTTTTTGGAAAGTGTGGAACATTTTTGACGTTTGTGGAACATTTTTGGCAGTTGTAGAACATCATTGCAAAACTTTGAAACATGTTTGGTAGAAGTGGGACATTTTGACGTTTGCAGAACATTTTTGGAGTTTATGGAACGTTTTAACAGTTGTGGAAACTTTTTGACGAAACTTTAAAACATTTTTGACAGAATTGGAACATTTTTGACAGAATTGGAACATTTTTGACAGAATTGGAACATTTTTGACAGATATTGAACATTTTGTATATTTGTAGAACATTATTGGCAGTTGTGGAATATTTTTGACGTTTGCGGAATATTATTGAAAACTCTAGAATATCTTTAACAGAACAGAACTTTTTGGAAACTGTGAAACATTTTTGACGTTTATGGAACATCTTCGCAAAACTTTGAAACATGTTTGACAGAAATGGGACATTTTGACGTTTACGGAACATTGTTGACGTATGTTTATAATTATTGAACATTTTTTAAGTTTATGGAACATTTTTAACAGTTGTTTAAAACATTTTTGACAGAATTGGAACATTTTTGACAGATATTAAACATTTTTTATGTTTGTGGAACATTATTGAAAATTCTAGAACATTTTAAACAGAACAGAACTTTTTTGAAAAGTGTGAAACATTTTGACGTTTGTAGAACATTTTTGGCAGTTGTTGAACTTCTTTGCAAAACTTTGAATCATGTTTGACAGAAGTGGGACATTTTGACGTTTGCGGAACATTTTTGACGTATGTCCATAATTATTGACGTTTATGGAACATTTTTTATAGTTGTGGAATGTTTTTTACAAAACTTTAAAACATTTTTGACAGAATTGGAACATTTTTGACAGATATTGAAATTTTTTTATGTTTGTGGAACATTATTGGCAGTTAAGGAACGTTTTTGACGTTTGTGGAACATTTTTGAAAACTCTAGAACCTTTATCGAAAATGTGGAAAATTTTTGACAATTATGGAACATCTTTGCAAAATTTTGAAACATGCGGAACATTTTTGACATACATTTGTCCATTATTATTCAACATTTTTGACATTTATGGAACATGTTTAACAGTTCTAGAACATTTTTGACGTTTGTGGAACATTTTTGAAAATTCTAAAACATTTTTAACAAAAAAGAACTTTTTTGGAAAGTTTGGAACATTTTTGACGATTTCATCTTTGCAAAACTTTGAAACATGTTTGATAGAAGTGGGAGATTTTGACGTTTGCGGAACATTTGACGTATGTCCATAATTATTGAACATTTTTGACGTTTATGGAACATTTTTTAAAAGTTGTGGAATCTTTTTAACAAAACTATAGAACATTTTTGACAGAATTGGAACATTTTTGATAACTGTAGAACATACCAAAAAGTTTGAAAAACAAATCTGAGAGTTAAGGAACATTTTGACGGTTGTGGACCACCATTTTTGACGGTTCTAGAACATTTTTGACGGCTGTGGAACATTTGTGTCAATTTTGGAACATTTTTGATGATTTGATGTAAAAAAACATCTATGAATAATTTTGACAGAAATGTTCCACAAATGTCAAAAATCTTCCATACATTTTTGACATTTGTAGAACATTTCTGAACATTTTTGGCGGCTTTGAAACATTTTTAACAATTGTGTAACATTTTTAACAGTTGTGGTATATTTTGAACAATTTTGACAGTTATGGAACATTTTTGACATTTGTGGAACATTTTTGAGAAAACTTTAAACATTTTTGATAACTGTAGAACATACCAAAAAGCTTGAGGAACATTTTGGTTTGTTGTGGAACATTTTTGACGGCTTTGAAACAGTTTTGACAATTGTGGAATTTTTTGTAGTATATTTTTGATAACTATAGAACATACCAACAAATTTAAGGAACAATTTTGACAGTTATGGAACTTTTTGACATTTGTGGAACATTTTTGAGAAAACTTTTTTGATAACTGTAGAACAAACCAATAAGCTTGAGGAACATTTTGGACAGCTATGGAACATTTTTGACGGCATTGAAACATTTTTGTAACTATAGAACATTTTTCAACTATTATGGAACATTATTAATATAACTAATACAATTTATTCATTTGAGACAGCCGGAGATTATTTTTGAACTCAGCAGAACAATTGTAGAAGATTTTTGGATAACTGGGGAACATTTTAGACAATTTTAGAACTGTCATTGCAATTTTAGAACATTTTTGACGTTTGCTAATACAATTGACTCGATTGTGGAGTCATTTTAACATCCGGATATATAATGGTTTTTACTATTGCAGAACATTTATTGATAAACGGGCTTTTTGACAATTGTAAAAATGTTTTTATAATTGTGGAACAACATTTGCTGATACAATTTACTCGTCTCTAAGTTGTTCAAAATCATCCAAATTGCATTTGTTAGAAAAAAAAAATTAAAAAATTGCTCAGAAAACATATTTTTCTCGTTCAGTTTGTTCAAAATCAATTAAAAATTGCATTTAACACAAGAAAAACAAAAAAATCGCTTAGAAAACGTATTTATCGCTTCTATTAACTTGCAATTATTAAGAAAATGCATTTGTTAAATAAAATATCCATTAAACTAATCATAAAACATGTTTTTAACTTTAGGTTTGTTAAAAATCAAGCAAAAAATTCGTTTAATGCAAGAAAAACAAAAAAATCGCTTAGAAAACGTATCTTTTGCTTCTATTGACTTGCAATTATTAAAAAATGCATTTGTTAAATAAAATTTGTTTTAAACTACTCATAAAACATATTTCTAAGCTTCGGTTTGTTCAAAATCAAGCAAAAATTAGATTTAATGCATGAAAAACAAAAACATCGCTTAGAAAATGTTTTTATCGCTTATATTAATTGATTATTGTTAATAAAATGCATTTGTTAAATAAAATACGCAATAAACTGCTCATAAAACATATTTCTAACCTTAGGTTTATTCAAAATCAAGCAAAAATTGCATTTAATGCAAGAAAAACAAAAAAAATCGCTTAGAAAATTTATTTATCGCTTGTATTAATTGATAATTGTTAAGAAAATGCATTTGTTAAATAAAATAAGCGCTAAACTGCTCAGAAAACATATTTTTTGCTTCCAATTTGTTCAAAATCAATCAAAAATGCATTAATTCCAACAACAAAAAATCGCTTAGAAAACAATATACGTTTTCTAAGCGATTTTTGGTTCAGTTTTGGTATAATCGGAAACCAACACATTTTATCATAAATTTAAAATGAAGGCTTCATATCAATTCTTAGAAAATTGTCAACGTCGGTGTCGATAAAGCAAAAACTTTCCATTTAATTGTGAAATCACAAATGTAATTCTACTGAATCATGATATATAAGCAACAATTACAATAACTACCGCATATTAATCACAGCAACATATTACTTAATCCAATGGAATTAAACAAATTTCCATAAAATAAAGTTCAGCGACCCACACCTCTGTCATGTTTAATAAATCGCATTCGATATTAAATGAGGAAACAAATGAATGCGTCCCTATGTGTACGAAACTTTTAACCCACGACAATTTTTCGCACTTTCATTACATCCCTTTGGGGGATTACGATGTGACAACCCTAATACAAATTTGTTTATGTTGGCAAGCAGCTTTATTTCCTCCAGGCGATATTATGAAACGAATTTAATTGCATTAAATATATAATATATAATAATTAAATGTAACGTTAGTTATTTAACAAGAATTACATATTGGAAATAACTCGCGAGGTTATTACCTAAAATAAAACGCATTTGTGGGTACCGTTACAAAAAACATACACATCGCACACAGTAAGCAATCTTATCCGCTATTTTATCCGTTCGGTTTAATACGATGTATTCAAACATAACGAACTGTGTAATACATATAAATTATTTATGCGTTGGTATCTGTTAGGTCGTGAAGGCCTTGAATCCTTCCGATCATTATTATTTTGACACTATATAAGTAGCGACTGATTCAATTCCAAGGAGTTTCATTATAATTCTGTAACGAATTATGAATCAATTTGGATATTTTTGTAGTTTGATAAAATTAAGAATTATTAATAATTTTCAAATTTCTTGTTACAGATGTAAGCTCTGAGCAGATGTTAATTCAAAGATTGGCCGAACTGCAGGTGAAACTGCAATATCTGGACACAATGTACAGAGCGAGACAAGAAGACCTGCAACAGTTGACCCAGCACATTGATCAGATGGTCCTTCCTACGGACGGGAACGGCTCACTAACCGGCACCACTTTAAAGCCGGAGGTGCGACAATTGGTGAGAAATATGTCCGGAATGAACGCCGCGCACGGATTAAATCCACCGATTATGTTGCGGCTGCCTTCGACCTTTCACTTCCTGCCTCACCTGCTTGATGACCCGAACAGTCTTAGGCTCGGATATCTTATGTCCAAAGGAAGGACAGGTGTTAGTGTCGTGCTCGGAATTCCTACTGTAAGACGGGAGAAACACAGCTATCTTATGGAATCGTTGCAGAGTCTCATTGATGGCATGAGTCTTGATGAGAGGGATGATGCGCTTGTCGTTATTTTTGTGGCAGAGGTAAATATATTTTTTATATCAAGTTGAAGTCGATTAAGTTTGCAATTTATACAGTTGGTGCAACTGATTATAAAGAACATTGATACCAAATTCCATTCAATTCCAATGCACTCATTAAAAGTTATTGTTAATTATGTGTTTGCTTAAGTTTTTGGATCAAGTTAGAATAGATTAAGTTAGTCACGTTTCAATCATATTCAGCGTATGGATTTCATTGTAATTTATATAATTAGTACTAGTAATAATAAAAAGTATTAATACTAAATTTCATTCAATTCCAATGCACCCATAAAAAGTTATCGCTAAATTTGTGTTTGATTAAGTTTTTGGATCAAGTTGGAGCAGATTAGGTTAGTTAAGCTTCAATCATATTCAGCGTATGGATTTAATTGGAATTTGTATAGTTGGTACTTATGATAATAAGAAGTATTAATACCAAATTTAATTCAATTCCAATGCACCATTAAAAGTTATTGCTAATTATATATTTGCTTAAGTTTCCGGATCAAGTTAGAGTAGATTAAATTAGTTACGCTCAAGTCATATTCAGCTTATGGATTTTATTAATATTTGTACAGTTGGCACTGATGTTAATAAGAAATATTAACACCAAATTTAATTCAATTCCAATGCACCCATTAAATGTTATTGCTATTTATGTGTTTGCTTAAGATTCTGGATCAAGTTAGAGTAGATTAAGTTAATTACGTTTCAGTCATACTCAGCGTATGGATTTAATTGTAATTTGTACAGTTACTACTGATGATAATAAGAAATATTAATACCAAATTTCATTCAATTCCAATGCACCCATTAAAAGTTATTGCTAATTATGTATTTGCTTAAGTTTCCGGATCAAGTTAGAGTAGATTAATTTAGTTACGCTCATTTTATATTCAGCGTATGGATTTTATTGAAATTTATACAGTTGGTACTAGTAATAATTTGAAGTATTAATAGAAAATTTCATTCAATTCCAATGCACCCAATAAAAATTATTGCTACTTATGTGTTTGCTTAAGTTTCCAGATCAAGTTAGAGTGGATTAAGTTACTTACGCTTCAGTCATATTCAGCGTATGGATTTTATTGGAATTTGTACAGTTTTTACTGGTCATAATAAGAAGTACTAATATCAATTTTTATTCAATTCCAATGCACCTATTAAAAGTTATTGCTGGTTATGTGTTTGCTTAACTTTCCGGATCAAGTTAGAGTAGATTTCGTTAGGTTAGGCTCATGTCATATTCAGCGTATGAATTTAATTGGTATTTATACAATTGGTACTTATGATAATATCAAGTATTAATACCAAATTTCATTCAATTCCAATGCACCCAATAAAAGTTATTGCTGGTTATGTGTTTGCTTAACTTTCCGGATCAAGTTAGAGTAGATTTCGTTAGGTTAGGCTCATGTCATATTCAGCGTATGAATTTAATTGGTATTTATACAATTGGTACTTATGATAATATCAAGTATTAATACCAAATTTTATTCAATTCCAATGCACCGATTAAAAGTTATTGCTAATTATGTGTTCGCTTAAGTTTCTGGTAAGTGCCTCGCCTACCCACCCAAGTGTTCGTGATCAAGAAATTGGATCACTTACACTTGGGTGGGCGGGCGAGAACTAAATTTAAACTTACTGTCACGCATTCAATGAATTAAGTGCTCCGCCCACCCACCCAAGTGTTCGTAAGCAAGAAATTAAATCACTAAGTGCACCGCTCACCCACCCAAGTGTTTGTAAGAAAGATATTTGATCACTAACACTTGGGTGGGTGGACGGAAACTAAAACGACACGTATTCATAGAGCTTAGTGCCTCGCCCACTCACCAAAGTGTTTGTGAGCAAGAAATTGGATCACTAACACTTGGGTGGGTGGGCGGGAACTAAATTTGAAACTTTTGTCGCGCATTCAACGAACTAAATGCCCCGCCCACCCACCCAAGTGTTCGTGATCAAAAAATTGGATCACTAACACTTGGGTGGGTGGGCGGGAACTAAAGTTAAAACTACTGTCACGCATTTAATGAACTAAGTGCCTCGCCCACCCACTCAAGCGTTTAATTTGATCACAAACACTTGAGTAAGTAGACGGGAAATAAACTTGAAACTACTGTCGCGCAATCATTGCTCTGAGTGCCCCGCCCAAGTGTTTGTGAGCAAGAAATTGGATCACTAATACTTGGGTGGGTGGGCGGGAACTAAAGTTAAAACTACTGTCACGCATTCAATAGACTTAGTGCCCCGCCCACCCACCCAAGTGTTTGTGATCAAGAAATTGGATCACTAACACTTGGGTGGGTGGGCAGGAACTAAATCTGAAACTTTTGTTGCGCATTCAATTAACTAAATGCCCCGCCCACCCAGCCAAGCGTTCGTGATCAAAAAATTGGATCACGAACAATTGGGTGGGTGGGCGGGAACTAAAATTAAAAGTACTTCCACGCATTCAATAAATTAAGTGCCCCGCCGACCAACACAAGTGTTCTTGATCAGTAAATTGAATCAGTAACACTGGGGTGGGTGGGCGGTAACTGAAGTTAAACTATTGTCGTGCATTTAATAAACTAAATACCCCGCCCACCTACTCAAGTGTTCGTGAGCAAAAAATTGGATCACTAACACTTGGGTGGGAGGGCGGGAACTAAATTTAAAACTACTGTCACGCATTCAATGAACTTAGTGCCCCGCCCACCCACCTAAGTGTTTGTGATTAAGAAATTGGATCGCTAACACTTGGGTGGGTGGGCGGGAACTAAATTTGAAACTTTTGTTGCGCAATCATTGCTCTGAGTGCCCCGCCCAAGTGTTTGTGAGCAAGAAATTGGATCACTAACACTTGGGCGGGTGGGCGAGAACTAAATTTAAAACTACTGTCACGCATTCAATGAACTTAGTGCCCCGCCCACCCACCCAAGTGTTTGTGATTAAGAAATTAGATTGCTAACACTTGGGTGGGTGGGCGGGAACTAAATTTGAAACTTTTGTTGCGCATTCATTTAACTAAATGCCCCGCCCCCTCACTCAAGTGTTCGTTATCAAAAAATTGGATCACTAACACTTGGGTGGGTGGGCGGTAATTAAACTTGAAACTATTGTCGTGCATTTAATAAACTAAATACCTTGCCCACCCACCTATGTATTCGTGAGCAAGAAATTGGATCACTAACACTTGGTTGGGTGGGCGAGAACTAAAGTTAAAACTACTGTCACGCATTCAATGAACTAAGTGTCCCGCCCACCCACTCAAGTGTTGGTGATCAAGAAATTGGATCACTAACACTTGGGTGGGTAAGTGGGAACTAAAGTTAAGACTTGTTACGCATTTAATTAACTAAATGCACCGCCCACCCACTCAAGTGTTCGTTATCAAAAAATTGGATCACTAACATTTGGGTGGGTGGGCGGGAACTAAATTTAAAAGTACTTCCACGCATTTAATAAATTAAGTGCCCCGCCTACTCATCCAAGTGTTCGGGATCAATAAATTGGATCACTAACACTTGGGTGGGTGGGCGGTAATTAAAGTTGAAACTATTGTCGTGCATTTAATAAACTAATTACCTTGCCCACCCACCTAAGTATTCGTAAGCAAGTAATTCGATCACTAGCTAACACTTGGGTGGGTGGTCGGGAACTAAAGTTAAAACTTCTGTCACGCATTCAATGAACTAAGTGTCCCGCCCACCCACCCAAGTGTTCCTGATCAAGAAATTGGATCAGTAACACTTGGGTGGGTGGGCGGGAACTAAAGTTAAAACTACCGTCACGCATTCAATGAACTTAGTGCCCCGCCCATCCAGCCAAGTGTTTAATTTGATCACAAACACTTGGGTAGACGGGAACTAAATTTGAAACTACTGCCGCGCAATCATTGCTCTGAGTGCCCCCTCCAAGTGTTTGTGAGCAAGAAATTGGATCACTAACACTTAAGTGGGCGGGCGGGAACTAAAGTTAAAACTACTGTCACGCATTCAATAAACTTAGTGCCCCGCCCACCCACCCAAGTGTTCGTGATCAAGAAATTGGATCGCTAACACTTGGGTGGATGGGCAGGAACTAAATTTGAAACTTTTGTTGCGCATTCAATTAACTAAATGCCCCGCCCACCCATCCAAGTGTTAATGAACAAAACTCATCTATGTGTTCGTGATCAATAAATTAGATCACTAACACTTGGGTGGATGGCCCCCCCCGCCGACCAATCACTAACACTTGGGTGAATGGGCGGTAATTGAAGTTGAAACTATTGTCGTGCATTTAATAAACTAAATAAATTAAAAAATATAAAGAAATTTGATCACAAACACTTGGGTGGGTGGGGAGGAGCTAAAGTTAAAACTACTGTTTCACAATCAATGAACTAAGTGCCCCGCCCACCCACCAAAGTGTTTGTGAGCAAGAAATTTGATCTCAAACACTTCGGTGAGTAGACTGGAACTAAATTTGAAACTATTGTCGCGCATTTAATAAATTAAGTGCCCCGCCCACCCACCCAAGTGATCGTGATAAAAAAATTGGATCACTAACACTTGGGTGAGTGGGCGGGAACTAAAGTTAAAACTACTGTCACGCATTCAATGAACTAAGTGCCCCGTCCACCTACCCAAGTGTTCGTGAACAAGAAATTGGTTACCAACACTTGGGTGGGTGGGCGGGAACTAAAGTTAAAACTACTGTCACGCATTCAATGAACTAAGTGCCCCGCCCACCTACCCAAGTGTCCGTGAGCAACAAATTGCATCACTAACACTTATGGATTAAGAGTTATGATTGAATTTATTACCTCAATTGTTTCCGTTTTAAATAGATTCGATAATTTAATTGAGATTATGTCAAATTGAGCGAATGAATTTTAATAAAATTTATAACATTCATACTGTTCATTATATAGTACATAGTTGCCAAATTTCAACAAATTCCAATGTACGGATTAAAAGTTATGAATTATTTTGTTACTACAATTGCTTGTAGATTGAAATCAGTTTGACTGAGTTGATTGAGGTGATGTCAAACTCATCGTATGGATTTTAATAAATTTTATACCATCTATACTACTCATAATAAAGTACATGGTTGCCAAATTTTAACAAATTCCAATGTACCGATTAATAGTTATGACTTATTTTAATACCTTAATCGCTTGTAGAATGAAATAAGTTTGATCGAGTTAATTGAGGTTATGTCAAATTCATCGTATGGATTCTAATAAATTTTATACCATCAATACTACTTATAATAAAATATATTGTTGCCAAATTTGAACAAAATTTCAATGTACAGAATAAAAGTTATAACTTATTTAATTTCCCTAATAGCTTGTAGAATGAATTAAGTTTGATCGGGTTGATTGAGGTTATGACAAATTCATTGTATGGATTTTAATAAATTTTATACTATAAATACTACCCATAATGAAGTACATTGTTGCCAAATTTCAACCAATTTCAAAGATTATTTTATTTTCTGCTTCAATTTAGATTTAATTACGTTGATTGAGATTATGTCAAACTTATAGCATGGGTGGACAGTTAATCCATAAGGAAACCCAATTTTAATTTACATATTTTCTACACAAAATTATAGCCAAGGAAGGAATTGTTTTAATTAATTCCATTTTTGTTAATAAAATGAGAAACATTATTTTTGTAAAAATTTGATTTAATTAGAAAAACAAAAAATAAAAATTATTATAATTTTTTAATTAAATCAAATTAACTCCCCATCTTCAAACATTAATCAACGTCTCATTATTCATCATTTAGATCCTAAACACATATTTATGAAAAAATGTTTGAGTTTCATTACAAATCCAGTTAGACAATATTATTATTAATTAAGAATACTTAGTCATAACTCATCCATCATTACAACTCTTACATCAATTTATCAACTACTGTGAAAATGGTGAAAGTTATTACATAATTTTCTTAATTGTTACATATTATAAATAAATATATTTAAGTGAAAACTTATTAAATATAAAATACTATTCATTTCTATATGAACACAATAGAAAAATACCTTTTAACAAGTCAACCATCACACGTCCTACAATCAAAGTCATCGAACTTGCAATTATATCCAATTGAAAGTATACCATTCATTACACAACTCATCCATTTTTTCGTAATTGTTCTGCCTTAATTAATTCAATTAATTAATCCCCGATGCACTCAAGAATTGTAATATACGACGTATAAATTGCGACTGAGTGCTGTTGTGACCTAGCCAAGCGTTCAATGCAATTTTTTTGGTGATAAAGATTATCCGAGACGGAAATAAAGGTGATACGGGAAGGTCGATTGTTAATGCATCGTATATAAAGATTAAATTCGTTTATATTGATTTATTTTTGGAATGTATTTATAGTTCAAATTTTAAGATGCTATTTATTATTGCAATATTGTATATACTCGCGTAAATATGCACTGCTTACATAAATATTTTAGAAATGTTGAATTTATATACATTTTTCCGCAGCAAAGGGAAGAATTTTTTGTTGTTGAAAAATGGAATATTAAATGCTTACATATACCTACTATAAACATAATTGAATATGTGTATAGGTAAAGCTATTAGCTATTTACGCATTGGGTTATAAATTACGACAATCATGGATCATTATGCTGATAGCAATTTGTTATTAACATCATTATATGGTTAAGTCCCTTGTTAGTCTAGACTTGGTGTCGAGCAGTTTTTGTTAGCATAAATAATATTGAAAAATAATGATATTAATTAGTTAAAGCATGTTTAATATTAATAAAGTAGAAAGCCCTATTATTTTATTTGTTACTTCATTTTGTTTGTTTCATTTTTTATTTTATTTTTTTAACAAAAAAATGTTTCAATTTATCAATTTGTTTTGTGGTTTGATTTAAAATAAAATGCGGTTTTGTATGTTGAGGACTCAAATGTTGGGTGGGATATTATTTCAAAATTTTGGCCAAATTTGGTCCAAACGTTGCTCAATACACCACTTTACTCAAAATTTATTTCCAAAAATTATTAATATTTTTTTGAAACATTTTGGATTAACATAAAATGCAGTTTTGCATAAATTTATACTGAGGACTCAATTGTTGAGATAATTAATCAAAATTTTGATCAAACTTAGTTAAAACGTTGCTCAATACACCACTTTACTCAAAATTTATTTCCAAAAATTATTTATATATTTTTGAAACATTTTGGATTAACATAAAAGCCAGTTTTGCATAATTTTATACTGAGGACTCAATTGTTGAGATAATTAATCAAAATTTAGACCAAACTTAGTCCAAACGTTGCTTAATTCACCACTTTCCTCAAAATTTATTTCCAAAAATTATTTATATTTTTTTGAAACATTTTGGATTAACATAAATTGCAATTTTGCAAAAATTTATACTGAGGACTCAATTGTTGAGATAATTAATCAAAATTTTGACCAAACCTAATCCAAACGTTGTTCAAAACACCACTTCACTCAAAATTGATTTTCAAAAATTATTAATATTTTTTTGAAACATTTTGGATTTACATAAATTGCAGTTTTGCATAAATTTATACTGAGGACTTAATTGTTGAGATAATTAATCAAAATTTTGACCAAACTTAGTCCAAACGTTGTTCAATACACCACTTTACTCAAAATTAATTTTCAAAAATTATTAATATTTTTTTGAAAAATTTTGGATTAACATAAAATTCAGTTTTGCATAAATTTATACTGAGGACTCAATTGTTGTGATAATTAATCGAAATTTTACCCAAACTTAGTACAAACGTTGCTCAAAACACCACTTTGCTCAAAATTAATTTTCAAAATTTATTAATATTTTTTGAAACATTTTGAATTAACATAAAATGCAGTTTTGCATAAATTTATACTGAGGACTCAATTGTTGAGATAATTAATAAAATTTTTGACCAAACTTAGTCCAAACGTTGCTCAATACACCACTTTATTCAAAATTATTTTTCAAAATTTATTAATATTTTTTTGAAACATTTTGGATTAACATAAAATGCAGTTATGCATAAATTTATACTGTGGACTCAATTGTTAAGATAATTAATCAAAATTTTGACCAAACTTAGTCCAAACGTTGTTCAATACACCACTTTACTCAAAATTTATTTTCAAAAATTATTAATATTTTTTTGAAACATTTTGGATTAACATAAAATGCAGTTTTGCATAAAATTATACTGTGGACTCAATTGTTGAGATAATTAATCAAAATTTTGACTAAACTTAGTCCAAACGTTGTTCAATACACCACTTTACTCAAAATTAATTTTCAAAAATTATTTATATTTTTTTGAAACATTTTGGATTAACATAAAATGCAGTTTTGCATAAATTTATACTGAGGACTCAATTGTTGAGATAGTTAATCAAAATTTTGACCAAACTTAGTCCAAACGTTGCTTAATACACCATTTTACTCAAAATTAATATTCAAAAATTATAAACATTTTTTTGAAGCATTTTGGATTAACATAAAATGCAGTTTTGCATAAATTTATAATGAGGACTCAATTGTTGAGATAATTAATCAAAATTTTGACGAAACTTAGTCCAAACGTTGCTCAATACACCACTTTACTCAAAATTTATTTTCAAAAATTATTAATATTTTTTTGAAACATTTTGGATTAACATAAAATGCAGTTTTGCATAAATTTATACTGAGGACTCAATTGTTGAGATAAATAATTAAAATTTTGATCAAACTTAGTTCAAACGTTGCTCAATACACCACTTTACTCAAAATTAATTTTCAAAAATTATTAATATTTTTTTGAAACATTTTGGATTAACATAAAATGCAGTTTTGCATAAATTTATACTGAGGACTCAATTGTTGAGATACTTAATCAAAATTTTGAAAAAACTTATTCCAAAACTTGCTTAATACACCACTTTACTCAAAATTAATTCTCAAAAATTATTAATATTTTTTTGAAACATTTTGGATTAACATAAAATTCAGTTTTGCATAAATTTAAACTGAGGACTTAATTGTTGAGATAATTAATCAAAATTTTGACCAAACCTAGTCCAAACGTTGCTCAAAACACCACTTTACTCAAAATTGATTTTCAAAAATTATTAATATTTTTTGAAACATTTTGGATTAGCATAAAATGCTGTTTTGCATAAATTTATACTGAGGACTCAATTGTTGAGATAATTAATCAAAATTTTGTTCAAACTTTGTCCAAACGTTGCTCAATACAACACTTTACTCAAAATTTATTTTTAAAAATTATCTATGTTTTTTGTAATTTTTTGAAACATTTTGGATTAGCATAAAATGCTGTTTTGCATAAATTTATACTGAGGACTCAATTGTTGAGATAAATAATTAAAATTTTGATCAAACTTAGTTCAAACGTTGCTCAATACACCACTTTACTCAAAATTAATTTTCAAAAATTATTAATATTTTTTTGAAACATTTTGGATTAACATAAAATGCAGTTTTGCATAAATTTATACTGAGGACTCAATTGTTGAGATAAATAATTAAAATTTTGATCAAACTTAGTTCAAACGTTGCTCAATACACCACTTTACTCAAAATTAATTTTCAAAAATTATTAATATTTTTTTGAAACATTTTGGATTAACATAAAATGCAGTTTTGCATAAATTTATACTGAGGACTCAATTGTTGAGATACTTAATCAAAATTTTGAAAAAACTTATTCCAAAACTTGCTTAATACACCACTTTACTCAAAATTAATTCTCAAAAATTATTAATATTTTTTTGAAACATTTTGGATTAACATAAAATTCAGTTTTGCATAAATTTATACTAAGGACTCAATTGTTGAGATAATCAATCAAAATTTTGACCAAACTTAGTCCAAACGTTGCTCAATACACCACTTTACTGAAAATTAATTTTCAAAAATTGTTAATAATTTTTTGAAAAATTTTGGATTAACATAAAATTCAGTTTTGCATAAATTTAAACTGAGGACTTAATTGTTGAGATAATTAATCAAAATTTTGACCAAACCTAGTCCAAACGTTGCTCAAAACACCACTTTACTCAAAATTGATTTTCAAAAATTATTAATATTTTTTGAAACATTTTGGATTAGCATAAAATGCTGTTTTGCATAAATTTATACTGAGGACTCAATTGTTGAGATAATTAATCAAAATTTTGTTCAAACTTTGTCCAAACGTTGCTCAATACAACACTTTACTCAAAATTTATTTTTAAAAATTATCTATGTTTTTTGTAATTTTTTGAAACATTTTGGATTAGCATAAAATGCTGTTTTGCATAAATTTATACTGAGGACTCAATTGTTGAGATAGTTAATCAAAATTTTGACCAAACTTAGTCCAAACGTTGCTTAATACACCATTTTACTCAAAATTAATATTCAAAAATTATAAACATTTTTTTGAAGCATTTTGGATTAACATAAAATGCAGTTTTGCATAAATTTATAATGAGGACTCAATTGTTGAGATAATTAATCAAAATTTTGACGAAACTTAGTCCAAACGTTGCTCAATACACCACTTTACTCAAAATTCATTTTCAAAAATTATTAATTTTTTTTTAAACATTTTGGATTAACATAAAATGCAGTTTTGCATAAATTTATACTGAGGACTCAATTGTTAAAATAATTAATCAAAATTTTGATCAAACTTAGTCCAAACGTTGCTCAATACACCACTTTACTCAAAATTAGTGTTCAAAAATTATTAATATTTTTTGAAACATTTTGGATTAACATAAAATTCAGTTTGCATAAATTTATACTAAGGACTCAATTGTTGAGATAATTGATCAAAATTTTGACCAAACTCAGTCCAAACGTTGTTCAATACATCACTTTACTCAAAATAAATTTTCAAAAATTATTAATATTTTTTTCAAACATTTTGGATTAACATAAAATTCAGTTTTGCATAAATTTATACTAAGGACTCAATTGTTGAGATAATTGATCAAAATTTTGACCAAACTCAGTCCAAACGTTGCTCAAAACACCACTTTACTCAAAATTGATTTACAAATATTATTAAATTTTTTTGAATCATTTTGGATTGACATAAAATGCTGTTTTCCATAATTTTATACCGAGGACTCAATTGTTGAGATAATTAATCAAAATTTTGACCAAGCTTAGTCCAAACGTTGCTCAATACATCACTTTACTCAAAATTAATTTTCAAAAATTATTTTAGTTTTTTTAAACACTTTAGATTAACATAAAATGCAGTTTTGCATAAATTTTTAATGTGGACTCAATTGTTGAGATAATTAATCAAAATTTTGACCAAACTTAATCCAAACGTTGCTCAATAGACCACTTTACTCAAAATTCATTTTCAAAAATTATTAATATATTTTGAAATATTTGGGATTAACATAAAATGCAGTTTTACATAAATTTATACTGAGGACTCAATTGTTTAGATAATTAATCAAAATTTTGACCAAACTTAATCCAAACGTTGCTCAATAGACCACTTTACTCAAAATTCATTTTCAAAAATTATTAATATATTTTGAAATATTTGGGATTAACATAAAATGCAGTTTTACATAAATTTATACTGAGGACTCAATTGTTTAGATAATTAATCAAAATTTTGACCAAACTTAGTCCAAACGTTGCTCAATACACCACTTTACTCAAAATTTATTTTCAAAAGTTATTAATGTTTTTATGAAACATTTTGGATTAACATAAAATGCAGTTTTGCATAAATTTATACTGTGGACTCAATTATTGAGATAATTAATCAAAATTTTGACCAAACTTAGTCCAAACGTTGCTCAATACACCACTTTACTCAAAATTTGTTTTCAAATTTTGTTTGTAATTTTTTAAAACATTTTGGATTAACATAAAATGCAGTTTTGCATAAATTTATACTGAGGACTCAATTGTTGAGATACTTAATCAAAATTTTGAACAAACTTAGTTCAAAACTTGCTTAATACACCACTTTACTCAAAATTAATTCTCAAAAATTATTAATATTTTTTTGAAACATTTTGGATTAACATAAAATTCAGTTTTGCATAAGTTTATACTAAGGACTCAATTGTTGAGATAATCAATCAAAATTTTGACTAAACTTAGTCCAAACATTGCTCAATACACTACTTTACTTAAAATTAATGTTTAAAAATTGTTAATATTTTTTTGAAACATTTTAGATTAACATAAAATGCAGTTTTGCATAAATTTATACTGAGGACTCAATTGTTGAGATAAATAATCAAAATTTTCACCAAACCTAGTCCGAACGTTGCTTAAAACACCACTTTACTCAAAATCAATTTTCAAAAATTATTAATAGTTTTTTGAAACATTTTGGATTAACATAAAATGCAGTTTTGCATAAATTTATACTGAGGACTCAATTGTTGAGATAATTAATCAAAATTTTGACCAAACCTAGTCCAAATCTTGCTCAATACACCACTTTACTTAAAATAAATTTTCAAAAATTTTTAATAGTTTTTTGAAAAATTTTGGATTAACATAAAATTCAGTTTTGCATAAATTCAAACTGAGGACTTAATTGTTGAGATAATTAATCAAAATTTTGACCAAACCTAGTCCAAACGTTGCTCAAAACACCACTTTACTCAAAATTGATTTTCAAAAATTATTAATATTTTTTGAAACATTTTGAATTAACATAAAACGCATTTTTTCATAAATTTATACTGAGGACTCAATTGTTTAGATAATTAATCAAAATTTTGATCAAATTTAGTTCAAACGTTGCTCAATACACCACTTTACTCAAAATTGATTTTCAAAATTTATTTATATTTTTTTGAAACATTTTGGATTAACATAAAATGCAGTTTTGCATAAATTTATACTGAAAACTCAATTGTTGAGATAATTAATCAAAATTTTGACCAAACTTAGTCCAAACGTTGTAATACACTACTTTATTCAAAATGTATTTTAAAAAAATATTAATATTTTTTTGAAACATTTTGGATTAACATAAAATGCAGTTTTGCATAAATTTATACTGAGGACTCAATTGTTGAGATAATGAATCAAAATTTTGACCAAACTTAGTTCAAACGTTGTTAATACACTACTTTACTCAAAATTAATTTTCAAAAATTATTAATATTTTTTGAAACATTTTGGATTAACATAAAATGCAGTTTTGCATAAAATTATACTGTGGACTCAATTGTTAAGATAATTAATCAAAATTTTGACCAAACCTAGTCCAAACGTTGCTCAAAACACCACTTTACTCAAAATTGATTTTCAAAAATTATTAATAGTTTTTTGCAACATTTTGGATTAACATAAAATGCTGTTTTGCATCAATTTATACTGTGGACTCAATTGTTGAGATAATTAATCAAAATTTTGACCAAACTTAGTCCAAACGTTGCTCAATACACCACTTTACACAAAATTTATTTTCAAAAATTATTAAAATTTTTTTGAAACATTTTGGATTAACATATAATGCTGTGTTGCATCAATTTATACTGAGGACTCAATTGTTGAGATAATTAATCAAAATTTTGACCAAACTCAGTCTAAACGTTGCTTAATACACCACTTTATTCAAAATTATTTTTCAAAATTAATAAATATTTTTTTGAAACATTTTGGATTTACATAAATTGCAGTTTTGCATCAATTTATACTGAGGACTTAATTGTTGAGATAATTAAACAAAATTTTGACCAAACTTAGTCCAAACGTTGTTCAAAACACCACTTTACTCAAAATTTATTTTCAAACATTATTTATATTTTTTTAAAACATTTTGGATTAACATAAAATGCAGTTTTGCATCAATTTATACTGAGGACTCAATTGTTGAGATAATTAATCAAAATTTTGACCAAACTTAGTCCAAACGTTGCTTAATACACCATTTTACTCAGAATTTATTTTCAAAATTTATTAATATTTTTTTTAAACATTTTGGATTAACATAAAATGCTGTTTTGCATAAACTTATACTGAGGACTCAATTGTTGAGATAATTAATCAAAATTCTGACCAAAATTAGTCCAAAGGTTGCTCAATACACCACTTTGCTCAAAATTAATTTTAAAAAATTATTAATATTTATTTGTAATTTTTTGAAACATTTTGGGTTAACATAATGTGCAGTTTTGCATAAATTTATACTGAGGAGTTAATTGTTGAGATAATTAATTAACATTTTGACTAATCTTAGTCCAAACGTTGCTCAATAAAACACTTCACTCAAATTTTATTTTCAAAAATTATTAAATTATTTTCTCAATTGTTGAGATAATTAATCAAAATTTTGACCAAACCTAGTCCGAACGTTGCTCAAAACACCACTTTTCTCAAAATTCATTTTCAAAAATTATTTATTTTTTTTGTAATTTTTTGAAACATTTTGGATTAACATAAAATGCAGTTTTGCATAAATTTATACTGAGGACTCAATTGTTGAGATAATTAATCAAAATTTTGACCAAACTTAGTCCAAACGTTGCTCAATACACCACTTTACTGAAAACTAATTTTCAAAAATTATTTATAATTTTTTGAAACATTTTGGATTAACATAAAAGCCAGTTTTGCATAATTTTATACTGAGGACTCAATTGTTGAGATAATTAATCAAAATTTTGACTAAATTTAGTCCAAACGTTGCTCAATACACCACTTTACTCAAAATTAGTTTTCAAAAATTATTAATATTTTTTGAAACATTTTGGATTATCATAAAATACAGTTTTGCATAAATTTATATTGAGGGCTCAATTTTTGAGATAATTAATCAAAATTTTGACCAAACTTAGTCCAAACGTTGCTTAATACTTCATTTTAATCAAAATTTAATTTCAAAAATTATTAATGTTTTTTGTAATTTTTTGAAACGTTTTGGATTTAACATAATACATAAATTTATACAGAGGACTCAATTAGTGAGATAATTAATCAAAATTTTGACCAAACTTAGTCTAAACGTTGCTCAATACACCACGTTACTCAAAATTTATTTTCAAAAATTATTTATTTTTTTTGTAATTTTTTGAAACATTTTGGATTTTAACAAAAATTACAGTTTTGCACGAATTTGACTCAAAATTTTGAACAAATGTAATTTAAACATTGCATAATTTAATACTTAATTAATTTTCAAAATTTATTTTGTTTTTTTTGTAATTTTTTGAATAATTTTGTGTTTGAACTTAAAATGCAGTTTTGCATAAATTAATGCTGAGGACTCAAATATTGGAATAATAACTAGTCCAATGTATCTATTAAAAACTGTCCAAATGCGGCCATCAAATGCTTTAATCCGGCTGTCAATTGCATAACTTTGGTCATACAAAGTACAAACTTAATGTTTGTGTAACTAGTTAGTTATTTTTTTATTTCACTTTGTGTAAATCCGGCCATAGCTGCGTAAATCCGGCAATCAAATGCATAAATCTGGTCATATAAAGTACAAACTTAATGTTTGTTGAGTATTTATTTATTTTTTTATTATAAACTGATAAAATCCGGCTATAAAATGCATAAATTCAGCCATCAAATGTTTTAATCCGGTTGTCAATTGCATAACTTTGGTCATACAAAGTACAAACTCAATGTTTGTTTAACTATTTAGTTATTTTTTATTATAATTTGTGTAAATCTGGCTAAAGCTGCGTAAATCCGGCAATCAAATGCATAAATCCGGTCATTAAATGCTTAAATCCGACCATCAAATGCATAAAATTGGTCATACAAAATACAAACTTAATGTTTATTGACTATTTATTTATTTTTTATTATAAACTGAGAAAATCCGGCCATAAAATGCATAAATCCGGTCATCAAATGCCTTAATCCGGCCATCAATTGCATAAATCTGATCATTCAAAGTACAAAATTAATGTTTATTGACGATTTACTCATTTTCTATTATAAAGTGTAAAAATCCGACTATAAAATGCATAATTCCGGCCATCAAATGCTTTAATCCGGCTGTCATTTGCATAAACTTGGTCATACAAAGTACAAACTTAATGTTTGTGAACTATTTAGTTATTTTTTATTATAATTTGTGAAAATCCGGTCATAGTTGCGTGAATCCTGCAATCAAGTGCATAAATCCGGCCATCAAATGCTTTAATCCGGCTGTCATTTGCATAAATCTGGTCATAAAAAGCACAAACCTAATGTTTATTGACTATTTATTCATTTTCTATTATAAACTGTTTAAATCCGGCCATAAAATGCATAAATCTGGCCATCAAGTGTTTTAATCCGGTCATACAAAGTATAAACTAAATGGTTATGTAACTATTTAGTTAATTTTCTATTATTACTGTATAAATCCAGCTTTAATTGCTTAAATCTGTCAATCAAATATATAAATCCGGCATTTCAATATCAAAAATTGCCGTTTTCTTAATTGGATATTTAAATATGTAAATCCGGCAATAAATCCGAATATCTGTTTTTAATTATAAATTATACGATTAAGCCATTAAATCCGGCCTTTAAATAAGTAAATCCAATATAATAATTTAAGCCAATAAATGCCGAATCCGATTAGTTTTCTAACAATATATAGTTTGCAATATTGTGAAACAATTGTAGCAAACTATAATAATAATTTCTGCTTAACTGTATCGTATGTAATTGGTTCGGAGTCAGTCATAAAGATAATTTAACCCTTTCTAAAGCAATTACCTTCGTAGCCGAAGTTAGCAATTAGTGTAACTACTGTCAAACATACTTTGAAGGGAAGATGAGGCTCGATGAATTGTTCTTAGTGCTTTCCACTTAAAAGCGAGAAGTTTTTCTTTCCGCCAATACGTGACTGCCGCGGAACGAAATATCTTGGTCATTGTAACACGAGAGATCTTTGACCTACGTGAGCCTCCTAACCCGGCGAGCAATATAATTTCCTTCACCTACGTCAAGGTGCGAATCCGCTATGAATACAATAAAAAACGTTTGTTAAATTAATATTTGCATTGTATATTATATCAGCCAACATAAAGATTAGTAAACAATCGCAGTGACACCCAATGGCAATTAGTAAAACAAAATCCAGGCTTGTTATTTTTTCCTGTGAATAATCCTGATTTATGGTCAATTATCCTCGCTCTGATTACAAGCACTGAGTGGACAGAAATATATCAATGGCCATTATCCCTTATTAATCTCGAATTGAATTTGGGCAACATATCCACACACATACAGAGAAGGGTTCACTTGACCCACCTAGCCTTTCATGCAATTATAACTGTACGGGGAATATAAACTAGTCTTCATATTCCCTTCGGACAGGTTCTGACAGATTTTGATTGTTTGGGGGGTGGAAAATTTAATCAAGATGGCGTTGATTGAACGCACATTACGTAATTTGATGATATCGTTATTGAATTTAAATAAATGATGGAATATTTTATGCTTAAATTGATTCTTTCGTGTAAACACTTTTGTTATTGTTACATGGTTTGCTAGCTTGTTGTTTAACAGTGTTTTCAACTGGAAAATTGAAGTGTGCACAACTAATTTGCGCTACGTGTTTTTTTAGAGCTGTTGACGAATTGGATTACTTTTGTAAATTTACAATCAGGGAAATGTCAATAGGATTAAATTGTTGTTTTCTAGTTATAAATTATAAGTGAGCGAATTTGGCCCTCAACATGAAGCTTTGTTAATTGAAATAATTAATAGTTGCAGGGACGAACGTTGCAGTGTGATAGATGTCCAATTTGTTGATAACGTATACTTGATTGGGTGGGCGAGGTACACTACTTTAATTAACCACCCATATTTTATGTGCCCGCCCTCCCTCTAAGTGTTTGTGATCAAGGAAGTTTTTATTGAATATTTTTGCTTTATGCTTTTGATAAAAGGAAAGGAAGTTTTTCAAAATCAATTTAGAGGGTATGTTTATGCTGAGGTCACATTACTGAAAATAATTTACTAACCTCAAAATTAAGTTAAAAAATTGTACATTTTAGATTGCTTACAAAATCATATTAAAAAGTATATTTATGCTGAGGTCACAATGTTGCCAATAATTTTCCAAAATTTGCACCAATCATAGTTCAAGTATTACCAAACACTGTACTAACCTCAAAATTAAGTTTAAAAAATTGTAAATATTTTTTGTAAATTTTAAATTGTTTCCAAAATCATATTAAAACGTATATTTATGCTGAGGTCACAATTTTGCCAATAATTTTTCAAAATTTGCACTAATCATAGTTCAAGTATTACCCAACACTGTACTAACCTCAAAACTATGTTTAAAAAATTGTAAATATTTTTTGTAAATTTTAGATTTTTTCCAAAATCATATTAGAGCATTTATTTTTGCTGAGGTCACAATTTTGCCAATATTTTCTTAAAATTTGCATCAATCTTAGTTTAAGTATTACCCAACACTGTACTAACCTCAAAATTAAGTTTAAAAAATTGTAAGTATTTTTTGTAAATTTTAGATTGATCACAAAATCATATTAGAGCGTATATTTATGCTGAGGTCACAATTTTGCCAATAATTTTTCAAAATTTGCACCAATCATAGTTTAAGTATTACCCAACAATAAACTAACCTCAAAATTAAGTTTAAAAAATTATAAGTATTTTTTTAAAAATTTTAGATTGTTTTCAAAATTATATTAGAGCGTATATTTATGCTGAGGTCACAATTTTGCTAATAATTTCTCAAAATTTGCACCAATTATAGTTTAAGTATTACCCAACACAGTAATAACCTCAAAATTAAGCTTAAAAAATTGTAAATATTTTTGGTAAGTTTTAAATTGTTTCCAAAATTATATTAGAGCGTATTTTTATGCTGAGGTCACAATTTTGCCAATAATTTCTCAAAATTTGCACCAATCATAGTTTAAGTATTATTCAACACTGTACTAACCTCAAAATTAAGTTTAAAAAATTGTAAATACTTTTAGTAATCTTTAGATTGTTTCTAAAATCATATTATAGCGTATATTTATGCTGAGGTTACAATTTTACCAGTAATTTTTCAAAATTTGCACCAATCATAGTTCAAGTATTACCCAACACTGTACTAACTTAAAAATTAAGTTTAAAAAATTGTAAATACTTTTAGTAATCTTTAGATTGTTTCTAAAATCATATTATAGCGTATATTTATGCTGAGGTCACAATTTTGCCAATAATTTTTCAAAATTTGCACCAATCATAGTTCAAGTATTACCCAACACTGTACTAACCTCAAAAATAAGTTTAAAAACTTGTAAATGTTTTTTGTAAATTTTAGATTGTTTCCAAAATCATATTATAGCGTATATTTATGCTGAGGTCACAATTTTATTAGTAATTTTTCAAAATTTGCACCAATCATAGTTCAAGTATTACCCAACACTTAACTAACCTCAAATTAAGTTAAAAAAATTGTAAGTATTTTTTGTAAATATTAGATTGTTTCCAAAATCATATTAGAGCGTATATTTATGCTGAGGTCACAATTTTGCCAATAATTTTTCAAAATTTGTACTAATCATAGTTCAAGTGTTACCTAACACTGTACTTACCTCAAAATTAAGTTTAGAAAATTGTAAATCTTTTTTGTAAATTTTAGATTGTTCCAAAATCATATCAGAGCGTATATTTATGCTGAGGTCACAATTTTGCCAATAATTTCTCAAAATTTCCACTTGTCATAGTTTAAGTATTACCCAACACCTGATTAACCTCAAAATTAAGTTTAAAAAATTGTAAGTATTTTTTGTAAATTTTAGATTGATCACAAAATCATATTAGAGCGTATATTTATGCTGAGGTCACAATTTTGCCAATAATTTTTCAAAATTTGCACCAATCATAGTTTAAGTATTACTCAACAATAAACTAACCTCAAAATTAAGTTTAAAAAATTATAAGTATTTTTTTTTAAATTTTAGATTGTTTTCAAAATTATATTAGAGCGTATATTTATGCTGAGGTCACAATTTTGCTAATAATTTCTCAAAATTTGCACCAATTATAGTTTAAGTATTACCCAACACAGTAATTACCTCAAAATTAAGCTTAAAAAATTGTAAATATTTTTGGTAAGTTTTAAATTGTTTCCAAAATTATATTAGAGCGTATTTTTATGCTGAGGTCACAATTTTGCCAATAATTTCTCAAAATTTGCACCAATCATAGTTTAAGTATTATTCAACACTGTACTAACCTCAAAATTAAGTTTAAAAAATTGTAAATACTTTTAGTAATCTTTAGATTGTTTCTAAAATCATATTATAGCGTATATTTATGCTGAGGTTACAATTTTACCAGTAATTTTTCAAAATTTGCACCAATCATAGTTCAAGTATTACCCAACACTGTACTAACTTAAAAATTAAGTTTAAAAAATTGTAAATACTTTTAGTAATCTTTAGATTGTTTCTAAAATCATATTATAGCGTATATTTATGCTGAGGTCACAATTTTGCCAATAATTTTTCAAAATTTGCACCAATCATAGTTCAAGTATTACCCAACACTGTACTAACCTCAAAAATAAGTTTAAAAACTTGTAAATGTTTTTTGTAAATTTTAGATTGTTTCCAAAATCATATTATAGCGTATATTTATGCTGAGGTCACAATTTTATCAGTAATTTTTCAAAATTTGCACCAATCATAGTTCAAGTATTACCCAACACTTAACTAACCTCAAATTAACTTAAAAAAATTGTAAGTATTTTTTGTAAATATTAGATTGTTTCCAAAATCATATTAGAGCGTATATTTATGCTGAGGTCACAATTTTGCCAATAATTTTTCAAAATTTGTACTAATCATAGTTCAAGTGTTACCTAACACTGTACTTACCTCAAAATTAAGTATAAAAAATTGTAAGTATTTTTTGTAAATTTTAAATTGTTTCCAAAATCATATTAAAACGTATATTTATGCTGAGGTCACAATTTTGTCTATAGTTTTTCAAAATTTGCACAAATCATAGTTAAAGTATTACCCAACACTGTACTAACCTCAAAATTAAGTTAAAAAATTGTACATTTTAGATTGCTTACAAAATCATATTAAAACGTATATTTATGCTGAGGTCACAATTTTACTAATAGTTTCTCAAAATTTGCACCAATCATAGTTCAAGTATTACCCAACACTGTACTAACCTCAAAATTAAGTTTAAAAAGTTGTTAATATTTTTTGTTAATTTTTGATTGTTTCCAAGCGTATATTTATGCAGAGGTTACAATTTTGCCATAAATTTTTCAAAATTTGCACCAATCATAGTTCAAGTATTACCAAACACTGTACTAACCTCAAAATTAAGTTTAAAAAATTGTAAATATTTTTTATAAATTTTAAATTGTTTCCAAAATCATATTAAAACGTATATTTATGCTGAGGTCACAATTTTGCCAATATTTTCTCAAAATTTGAACTACTCATAGCTCAAGTATTACTCAATACTGTACTATCCTCAAAATTAAGTTTAAAAAATTGTAAGTATTTTTTGTAAATTTTAAATTGTTTTCAAAAATCATATTAAAGCGTATATTTATGCTGAGGTCACAATTTTGCCAATAATTTTTCAAAATTTGCTCCAATCATAGTACAAGTATTTCTCAACATTTAACTAACCTCAAAATTTAGTTAAAAAAATTGTAAGTTTTTTTTGTAAATTTTAAATTGTTTCCAAAATCATATTAGAGCGTATATTTATGCTGAGGTCACAATTTTGCCAATAATTTATCAAAATTTGCACCAATCATAGTTCAAGTATTACCCATCAATATACTAACCTCAAAATTAAGTTTAAAAAACTGTAAATTTTAGATTGCTTCCCAAATCAGCTTAGAGCGTATATTTATGCTGCGGTCACAATTTTGCCAGTAGTTTCGCAAAATTTGCACCAATCATAGTTCAAGTATTATCCAACACTGTTCTAACCTCAAAATTAAATTTAAAAAATTGTAAATATTGTTTGTGGTTTTTTTTATTTTTTTATGCTGAGGTCAGAATTTTGCAAAAAAAATAATCAAAATTTGCACCAATTATTGCCCAAAAATGTACTAACCTCAAAATTAAATTAAAAAATTACAAATATTTTTGTGGTATTTTATACATTTTAGAGTTTTTTTAAAATTATATATTTATGCTGAGGTCACAATTCTGCAAATAATTTTTCAAAATTTGTATTAATTATAGTCCAAGTATTGCACAACAATGTTTTGCCTCAAAATTTAATTTAAAAAATTGTAATTATTTTTTTGATTTTTTGAAAACTTTATAATTTTTTCGAAATCATATTTTTATGCTGAGGTCACAATTCTGCAAATAATTTCTCAAAATTTGTACCAATCATAGTCCAAATATTGCAATATAAAGTACTAAGCTCAAACATAATATTAAAAAATTGTAAATATTTTTTGGAAATTTTTGAAAATGTTAAAGTCACATGTTTATGCTGAGGTCAAAATTCTGCAAATAATTTCTTAAAATTAACTTCAAAATTAAATTTAAAAAATTGTAAATGTTTTTTATAAATTTTAGATTTTTTTTTTAAATTGCTTATGCTGAGGTCACAATTCTGCAAATAATTCCATTTATTTTATTCAAATTTGTTTTGTGCTAAATATGTATACAAAAATCAATGTATAGTCTGCAATCTATTGAATTCCAGTTCAATTAAATGACTCCATTCTTCCACTCATGAAATCATTTTGTTAAATGAAAATATTGTTCGAATCGTACACAATCTGTTTTCCTCCAAATATACTGATTTATCGCAATTTTCTTTATTAAAAAAATGGCAGTGGGATACAGTTCCGGTGTGAGCGAGGAGGCGTGGGATGATTCAACGTCACGGCTGCACCGCATCAATTTCAGGAATGAGAATATGGGTCAGAAGGAGCACGGAATCGTAAAAGATCCACACTTTATTATTTATATCGAGGGTTTATTTTTTTTTTACTCTTTTGGTGGAGATGTTTGGGGTGGTGATAGCCCTGTCTATTTTATCAAATATTTGTAAAGTGTGTTCTCTCCAGGTGAACATTGAGTCGACGCCCTTTTTATGTTTCTTGCCTGGAATTTTGTTGCATATATTTATGTAAACGGAAATTGTAGACTGGAAACATTTTATTTGTAAACAGAATAAATTTTAAATCAAACAATGCTAAACATTGTTGGTACAAATTAATTTTAATTGCAATTGAAATATTTTTATTTAATCTCTGAATTATTTATCGCAAACTTTGCAACCCTTTAAAGTTCTCTCAATCAAGTAAAGTTAACCTGTTAGTTGTAACATAGTTGAAGTAGGTTATTAATGGTTGCTAAACAAAGTTTGTCGTATAATTATATCACCAACCTATTTTTTGACAAATATTTTTACTCTTAAATTAATGTTTAAAATTGCCTGTATACTTTTTTTAAGTACAATTGGTTGGGTTAATTATGCAACTTTATTCACCTATGATGATGTATTTATATTTATGGTTTGAGTTATCTTATCTTATTAGATTATACATTTATATGCTTTATTTTTATAATATTAATACAAGTCCCCGGTAGTACAGGGGTCAGTACTTCTACAAGTCGTGTAGAAAACCGAGGTTCGATTCCTCGCCGGGGAGATTTATTTTTAATTTTTTAAATTAATTAATTTATTAATTATGCTATTGGTAAAATTCTAATCTTAATCAACTACGTTAACGCGCAGTCACAAAAATTCTACACAACTTAACTTAATCGTTTCTATGTATATCAAAACTGCTTCGATTATTTGATTGAGTTTATGCCAAATTGAGCGTATGGATTTTGATACAGTTTATACAGTTGGTACTCTATAAAATGAGGTACAATGTTGCCAAATTTCATGAATTTTCAATAAACGGTTTGAAAGTTATGACTCAATTTTATAACTTAATCGTTTCTATTCTTCGATTATTTGATTGAGTTTATGTCAAACTGAGCGTATGGATTTTGATACAGTTTATACAGTTGGTACTCCATAAAATGAGGTACAATGTTGCCAAATTTCAATAATTTTTAATGAACGGTTTGAAAGTTATGACTCAATTTTATAACTTAGTCGTTTCTATGCTTTGATTATTTGATTGAGTTTATGTCAAATTGAGCGTATGGATTTTGATACAGTTTATAAGTTGGTACCTTATAAAATAAGGTACAATGTTGCAAAAATTTTATAATTTTCAATAAACGGTTTGAAAGTTATGACTCAATTTTATAACAATCGTTTCTATGCTTTGATTATTTGTTTATGTCAAACTGAGCGTATGGATTTTGATACAGTTTCTACAGTTGGTACTCCATAAAATGAAGTACAATGTTGCCAAATTTCAATATTTTTTAATAAATGGTTTGAAAGTTATGACTCAATTTTATAACTTAATTGTTTCTTTGCTTCGATTATTTGATTGAGTTTATGTCAAATTGAGCGTATAAATTTTGATACAGTTTATACAGTTGGTGTTCCATAAAATGAGGTACAATGTTGCTAAATTTCAATAATTTTAAATAAACGGTTTGAAAGTTATGACTCAATTTTATAACTTAATTGTTTCTATGCTTCGATTATTTGATTGAGTTTATGTCAAACTGAGCTTATGGATTTTGATACAGTTTATAAGTTGGTACTCTATAAAATAAGGTACAATGTTGCCAAATTTTAATAATTTTCAATAAACGGTTTGAAAGTTATGACTCAATTTTATAACTTAATTGTTTCTATGCTTCGATTATTTGATTAAGTTTATGTCAAATTGATCGTATGGATTTTGATACAGTTTATACAGTTGGCACTCTTTATAATGAGGTACAAAGCTGCCAAATTTTAATAATTTTCAATAAACGGTTTGAAAGTTATGACTCAATTTTATAACTTAATTGTTTCTATGCTTCGTTTATTTGATTGAGTTTATGTGAAACGGTTTGAAAGTTATGTCAAATTGAGCGTATGGATTTTGATACAGTTTATACAGTTGGTACTCCTTATAATGAGGTACAATGTTGCCAAATTTCAATAATTTTCAATAAACGGTTTGAAAGTTATGCCTCAATTTTATAATCGTTTCTATGCTTCGTTTATTTGATTGAGTTTATGTCAAATTGAGCGTATGGATTTTGATACAGTTTATACAGTTGGTACTGCTTATAATGGGGTACATTGTTGCCAAATTTCAATAATTTTCAATCAACGGTTTGAAAGTTATGACTCAATTTTATAACTTAATCGTTTCTATGCTTTGATTATTTGATTGAGTTTATGTCAAATTGAGCGTATGGATTTTGATACAGTTTATACAGTTGGTACTCTATAAAATGAGGTACAAAGTTGTAAAATTTCAATAAACGGTTTGAAAGTTATGACTCAATTTTATACTTTAATCGTTTCTATGCTTTGATTATTTGATTGAGTTTATGTTAAACTGAGCGTATGGATTTTGATACAGTTTATAAGTTGGTACTCCATAAAATGAGGTACAATGTTGCCAAATTTCAATAATTTTCAGTAAACGGTTTGAATGTTATGACTCAATTTTATAACTTAATCGTTTCTATGCTTCGATTATTTGATTGAGTTTATGCCAAACTGAGCGTATGGATTTTGATACAGTTTATACAATTGGTACTCCATAAAATGAGGTACAATGTTGCCAAATTTCAATAACTTTCAATAAACGGTTTGAAAGTTATGACTCAATTTTATAACTTAATCGTTTCTATGCTTCGATTATTTGATTGAGTTTATGATAAATTGAGCGTCTAGATTTTGATACAGTTTATACAGTTGGTACTCTTTAAATTGAAGTACATTGTTGCCAAATTTCAATCATTTTCAATAAACGGTTTGAAAGTTACGACTCAATTTTATAACTTAATCGTGTCTTTGCTTTGATAATTTGATTGAGTTTATGTCAAACTGAGCATATGGATTTTGATACAGTTTATACAGTTGGTACTCCTGAAAATGAGGTACAATTTTGCCAAATTTCAATAATTTTCAGTAAACGGTTTGAAAGTTATGACTCAATTTTATAACTTAATCGTTTCTATGGTTCGATTATTTTATTGAGTTTATGTGAAACTGAGCGTATAGATTTTGATACAGTTTATATAGTTGGTACTTCATAAAATAAGGTACAATATTGCTGATTTTCAATAATTTTCAAATAAACGGTTTGAAAGTTATGACTAATTTTATAACTTAATCGTTTCTATGCTTCGATAATTAGATTGAGTTTATGTCAAATTGAGCGTATGGATTTTGATACAGACAGTTGGTACTCCATAAAATGAGGTACAATGTTGCCAAATTTCAATAATTTTTAATAAACGGTTTAAAAGTTATGACTTAATTTTATAATTTAATCGTTTCTATGCTTCGATTATTTGATTGAGTTTATGTCAAATTGAGCGTATGGATTTTGATACAGTTTATAAGTTGGTACTCCTTATAATGAGGTACAATGTTGCCAAATTTCAATAATTTTCAATAAACGGTTTAAAAGTTATGACTCAATTTATAATTTAATCGTATCTATGCTTCGATAATTTGATTGAGTTTATGTCAAATTGAGCGTATAGATTTTGATACAGTTCATACAGTTGGTACTCCATAAAATGAGGTACAATGTTGCCAAATTTCAATAATTTCCAATAAACGGTTTGAAAGTTATGACTCAATTTTATAACTTAATCGTTTCTATGCTTCGATTATATGATTGAATTTATGTCAAATTGAGCGTATGGATTTTGATACAGTTTATACAGTTGGTACTCCATAAAATGAGGTACAATGTTGCCAAATTTTAATAATTTTCAATAAACGGTTTGAAAGTTATGACTCAATTTTATAACTTAATCGTTTCTATTGTTCGATTGTTTGATTAAGTTTATGGCAAACTGAGCGTATGGACTTTGATACAGTTTTTACAGTTGCTACTCCATAAAATGAGGTACAATGTTGCCAAATTTTAATAATTTTCAATAAACGGTTTGAAAGTTATGACTCAATTTTATAACTTAGTCGTTTCTATGCTTCGATTATTTGATTAAGTTTATGTGAAATTGAGCGTATGGATTTTGATACAGTTTATACAGTTGGTACTCTTTATAATGAGGTACAATGTTGCCAAATTTAAATAATTTTCAATAAACGGTTTGAAAGTTATGACTCAATTTTATAACTTAATCGTTTCTATGCTTCGATAATTTGATTGAGTTTATGTCAAATTGAGCGTATAGATTTAGATACAGTTTATACAGTTGGTACTCTTTGTAATGAGATACAATGTTGCCAAATTTCAATAATTTTCAATAAACGGTTTGAAAGTTATGACTCAATTTTATAACTTAATTGTTTCTATGCTTCGATTATTTAATTGAGATTATGTCAAACTGAGCGTATGGATTTTGATAAAGTTTATACAGTTGATACTCCTTATAATGAGGTACAATGTTGCCAAATTTCAATAATTTTCAATAAACGGTTTGAAAGTTATGACTGAATTTTATAACTTAATTGTTTCTATGCTTCGATTATTTGATTAAGTTTAGGTCAAACTGAGCGTATGGATTTTGATACAGTTTTTATAGTTGGTACTCTTTATAATGAGGTACAATGTTGCCAAATTTCAATAATTTTTAATTAACGGTTTGAAAGTTATTACTCAATTTTATAACTTAATCGTTTTTATGCTTCGATTATTTGATTGAGTTTATGTCAAACTGAGCGTATGGATTTAGATACAGTTTATACAGTTGATACTCCTTATTATGAGGTACAATGTTGCCAAATTTCAGTAATTTTCAATAAACGGTTTGAAAGTTATGACTCAATTTTATAACTTAATCGTTTCTATGCTTCGATAATTTGATTGAGTTTATGTCAAACTGAGCGTATGGATTTTGATAAAGTCTATACAGTTGGTACTCCATAAAATGAGGTACAGTGTTGCCAAATTTCAATAATTTTTAATAAACGGCTTAAAAGTTATGACTCAATTTTATAACTTAATCGTTTCTATGCTTTGATTATTTGATTGAGTTTATGTCAAACTGAGTGTATGGATTTTGATACAGTTTATACAGTTGGTACTCTTTATAATAAGGTACAATGTTGCCAAATTTAATAATTTTCAATAAACGGTTTGAAAGTTATGACTCAATTTAATAACTTAATTGTTTCTACGTTTTGATAATTTGATTGAGTTTATGTCAAATTGAGCGTATGGATTTTGATACAATTAATACAGTTGGTACTCCTTATAATGAGATACAATGTTGCCAAATTTCAATAATTTTCAATAAACGGTTAGAAAGTTATGACTCAATTTTATAACTTAATTGTTTCTATGCTTCGATTATTTGATTGAGATTATGTCAAACTGAGCGTATGGATTTTGATACAGTTTACACAGTTGGTACTCCATAAAATAAGGTACAATGTTGCCAAATTTCAATAATTTTCAATAAACGGTTTGAAAGTTATGACTCAATTTTATAACTTAATCGTTTCTATGCTTCGATTATTTGTTTGAGTTTATGTCAAACTGAGCGTATGGATTTTGATACAGTTTATATAGTTGGTACTTTTTATAATGAGGTACAATGTTGCCAAATTTCACTAATTTTCAATAAACGATTTGAAAGTTATGACTCAATTTTATAATTTAATTGTTTCTATGCTTCGATTATTTGATTAAGTTTATTATGTCAAATTGAGCGAATGGATTTTGATACAGTTTATACAGTTGGTACTCCATAAAATGAAGTACAACGTTGCCAAATTTCAATAATTTTCAATGAACGGTTTGGAAGTTATGACTCAATTTTATAACTTAATCGTTTCTATGCTTCGATTATTTGATTGAGTTTATGTCAAACTAAGCGTATGGATTTTGATACAGTTTATACAGTTGGTACTCCTTATAATGTGGTACAATGTTGCCAAATTTCAATAATTTTCAATAAACGGTTTGAAAGTTATGACTCAATTTTATAACTTAATCGTTTCTATGCTTCGATTATTTGTTTGAGTTTATGTCAAACTGAGCGTATGGATTTTGATACAGTTTATTCAGTTGGTACTCCTTATAATGAGGTACAATGTTGCCAAATTTCAATAATAATCAATTAACGGTTTAAAAGTTATGACTCAATTTTATAACTTAATCGTTTTTATGCTTTGTTAATTTGATTGAATTTATGTCAAATTGAGCGTATGGATTTTGATACAGTTTATGCAGTTGGTACTCCATAAAATGAAGTACAATGTTGCCAAATTTTAATAATTTTCAATAAACGATTTGAAAGTTATGACTCAATTTTATAACTTAATCGTTTCTATGCTTCGATTATTAGATTGAGTTTATGTCAAATTGAGCGTATGGATTTTGATACAGTTTATACAGTTGGTACTCCTTATAATGAGGTACAATGTTGCCAAATTTCAATAATTTTCAATAAACGGTTTAAAAGTTATGACTCAATTTTATATTTTAATTGTTTCTATGCTTTGATTATTAGATTGAGATTATGTCAAATGGAGCGTATGGATTTTGATACAGTTTACACAGTTGGTACTCCATAAAATAAGGTACAATGTTGCTAAATTTCAATAATTTTCAATAAACGGTTTGAAAGTTATGGCGCAATTTTATAACTTAATCGTTTCTATGCTTCGATTATTTGATTGAGTTTATGTCAAATTGAGCGTATGGATTTTTATACAGTTTATACAGTTGGTACTCCATAAAATGAAGTACAACGTTGCCAAATTTCAATAATTTTCAATGAACGGTTTGGAAGTTATGACTCAATTTTATAACTTAATCGTTTCTATGCTTCGATTATTTGATTGAGTTTATGTCAAACTAAGCGTATGGATTTTGATACAGTTTATACAGTTGGTACTCCTTATAATGTGGTACAATGTTGCCAAATTTCAATAATTTTCAATAAACGGTTTGAAAGTTATGACTCAATTTTATAACTTAATCGTTTCTATGCTTCGATTATTTGTTTGAGTTTATGTCAAACTGAGCGTATGGATTTTGATACAGTTTATTCAGTTGGTACTCCTTATAATGAGGTACAATGTTGCCAAATTTCAATAATTTTCATTAAACGGTTTGAAAGTTATGACTCAATTTTATAACTTAATCGTTTTTATGCTTTGTTAATTTGATTGAATTTATGTCAAATTGAGCGTATGGATTTTGATACAGTTTATGCAGTTGGTACTCCATAAAATGAAGTACAATGTTGCCAAATTTTAATAATTTTCAATAAACGATTTGAAAGTTATGACTCAATTTTATAACTTAATCGTTTCTATGCTTCGATTATTAGATTGAGTTTATGTCAAATTGAGCGTATGGATTTTGATACAGTTTATACAGTTGGTACTCCTTATAATGAGGTACAATGTTGCCAAATTTCAATAATTTTCAATAAACGGTTTAAAAGTTATGACTCAATTTTATATTTTAATTGTTTCTATGCTTTGATTATTAGATTGAGATTATGTCAAATGGAGCGTATGGATTTTGATACAGTTTACACAGTTGGTACTCCATAAAATAAGGTACAATGTTGCTAAATTTCAATAATTTTCAATAAACGGTTTGAAAGTTATGGCGCAATTTTATAACTTAATCGTTTCTATGCTTCGATTATTTGATTGAGTTTATGTCAAATTGAGCGTATGGATTTTTATACAGTTTATACAGTTGGTACTCCATAAAATGAAGTACAACGTTGCCAAATTTCAATAATTTTCAATGAACGGTTTGGAAGTTATGACTCAATTTTATAACTTAATCGTTTCTATGCTTCGATTATTTGATTGAGTTTATGTCAAACTAAGCGTATGGATTTTGATACAGTTTATACAGTTGGTACTCCTTATAATGTGGTACAATGTTGCCAAATTTCAATAATTTTCAATAAACGGTTTGAAAGTTATGACTCAATTTTATAACTTAATCGTTTCTATGCTTCGATTATTTGTTTGAGTTTATGTCAAACTGAGCGTATGGATTTTGATACAGTTTATTCAGTTGGTACTCCTTATAATGAGGTACAATGTTGCCAAATTTCAATAATTTTCATTAAACGGTTTGAAAGTTATGACTCAATTTTATAACTTAATCGTTTTTATGCTTTGTTAATTTGATTGAATTTATGTCAAATTGAGCGTATGGATTTTGATACAGTTTATGCAGTTGGTACTCCATAAAATGAAGTACAATGTTGCCAAATTTTAATAATTTTCAATAAACGATTTGAAAGTTATGACTCAATTTTATAACTTAATCGTTTCTATGCTTCGATTATTAGATTGAGTTTATGTCAAATTGAGCGTATGGATTTTGATACAGTTTATACAGTTGGTACTCCTTATAATGAGGTACAATGTTGCCAAATTTCAATAATTTTCAATAAACGGTTTAAAAGTTATGACTCAATTTTATATTTTAATTGTTTCTATGCTTTGATTATTAGATTGAGATTATGTCAAATGGAGCGTATGGATTTTGATACAGTTTACACAGTTGGTACTCCATAAAATAAGGTACAATGTTGCTAAATTTCAATAATTTTCAATAAACGGTTTGAAAGTTATGGCGCAATTTTATAACTTAATCGTTTCTATGCTTCGATTATTTGATTGAGTTTATGTCAAATTGAGCGTATGGATTTTTATACAGTTTATACAGTTGGTACTCCTTATAATGAGGTACAATGTTGCCAAATTTTAACAAACTCCAATGTACGGATTAAAAGTTATGACTTATTTATTTTCCCAATTGCTTGTAGAATGAAATAAGTTAGATTAAGTGAATTGAGGTTATGATAAAATGTATTGTTTAGATTTTAATAAAATTTATACAGCAAATACTGCTAATATTTATGTATATTTTTGCTTTAATGGCTGCCAACTTCAAAAATAGAATTATTGCTTTTTACATATTTTTTATCAAACTTTTGAATTTCATTTTAGTGATTTTTAAATCAAAAACTAATTAATGAATTTATATCAACTTAGGCACAAACAATCCTTATTGGGTACTTTAATGGTTGCTAACTTCAAAAATAGCAACATTGCTCTTTAAATATTTTTTTCAAATTTTTGAATTCTATTTTAGTAACTTTTTTCACAAAGATTTACTAAATTTTAAATAAAACAAAAACTAATCGATGAGTTTTTATCAAATTTGCCATGAGCAATCTTTATTGGGTACTTTAATGGTTGTCAACCTCAAAAATAGCAACATTGCTTTTTAAATATTTTTTCTAAATTTTTGAATTTCATTTTAGTGAATTTTTTGACAAAGACTTACTAAATCTTAAATAAAACAAAACCTAACCAATGAACTTTTATCAAATTTGCCATGAACAATTTCTATTGAGTGCTTTAATGGCTGCCAACTTCAAAAACAGCAACATTGTTTTTTAAATATTTTTTTTTTATTTTTGAATTCCATTTTTGTGAATTTTTTGACCAAGACTTACTAAATCTCAAATAAAACAAAAACTAATCGATGAATTTTTATCAAATTTGTCATGAACAATCTTTATTGGGTACTTTAATGGCTGCCAACTTCAAAAATAGCAACATTGTTTCCTAAATATTTTTTTCAAATTTTTGAATTCTATTTTCGTAAATTTTTTGACAAAAACTTACTAAATCTCAAATAAAACAAAAACCAATCAATGAATTTTAATCAAATTTGCCATAAAGAATCTCTATTGGGTTCTTTAATGGTTACCGACTTCAAAAATAGCAACATTGCTTTCTAAATATTTCTTCCAAATTTTTGAATTCCATTTTAGTGAATTTTTTGATAAAATTTTACTAAATCTCAAATAAAACAAAAACTAATCGATGAATTTCAATCAAATTTGCCATGAACAATCTCTATTAGGAACTTTAATAGCTGCCAACTTCAAAAATAGCAAGATTGCTTTAAAAACAGTTTTTAATTTCATTTTAATGAATTGAAATACACAGATAATTTGTCATCTTTCAAGTCATAAAAAAGAAACCGTTAATATAAAAATCAATAAACTAATGTTATTTTAATAAATTAACATTATACATAAATAATAATTCTGTATACTATTAGCAATCAACTTGTTTATTTAACGTTTGTCATTAATTTAAATTTACTTATCACTTCTTGGAATTATTAACTGAACCTAAAACAATTGACGTCGGTTGTTTATATATTTAATAAAATGGCTGACAAATCAATATAATCGTATTATTTATGATCTTCCTGAGAGAATAGAAACAAAACAAAATAACGCCACAGCGTCACATAAATCACATGATATATGTGTGTTCTGCAATACATAAAATGCGCCATAAAAGGTAAAATTTGTCCCATATTACATGATCCCAACAATAAAAATAACGAGTCGCAATTAATACATGTTTTGTGTTTATATTAATATTTATAATAAGCGCGTCCTGTTTTCTCAGAAAACATAAACGTGTGAATTAATTATACAAAGTAAATATTGAACGAAAATATTGTCGTGATTAATGTATTGGAAAATTCATTTGATTAATGCATTTCGGTAATCTCGTTACTACAAACAAGTTAGTTAATTAATCACTAACTCTAATTAAATTCAATTGTAATCGATTTGTGTTGAATTATTCAATAAACAATCTTTTTACTGTTTCCAAGAGATTCCGACTGTTATGCAAACGTTTATAGGCGAATTTATTTGCGTGAGAAAGTCATGTGGTACTTAAAAATCCATTTCAGGAAAATTGCCCGGCGAAAAAGAACTAAGAAACGTGCTGAATGTAATAAGCAAGCAAATTATTCAAACGTGCTTTTACCGCTATATTAAATACTCTGCAAGGTAGCACTTGATTTTGTTAGCAAAGCAAAGTTTAGCGAGATTGCGCATTTTGGAAATATTTAATAATAATGAAGAATGAACAAATTTGCAATTATTTTCTCATTACTTGTATATATTGGTTATTAATTGTTTATTGATTGACATTTTTTTTAATTACAGACTGACCTAGAATACGTATTGCAAACTGCCAAGGAAATTGAGCTCAGGTATGATTACTTTTTAAATTATCCACTTGATTAAATCGCACTCAGTTGAAGCTTTTTTTAAATTGTTTTCTAAATTATTATTTTATTAACAGAGTTGTAAACAGTTTTAGGAGTTGAAGTAATTGTACTCTTATAAAATCAAGTATGCTGAATCCAAATTTTCATAGCGCATCTCAAAATTATTGCTAGTTTTTCATGAAAATTGTTTTTTATTACAAAAAAATTGTTTTTTATTACAAAAAAATTGTTTTTTGAATTATTATTTTATTATTAGGGCTGTAAGTAGTATTAGGGGTTAAAGTATTTGTTCCTTTATAAAATCAAGTATGCTGAATCTAAATTTTCATAGCGCATCTCAAAATTATTGCTAGTTTTTCATGAAAATTGTTTTTTGTTACAATAAAATTGTTTTCTGAATTATTATTTTATTAATAGGGCTGTGAGTAGTATTAGGGGTTAAAGTATTTGTTGTCATATAAAATCAAGTATGCTGCATCCAAATTTTCATAGCGCATCTCAAAATTATTGCTAGTTTTTCATGAAAATTGTTTTTTATTACAATACAATTGTTTTTTGAACTATTATTCTATTAATAGGGCTGTGAGTAGTATTAGGGGTTAAAGTATATGTTCCCTTATAAAATCAAGTATGCTGAATTCAAATTTTTATAGCGCATCTCAAAATTATTGCTAGTTTTTCATGAAAATTGTTTTTTGTTACAATTAAATTGTTTCCTGAATTATTATTTTAATAATAGGGCTGTGAGTAGTATTAGGGGTTAAAGTATTTGTTTAATAAAATCAAGTATGCTGAATCCAAATTTTCATAGCGCATCTCAAAATTATTGCTAGTTTTTCATGAAAATTGTTTTTTGTTACAATAAAATTGTTTCCTGAATTATTATTTTAATAATAGGGCTGTTAGTAGTATTAGGGGTTAAAGTATTTGTTTAATAAAATCAAGTATGCTGAATCCAAATTTTCATAGCGCATCTCAAAATTATTGCTAGTTTTTCATGAAAATTGTTTTTTGTTACAATAAAATGGTTTCATGAATTATTATTTTATTAATAGGGCTGTGAGTAGTATTAGGGGTTAAAGTATTTGTTGTCTTATAAAATCAAGTATGCTGAATTCAAATTTTCATAGCGCATCTCAAAATTATTGCTAGTTTTTCATGAAAATTGTTTTTTGTTACAATAAAAATTTTTCCTGAATTATTATTTTATTAATAGGGCTGTGAGTAGTATTAGGGGTTAAACTATTTGTTGTCTTATAAAATCAAGTATGCTGAATCCAAATTTTCATAGCGCATCTCAAAATTATTGCTAGTTTTTCATGAAAATTTTTTTTTTGTTACAATAAAAATTTTTCCTGAATTATTATTTTATTAATAGGGCTGTGAGTAGTATTAGGGGTTAAAGTATTTGTTGTCTTATAAAATCAAGTATGCTGAATCCAAATTTTCATAGCGCATCTCAAAATTATTGCTAGTTTTTCATGAAAATTGTTTTTTGTTACAATAAAAATTTTTCCTGAATTATTATTTTATTAATAGGGCTGTGAGTAGTATTAGGGGTTAAAGTATTTGTTGTCTTATAAAATCAAGTATGCTGAATCCAAATTTTCATAGCGCATCTCAAAATTATTGCTAGTTTTTCATGAAAATTGTTTTTTGTTACAATAAAAATTTTTCCTGAATTATTATTTTATTAATAGGGCTGTGAGTAGTATTAGGGGTTAAAGTATTTGTTGTCTTATAAAATCAAGTATGCTGAATCCAAATTTTCATAGCGCATCTCAAAATTATTGCTAGTTTTTCATGAAAATTGTTTTTTGTTACAATAAAAATTTTTCCTGAATTATTATTTTATTAATAGGGCTGTGAGTAGTATTAGGGGTTAAAGTATTTGTTGTCTTATAAAATCAAGTATGCTGAATCCAAATTTTCATAGCGCATCTCAAAATTATTGCTAGTTTTTCATGAAAATTGTTTTTTGTTACAATAAAAATTTTTCCTGAATTATTATTTTATTAATAGGGCTGTGAGTAGTATTAGGGGTTAAAGTATTTGTTGTCTTATAAAATCAAGTATGCTGAATCCAAATTTTCATAGCGCATCTCAAAATTATTGCTAGTTTTTCATGAAAATTGTTTTTTGTTACAATAAATTTTTTTCCTGAATTATTGTTTTATTAATAGGGCTGTGAGTAGTATTAGGGGTTAAAGTATTTGTTTCCTTATAAAATCAAGTATGCTGAATTCAAATTTTCATAGCGCATCTCAAAATTATTGCTAGTTTTTCATGAAAATTGTTTTTTGTTACAATAAAAATTTTTCCTGAATTATTATTTTATTAATAGGGCTGTGAGTAGTATTAGGGGTTAAAGTATTTGTTGTCTTATAAAATCAAGTATGCTGAATCCAAATTTTCATAGCGCATCTCAAAATTATTGCTAGTTTTTCATGAATATTGTTTTTTGTTACAATAAAAATTTTTCCTGAATTATTATTTTATTAATAGGGCTGTGAGTAGTATTAGGGGTTAAAGTATTTGTTGTCTTATAAAATCAAGTATGCTGAATCCAAATTTTCATAGCGCATCTCAAAATTATTGCTAGTTTTTCATGAAAATTGTTTTTTGTTACAATAAAATTTTTTCCTGAATTATTGTTTTATTAATAGGGCTGTGAGTAGTATTATTGGTTAAAGTATTTGTTTCCTTATAAAATCAAGTATGCTGAATTCAAATTTTAATAGCGCATCTCAAAATTATTGCTAGTTTTTCATGAAAATTGTTTTTTGTTACAATTAAATTGTTTCCTGAATTATTATTTTATTAATAGGGTTGTGAAAAGTATTAAGGGTTAAAGTATTTGTTGTCTTATAAAATCAAGTATGCTGAATCCAAATTTTCACAGCGCATCTCAAAATTATTGCTAGTTTTTCATGAAAATTGTTTGTTGTTACAATAAAATTGTTTCTTGAATTATTATTTTAATAATAGGGCTGTGAGTAGTATTAGGGGTTAAAGTATTTGTTGTCTTATAAAATCAAGTATGCTGAATCTAAATTTTTATAGCGCTTCTAAAAATTATTGCTAGTTTTTCATGAAAATTGTTTTTTGTTACAATAAAATTGTTTCCTGAATTATTATTTTATTAATAGGGCTGTGAGTAGTATGAGGGGTTAAAGTATTTGTTTCTTTATAAAATCAAGTATGCTGAATCCAAATTTTTATAGCGCATCTCAAACTTATTACTAGTTTTTCATGAAAATTGTTTTTTGTTACAATAAAATTGTTTTTTGAATTATTATTTTATTATTAAGGCTGTAAGTAGTATTAGGGGTTAAAGTATTTGTTCCTTTATAAAATCAAGTATGCTGAATCTAAATTTTCATAGCGCATCTCAAAATTATTGTTAGTTTTTCATGAAAATTGTTTTTTGTTACAATAAAATTGTTTCCTGAATTATTATTTTATTAATAGAGATGTGAGTATTATAAGGAGTTAAAGTATTTGTTCTCTTATAGAATCAAGTATGCTGAATCAAAATTTTCATAGCGCATTTCAAAATTATTGCTAGTTTTTCATGAAAATTGTTTTTTGTTACAATAAAATTGTTTCCTGAATTATTATTTTATTAATAGGGTTGTGAAAAGTATTAGGGGTTAAAGTATTTGTTGTCTTATAATATCAAGTATGCTGAATCCAAATTTTCATAGCGCATCTTAAAATTATTGCTAGTTTTTTATGAAAATTGTTTTTTGTTACAATAAAATTGTTTCCTGAATTATTATTTTATTAATAGGGCTGTGAGTAGTATTAGGGGTTAAAGTATTTGTTCCTTTATAAAATCAAGTATGCTGAATCCAAATATTCATAGCGCATCTCAAAATTATTGCTAGTTTTTCATAAAAATTGTTTTTTATTACAATAAAATTGTTTTCTGAATTATTATTTTATTAATAGGGCTGTAAGTAGTATTAGGGGGTAAATAATAAAGTATTTGTTGTTTTATAAAATCAAGTATGCTGAATCCAAATTTTTATAGCGCATCTCAAAATTATTGCTAGTTTTTTATGAAAATTGTTTTTTATTACAATAAAATTGTTTTTTGAATTATTATTTTATTAATAGGGCTGTGAGTAGTATTAGTGGTTAAAGTATTTGTTCCCTTATAAAATCAAGTATGCTGAATCCAAATTTTCATAGCGCATCTCAAAATTATTGTTAGTTTTTCATGAAAATTGTTTTTTGTTACAATAAAATTGTTTCCTGAATTATTATTTTATTAATAGGAATGTGAGTAGTATAAGGAGTTAAAGTATTTGTTCTCTTATAGAATCAAGTATGCTGAATCAAAATTTTCATAGCGCATCTCAAAATTATTCTTTATAAAATTAAGTATGCTGAATCCAAATTTTCATAGCGCATCTCAAAATTATTGCTAGTTTTTCATGAAAATTGTTTTTTGTTACAATAAAATTGTTTCCTGAATTATTATTTTATTAATAGGGCTGTGAGTAGTATGAGGGGTTAAAGTATTTGTTTCTTTATAAAATCAAGTATGCTGAATCCAAATTTTTATAGCGCATCTCAAACTTATTACTAGTTTTTCATGAAAATTGTTTTTTGTTACAATAAAATTGTTTTTTAAATTATTATTACTTTATTAATAGGGCTGTGAGTAGTATTAGGGGTTAAAGTATTTGTTGTTTTACAAAATCAAGTATGCTGAATCCAAATATTCATAGCGCATCTCAAAATTATTGCTAGTATTTCATGAAAATTGTTTTTTGTTACAATAAATTTGTTTTTTGAATTATTATTTTATTATTAGGGCTGTAAGTAGTATTAGGGGTTAAAGTATTTGTTCCTTTATAAAATCAAGTATGCTGAATCTAAATTTTCATAGCGCATCTCAAAATTATTGCTAGTTTTTCATGAAAATTGTTTTTTATTACAATAAAATTGTTTTTTGAATTATTATTTTATTAATAGGGCTGTGAGTAGTATTAGGGGTTAAAGTATTTGTTTCCTTATAAAATGAAGTATGCTGAATCCAAATTTTCATAGCGCATCTCAAAATTATTGCTAGTTTTTCATGAAAATTGTTTTTTGTTACAATAAAATTGTTTCCTGAATTATTATTTTATTAATAGAGATGTGAGTAGTATAAGGAGTTAAAGTATTTGTTCTCTTATAGAATCAAGTATGCTGAATCAAAATTTTCATAGCGCATCTCAAAATTATTGCTAGTTTTTCATGAAAATTGTTTTTTGTTACAATAAAATTGTTTCCTGAATTATTATTTTATTAATAGGGTTGTGAAAAGTATTAGGGGTTAAAGTATTTGTTGTCTTATAATATCAAGTATGCTGAATCCAAATTTTCATAGCGCATCTTAAAATTATTGCTAGTTTTTCATGAAAATTGTTTTTTGTTACAATAAAATTGTTTCCTGAATTATTATTTTATTAATAGGGCTGTGAGTTGTATTTGGGGTTAAAGTATTTGTTGTCTTATAAAATCAAGTATGCTGAATCCAAATTTTCATAGCGCATCTCAAAATTATTGCTAGTTTTTTATGAAAATTGATTTTTATTACAATAAAATTGTTTTTTGAATTATTATTTTATTAATAGGGCTGTGAGTAGTATTAGTGGTTAAAGTATTTGTTCCCTTATAAAATCAAGTATGCTGAATCCAAATTTTCATAGCGCATCTCAAAATTATTGTTAGTTTTTCATGAAAATTGTTTTTTGTTACAATAAAATTGTTTCCTGAATTATTATTTTATTAATAGGGTTGTGAAAAGTATTAGGGGTTAAAGTATTTGTTGTCTTATAATATCAAGTATGCTGAATCCAAATTTTCATAGCGCATCTTAAAATTATTGCTAGTTTTTCATGAAAATTGTTTTTTGTTACAATAAAATTGTTTCCTGAATTATTATTTTATTAATAGGGCTGTGAGTAGTATTAGGGGTTAAAGTATTTGTTCCTTTATAAAATCAAGTATGCTGAATCCAAATATTCATAGCGCATCTCAAAATTATTGCTAGTTTTTCATAAAAATTGTTTTTTATTACAATAAAATTGTTTTCTGAATTATTATTTTATTAATAGGGCTGTAAGTAGTATTAGGGGGTAAATAATAAAGTATTTGTTGTTTTATAAAATCAAGTATGCTGAATCCAAATTTTTATAGCGCATCTCAAAATTATTGCTAGTTTTTTATGAAAATTGTTTTTTATTACAATAAAATTGTTTTTTGAATTATTATTTTATTAATAGGGCTGTGAGTAGTATTAGGGGTTAAAGTATTTGTTCCCTTATAAAATCAAGTATGCTGAATCCAAATTTTCATAGCGCATCTCAAAATTATTGTTAGTTTTTCATGAAAATTGTTTTTTGTTACAATAAAATTGTTTCCTGAATTATTATTTTATTAATAGGAATGTGAGTAGTATAAGGAGTTAAAGTATTTGTTCTCTTATAGAATCAAGTATGCTGAATCAAAATTTTCATAGCGCATCTCAAAATTATTCTTTATAAAATTAAGTATGCTGAATCCAAATTTTCATAGCGCATCTCAAAATTATTGCTAGTTTTTCATGAAAACTGTTTTTTGTTACAATAAAATTGTTTCCTGAATTATTATTTTATTAATAGGGCTGTGAGTAGTATGAGGGGTTAAAGTATTTGTTTCTTTATAAAATCAAGTATGCTGAATCCAAATTTTTATAGCGCATCTCAAACTTATTACTAGTTTTTCATGAAAATTGTTTTTTGTTACAATAAAATTGTTTTTTGAATTATTACTTTATTAATAGGGCTGTGAGTAGTATTAGGGGTTAAAGTATTTGTTGTTTTACAAAATCAAGTATGCTGAATCCAAATTTTCATAGCGCATCTCAAAATTATTGTTAGTTTTTCATGAAAATTGTTTTTTGTTACAATAAAATTGTTTCCTGAATTATTATTTTATTAATAGGAATGTGAGTAGTATAAGGAGTTAAAGTATTTGTTCTCTTATAGAATCAAGTATGCTGAATCAAAATTTTCATAGCGCATCTCAAAATTATTCTTTATAAAATTAAGTATGCTGAATCCAAATTTTCATAGCGCATCTCAAAATTATTGCTAGTTTTTCATGAAAACTGTTTTTTGTTACAATAAAATTGTTTCCTGAATTATTATTTTATTAATAGGGCTGTGAGTAGTATGAGGGGTTAAAGTATTTGTTTCTTTATAAAATCAAGTATGCTGAATCCAAATTTTTATAGCGCATCTCAAACTTATTACTAGTTTTTCATGAAAATTGTTTTTTGTTACAATAAAATTGTTTTTTGAATTATTATTTTATTAATAGGGCTGTGAGTAGTATTAGGGGTTAAAGTATTTGTTTCCTTATAAAATGAAGTATGCTGAATCCAAATTTTCATAGCGCATCTCAAAATTATTGCTAGTTTTTCATGAAAATTGTTTTTTGTTACAATAAAATTGTTTTTTGAATTATTATTTTATTAATAGGGCTGTGAGTAGTATTAGGGGTTAAAGTATTTGTTCCCTTATAAAATCAAGTATGTTGAATCCAAATTTTCATAGCGCATCTCAAAATTATTGCTAGTTTTTCATGAAAATTGTTTTTTGTTACAATAAAATTGTTTCCTGAATTATTATTTTATTAATAGGGCTGTGAGTAGTATTAGGGGTTAAAGTATTTGTTCCAATATAAAATCAAGTATGCTGAATCCAAATTTTCGTAGCGCATCTCAAAATTATAGCTAGTTTTTTCGTGAAAATTGTTTTTTGTTACAATAAAATTGTTTCCTGAATTATTATTTTATTAATAGGGCAGTGAGTAGTATTAGGGGTTAAAGTATTTGTTGTCTTATAAAATCAAGTATGCTGAATTCAAATTTTTATAGCGCTTCTAAAAATTATTGCTAGTTTTTCATGAAAATTGTTTTTTATTACAATATAATTGTTTTTTCAATTATTATTTTATTAATAGGGTTGTGAAAAGTATTAAGGGTTAAAGTATTTGTTGTCTTATAAAATCAAGTATGCTGAATCCAAATTTTCATAGCGCATTTTAAAATTATTGCTAGTTTTTCATGAAAATTGTTTTTTGGTACAATAAAATTGTTTCCTGAATTATTATTTTATTAATAGGGCTGTAAGTAGTATTAGGGGTTAAAGTATTTGTTCCTTTATAAAATCAAGTATGCTGAATCCAAATTTTCATAACGCATCTCAAAATTATTGCTAGTTTTTCATGAAAATTGTTTTTTGTTACAATAAAATTGTTTCCTGAATTATTATTTTATTAATAGATCTTTGAGTAGTATTAGGGGTTAAAGTATTTGTTCCCTTATAAAATCAAGTATGCTGAATCCAAATTTTTATAGCGCATATCAAAATTATTGCTAGTTTTTCATGAAAATTGTTTTTGATTACAATAAAATTGTTTTTTGAATTATTATTTTATTAATGTGGCTGTGAGTAGTATTATAGGTTAAAGTATTTGTTGTCTTATAAAATCAAGTATGCTGAATCCAAGTTTTCATAGCGCATCTCAAAATTATTGCTAGTTTTTCATGAAAATTGTTTTTTGTTACAATAAAATTGTTTCCTGAATTATTATTTTATTAATAGGGCTGTGAGTTGTATTCGGGGTTAAAGTATTTGTTGTCTTATAAAATCAAGTATGCTGAATCCAAATTTTCATAGCGCATCTCAAAATTATTGCTAGTTTTTTATGAAAATTGATTTTTATTACAATAAAATTGTGTCCTGAATTATTATTCTATTTTTAGGGCTGTAAGTAGTATTAGGGGTTAAAGTATTTGTTCCCTTATAAAATCAAGTATGCTGAATCTAAATTTTCATAGCGCATCTCAAAATTATAGCTAGTTTTTCATGAAAATTGTTTTTTGTTACAATAAAATTGTTTTTTGAATTATTTTTTTTTAATAGGGTTGTGAAAAGTATTAAGGGTTAAAGTATTTGTTGTCTTATAAAATCAAGTATGCTGAATCCAAATTTTTATAGCGCATCTAAAAATTATTGTTAATTTTTCATGAAAATTGTTTTTTGTAACAATAAAATTGTTTCCTGAATTATTATTTTATTAATATGACTTTGAGTAGTATTAGGGGTTAAAGTATTTGTTCCTTTATAAAATCAAGTATGCTGAATACAAATTTTCATAGCGCATCTTAAAATTATTGCTAGTTTTTCATGAAAATTGTTTTTGTTACAATAAAATTGTTTCCTGAATTATTATTTTATTAATAGGGCTGTGAGTAGTATTAGGGGTTAAAGTATTTGTTTTCTTAAAAAATCATGTATGCTGAATCCAAATTTTCATAGCGCATCTCAAAATTATTGCTAGTTTTTCATGAAAATTGTTTTTTGTTACAATAAAATTGTTTCCTGAATTATTATTTTATTAATAGGGCTGTGAGTAGTATTAGGGGTTAAAGTATTTGTTTCCTTATAAAATCAAGTATGCTGTATCCAAATTTTTATAGCGCATCTCAAAATTATTGCTAGTTTTTCATGAAAATTGTTTTTTGTTACAATAAAATTGTTTCCTGAATTTTTATTTTCATAATAGAGCTGTGAGTAGTATTAGGAGTTAAAGTATTTGTTCCCTTATAAAATCAAGTATGCTGAATCCAAATTTTCATAGCGCATCTCAAAATTATTGCTAGTTTTTCATGAAAATTGTTTTTGTTACAATAAAATTGTTTCATGAATTATTATTTTATTAATAGGGCTGTGAGTAGTATGAGGGGTTAAAGTTTTTGTTGTCTTATAAAATCAAGTATGCTGAATCCAAATTTTCATAGCGCATCTCAAAATTATTGCTAGTTTTTCATGAAAATTGGTTTTTGTTACAATAAAATTGTTTCCTGAATTATTATTTTATTAATAGGGCTGTGAGTAGTATTAGGGGTTAAAGTATTTGTTGTCTTTTAAAATCAAGTATGCTGAATCCAAATTTTTATAGTGCATCTCAAAATTATTGCTAGTTTTTCATGAAAATTGGTTTTTGTTACAATAAAATTGTTTCCTGAATTATTATTTTATTAATAGAGCTGTGAGTAGTAATAGGGGTTAAAGTATTTGTTGTCTTATAAAATCAAGTATGCTGAATCCAAATTTTTATAGCGCATCTCAAAATTATTGCTAGTTTTTCATGAAAATTGTTTTTTGTTACAATAAAATTGTTTCCTGAATTATTATGTTATTAGTAGGGTTGTGAAAAGTTTTAAGGGCTAAAGTATTTGTTTCTTTATAAAATCAAGTATGCTAAATCCAAATTTTCATAGCGCATCTCAAAATTATTGATAGTTTTTCATGAAAATTGTTTTTTATTAGAATACAATTGTTTTTTGAATTATTATTTTATTAATATGGCTGTGAGTAGTATTAGGGGTTAAAGTATTTGTTCCCTTATAAAATCAAGTATGCTGAATCCAAATTTTCATAGCGCATCTCAAAATTATTGCTAGTTTTTCATGAAAATTGTTTTTGTTACAATAAAATTGTTTCATGAATTATTATTTTATTAATAGGGCTGTGAGTAGTATGAGGGGTTAAAGTTTTTGTTGTCTTATAAAATCAAGTATGCTGAATCCAAATTTTCATAGCGCATCTCAAAATTATTGCTAGTTTTTCATGAAAATTGGTTTTTGTTACAATAAAATTGTTTCCTGAATTATTATTTTATTAATAGGGCTGTGAGTAGTATTAGGGGTTAAAGTATTTGTTGTCTTTTAAAATCAAGTATGCTGAATCCAAATTTTTATAGTGCATCTCAAAATTATTGCTAGTTTTTCATGAAAATTGGTTTTTGTTACAATAAAATTGTTTCCTGAATTATTATTTTATTAATAGAGCTGTGAGTAGTAATAGGGGTTAAAGTATTTGTTGTCTTATAAAATCAAGTATGCTGAATCCAAATTTTTATAGCGCATCTCAAAATTATTGCTAGTTTTTCATGAAAATTGTTTTTTGTTACAATAAAATTGTTTCCTGAATTATTATGTTATTAGTAGGGTTGTGAAAAGTTTTAAGGGCTAAAGTATTTGTTACTTTATAAAATCAAGTATGCTAAATCCAAATTTTCATAGCGCATCTCAAAATTATTGATAGTTTTTCATGAAAATTGTTTTTTATTAGAATACAATTGTTTTTTGAATTATTATTTTATTAATATGGCTGTGAGTAGTATTAGGGGTTAAAGTATTTGTTCCCTTATAAAATCAAGTATGCTGAATCCAAATTTTCATAGCGCATCTCAAAATTATTGCTAGTTTTTCATGAAAATTGTTTTTGTTGCAATAAAATTGTTTCATGAATTATTATTTTATTAATAGGGCTGTGAGTAGTATGAGGGGTTAAAGTTTTTGTTGTCTTATAAAATCAAGTATGCTGAATCCAAATTTTCATAGCGCATCTCAAAATTATTGCTAGTTTTTCATGAAAATTGGTTTTTGTTACAATAAAATTGTTTCCTGAATTATTATTTTATTAATAGGGCTGTGAGTAGTATTAGGGGTTAAAGTATTTGTTGTCTTTTAAAATCAAGTATGCTGAATCCAAATTTTTATAGTGCATCTCAAAATTATTGCTAGTTTTTCATGAAAATTGGTTTTTGTTACAATAAAATTGTTTCCTGAATTATTATTTTATTAATAGAGCTGTGAGTAGTAATAGGGGTTAAAGTATTTGTTGTCTTATAAAATCAAGTATGCTGAATCCAAATTTTTATAGCGCATCTCAAAATTATTGCTAGTTTTTCATGAAAATTGTTTTTTGTTACAATAAAATTGTTTCCTGAATTATTATGTTATTAGTAGGGTTGTGAAAAGTTTTAAGGGCTAAAGTATTTGTTACTTTATAAAATCAAGTATGCTAAATCCAAATATTCATAGCGCATCTCAAAATTATTGATAGTTTTTCATGAAAATTGTTTTTTGTTACAATAAAATTGTTTTTTAAATTATTATTACTTTATTAATAGGGCTGTGAGTAGTATTAGGGGTTAAAGTATTTGTTGTTTTACAAAATCAAGTATGCTGAATCCAAATATTCATAGCGCATCTCAAAATTATTGCTAGTATTTCATGAAAATTGTTTTTTGTTACAATAAATTTGTTTTTTGAATTATTATTTTATTATTAGGGCTGTAAGTAGTATTAGGGGTTAAAGTATTTGTTCCTTTATAAAATCAAGTATGCTGAATCTAAATTTTCATAGCGCATCTCAAAATTATTGCTAGTTTTTCATGAAAATTGTTTTTTATTACAATAAAATTGTTTTTTGAATTATTATTTTATTAATAGGGCTGTGAGTAGTATTAGGGGTTAAAGTATTTGTTTCCTTATAAAATGAAGTATGCTGAATCCAAATTTTCATAGCGCATCTCAAAATTATTGCTAGTTTTTCATGAAAATTGTTTTTTGTTACAATAAAATTGTTTCCTGAATTATTATTTTATTAATAGAGCTGTGAGTAGTAATAGGGGTTAAAGTATTTGTTGTCTTATAAAATCAAGTATGCTGAATCCAAATTTTTATAGCGCATCTCAAAATTATTGCTAGTTTTTCATGAAAATTGTTTTTTGTTACAATAAAATTGTTTCCTGAATTATTATGTTATTAGTAGGGTTGTGAAAAGTTTTAAGGGCTAAAGTATTTGTTACTTTATAAAATCAAGTATGCTAAATCCAAATTTTCATAGCGCATCTCAAAATTATTGATAGTTTTTCATGAAAATTGTTTTTTATTAGAATACAATTGTTTTTTGAATTATTATTTTATTAATATGGCTGTGAGTAGTATTAGGGGTTAAAGTATTTGTTCCCTTATAAAATCAAGTATGCTGAATCCAAATTTTCATAGCGCATCTCAAAATTATTGCTAGTTTTTCATGAAAATTGTTTTTGTTGCAATAAAATTGTTTCATGAATTATTATTTTATTAATAGGGCTGTGAGTAGTATGAGGGGTTAAAGTTTTTGTTGTCTTATAAAATCAAGTATGCTGAATCCAAATTTTCATAGCGCATCTCAAAATTATTGCTAGTTTTTCATGAAAATTGTTTTTGTTGCAATAAAATTGTTTCATGAATTATTATTTTATTAATAGGGCTGTGAGTAGTATGAGGGGTTAAAGTTTTTGTTGTCTTATAAAATCAAGTATGCTGAATCCAAATTTTCATAGCGCATCTCAAAATTATTGCTAGTTTTTCATGAAAATTGGTTTTTGTTACAATAAAATTGTTTCCTGAATTATTATTTTATTAATAGGGCTGTGAGTAGTATTAGGGGTTAAAGTATTTGTTGTCTTTTAAAATCAAGTATGCTGAATCCAAATTTTTATAGTGCATCTCAAAATTATTGCTAGTTTTTCATGAAAATTGGTTTTTGTTACAATAAAATTGTTTCCTGAATTATTATTTTATTAATAGAGCTGTGAGTAGTAATAGGGGTTAAAGTATTTGTTGTCTTATAAAATCAAGTATGCTGAATCCAAATTTTTATAGCGCATCTCAAAATTATTGCTAGTTTTTCATGAAAATTGTTTTTTGTTACAATAAAATTGTTTCCTGAATTATTATGTTATTAGTAGGGTTGTGAAAAGTTTTAAGGGCTAAAGTATTTGTTACTTTATAAAATCAAGTATGCTAAATCCAAATATTCATAGCGCATCTCAAAATTATTGATAGTTTTTCATGAAAATTGTTTTTTGTTACAATAAAATTGTTTTTTAAATTATTATTACTTTATTAATAGGGCTGTGAGTAGTATTAGGGGTTAAAGTATTTGTTGTTTTACAAAATCAAGTATGCTGAATCCAAATATTCATAGCGCATCTCAAAATTATTGCTAGTATTTCATGAAAATTGTTTTTTGTTACAATAAATTTGTTTTTTGAATTATTATTTTATTATTAGGGCTGTAAGTAGTATTAGGGGTTAAAGTATTTGTTCCTTTATAAAATCAAGTATGCTGAATCTAAATTTTCATAGCGCATCTCAAAATTATTGCTAGTTTTTCATGAAAATTGTTTTTTATTACAATAAAATTGTTTTTTGAATTATTATTTTATTAATAGGGCTGTGAGTAGTATTAGGGGTTAAAGTATTTGTTTCCTTATAAAATGAAGTATGCTGAATCCAAATTTTCATAGCGCATCTCAAAATTATTGCTAGTTTTTCATGAAAATTGTTTTTTGTTACAATAAAATTGTTTCCTGAATTATTATTTTATTAATAGAGATGTGAGTAGTATAAGGAGTTAAAGTATTTGTTCTCTTATAGAATCAAGTATGCTGAATCAAAATTTTCATAGCGCATCTCAAAATTATTGCTAGTTTTTCATGAAAATTGTTTTTTGTTACAATAAAATTGTTTCCTGAATTATTATTTTATTAATAGGGTTGTGAAAAGTATTAGGGGTTAAAGTATTTGTTGTCTTATAATATCAAGTATGCTGAATCCAAATTTTCATAGCGCATCTTAAAATTATTGCTAGTTTTTCATGAAAATTGTTTTTTGTTACAATAAAATTGTTTCCTGAATTATTATTTTATTAATAGGGCTGTGAGTTGTATTTGGGGTTAAAGTATTTGTTGTCTTATAAAATCAAGTATGCTGAATCCAAATTTTCATAGCGCATCTCAAAATTATTGCTAGTTTTTTATGAAAATTGATTTTTATTACAATAAAATTGTTTTTTGAATTATTATTTTATTAATAGGGCTGTGAGTAGTATTAGTGGTTAAAGTATTTGTTCCCTTATAAAATCAAGTATGCTGAATCCAAATTTTCATAGCGCATCTCAAAATTATTGTTAGTTTTTCATGAAAATTGTTTTTTGTTACAATAAAATTGTTTCCTGAATTATTATTTTATTAATAGGGTTGTGAAAAGTATTAGGGGTTAAAGTATTTGTTGTCTTATAATATCAAGTATGCTGAATCCAAATTTTCATAGCGCATCTTAAAATTATTGCTAGTTTTTCATGAAAATTGTTTTTTGTTACAATAAAATTGTTTCCTGAATTATTATTTTATTAATAGGGCTGTGAGTAGTATTAGGGGTTAAAGTATTTGTTCCTTTATAAAATCAAGTATGCTGAATCCAAATATTCATAGCGCATCTCAAAATTATTGCTAGTTTTTCATAAAAATTGTTTTTTATTACAATAAAATTGTTTTCTGAATTATTATTTTATTAATAGGGCTGTAAGTAGTATTAGGGGGTAAATAATAAAGTATTTGTTGTTTTATAAAATCAAGTATGCTGAATCCAAATTTTTATAGCGCATCTCAAAATTATTGCTAGTTTTTTATGAAAATTGTTTTTTATTACAATAAAATTGTTTTTTGAATTATTATTTTATTAATAGGGCTGTGAGTAGTATTAGGGGTTAAAGTATTTGTTCCCTTATAAAATCAAGTATGCTGAATCCAAATTTTCATAGCGCATCTCAAAATTATTGTTAGTTTTTCATGAAAATTGTTTTTTGTTACAATAAAATTGTTTCCTGAATTATTATTTTATTAATAGGAATGTGAGTAGTATAAGGAGTTAAAGTATTTGTTCTCTTATAGAATCAAGTATGCTGAATCAAAATTTTCATAGCGCATCTCAAAATTATTCTTTATAAAATTAAGTATGCTGAATCCAAATTTTCATAGCGCATCTCAAAATTATTGCTAGTTTTTCATGAAAACTGTTTTTTGTTACAATAAAATTGTTTCCTGAATTATTATTTTATTAATAGGGCTGTGAGTAGTATGAGGGGTTAAAGTATTTGTTTCTTTATAAAATCAAGTATGCTGAATCCAAATTTTTATAGCGCATCTCAAACTTATTACTAGTTTTTCATGAAAATTGTTTTTTGTTACAATAAAATTGTTTTTTGAATTATTACTTTATTAATAGGGCTGTGAGTAGTATTAGGGGTTAAAGTATTTGTTGTTTTACAAAATCAAGTATGCTGAATCCAAATTTTCATAGCGCATCTCAAAATTATTGTTAGTTTTTCATGAAAATTGTTTTTTGTTACAATAAAATTGTTTCCTGAATTATTATTTTATTAATAGGAATGTGAGTAGTATAAGGAGTTAAAGTATTTGTTCTCTTATAGAATCAAGTATGCTGAATCAAAATTTTCATAGCGCATCTCAAAATTATTCTTTATAAAATTAAGTATGCTGAATCCAAATTTTCATAGCGCATCTCAAAATTATTGCTAGTTTTTCATGAAAACTGTTTTTTGTTACAATAAAATTGTTTCCTGAATTATTATTTTATTAATAGGGCTGTGAGTAGTATGAGGGGTTAAAGTATTTGTTTCTTTATAAAATCAAGTATGCTGAATCCAAATTTTTATAGCGCATCTCAAACTTATTACTAGTTTTTCATGAAAATTGTTTTTTGTTACAATAAAATTGTTTTTTGAATTATTATTTTATTAATAGGGCTGTGAGTAGTATTAGGGGTTAAAGTATTTGTTTCCTTATAAAATGAAGTATGCTGAATCCAAATTTTCATAGCGCATCTCAAAATTATTGCTAGTTTTTCATGAAAATTGTTTTTTGTTACAATAAAATTGTTTTTTGAATTATTATTTTATTAATAGGGCTGTGAGTAGTATTAGGGGTTAAAGTATTTGTTCCCTTATAAAATCAAGTATGTTGAATCCAAATTTTCATAGCGCATCTCAAAATTATTGCTAGTTTTTCATGAAAATTGTTTTTTGTTACAATAAAATTGTTTCCTGAATTATTATTTTATTAATAGGGCTGTGAGTAGTATTAGGGGTTAAAGTATTTGTTCCAATATAAAATCAAGTATGCTGAATCCAAATTTTCGTAGCGCATCTCAAAATTATAGCTAGTTTTTTCGTGAAAATTGTTTTTTGTTACAATAAAATTGTTTCCTGAATTATTATTTTATTAATAGGGCAGTGAGTAGTATTAGGGGTTAAAGTATTTGTTGTCTTATAAAATCAAGTATGCTGAATTCAAATTTTTATAGCGCTTCTAAAAATTATTGCTAGTTTTTCATGAAAATTGTTTTTTATTACAATATAATTGTTTTTTCAATTATTATTTTATTAATAGGGTTGTGAAAAGTATTAAGGGTTAAAGTATTTGTTGTCTTATAAAATCAAGTATGCTGAATCCAAATTTTCATAGCGCATTTTAAAATTATTGCTAGTTTTTCATGAAAATTGTTTTTTGGTACAATAAAATTGTTTCCTGAATTATTATTTTATTAATAGGGCTGTAAGTAGTATTAGGGGTTAAAGTATTTGTTCCTTTATAAAATCAAGTATGCTGAATCCAAATTTTCATAACGCATCTCAAAATTATTGCTAGTTTTTCATGAAAATTGTTTTTTGTTACAATAAAATTGTTTCCTGAATTATTATTTTATTAATAGATCTTTGAGTAGTATTAGGGGTTAAAGTATTTGTTCCCTTATAAAATCAAGTATGCTGAATCCAAATTTTTATAGCGCATATCAAAATTATTGCTAGTTTTTCATGAAAATTGTTTTTGATTACAATAAAATTGTTTTTTGAATTATTATTTTATTAATGTGGCTGTGAGTAGTATTATAGGTTAAAGTATTTGTTGTCTTATAAAATCAAGTATGCTGAATCCAAGTTTTCATAGCGCATCTCAAAATTATTGCTAGTTTTTCATGAAAATTGTTTTTTGTTACAATAAAATTGTTTCCTGAATTATTATTTTATTAATAGGGCTGTGAGTTGTATTCGGGGTTAAAGTATTTGTTGTCTTATAAAATCAAGTATGCTGAATCCAAATTTTCATAGCGCATCTCAAAATTATTGCTAGTTTTTTATGAAAATTGATTTTTATTACAATAAAATTGTGTCCTGAATTATTATTCTATTTTTAGGGCTGTAAGTAGTATTAGGGGTTAAAGTATTTGTTCCCTTATAAAATCAAGTATGCTGAATCTAAATTTTCATAGCGCATCTCAAAATTATAGCTAGTTTTTCATGAAAATTGTTTTTTGTTACAATAAAATTGTTTTTTGAATTATTTTTTTTTAATAGGGTTGTGAAAAGTATTAAGGGTTAAAGTATTTGTTGTCTTATAAAATCAAGTATGCTGAATCCAAATTTTTATAGCGCATCTAAAAATTATTGTTAATTTTTCATGAAAATTGTTTTTTGTAACAATAAAATTGTTTCCTGAATTATTATTTTATTAATATGACTTTGAGTAGTATTAGGGGTTAAAGTATTTGTTCCTTTATAAAATCAAGTATGCTGAATACAAATTTTCATAGCGCATCTTAAAATTATTGCTAGTTTTTCATGAAAATTGTTTTTGTTACAATAAAATTGTTTCCTGAATTATTATTTTATTAATAGGGCTGTGAGTAGTATTAGGGGTTAAAGTATTTGTTTTCTTAAAAAATCATGTATGCTGAATCCAAATTTTCATAGCGCATCTCAAAATTATTGCTAGTTTTTCATGAAAATTGTTTTTTGTTACAATAAAATTGTTTCCTGAATTATTATTTTATTAATAGGGCTGTGAGTAGTATTAGGGGTTAAAGTATTTGTTTCCTTATAAAATCAAGTATGCTGTATCCAAATTTTTATAGCGCATCTCAAAATTATTGCTAGTTTTTCATGAAAATTGTTTTTTGTTACAATAAAATTGTTTCCTGAATTTTTATTTTCATAATAGAGCTGTGAGTAGTATTAGGAGTTAAAGTATTTGTTCCCTTATAAAATCAAGTATGCTGAATCCAAATTTTCATAGCGCATCTCAAAATTATTGCTAGTTTTTCATGAAAATTGTTTTTGTTACAATAAAATTGTTTCATGAATTATTATTTTATTAATAGGGCTGTGAGTAGTATGAGGGGTTAAAGTTTTTGTTGTCTTATAAAATCAAGTATGCTGAATCCAAATTTTCATAGCGCATCTCAAAATTATTGCTAGTTTTTCATGAAAATTGGTTTTGTTACAATAAAATTGTTTCCTGAATTATTATTTTATTAATAGGGCTGTGAGTAGTATTAGGGGTTAAAGTATTTTGTTGTCTTTTAAAATCAAGTATGCTGAATCCAAATTTTTATAGTGCATCTCAAAATTATTGCTAGTTTTTCATGAAAATTGGTTTTTGTTACAATAAAAATTGTTTCCTGAATTATTATTTTATTAATAGAGCTGTGAGTAGTAATAGGGGTTAAAGTATTTGTTGTCTTATAAAATCAAGTATGCTGAATCCAAATTTTTATAGCGCATCTCAAAATTATTGCTAGTTTTTCATGAAAATTGTTTTTTGTTACAATAAAATTGTTTCCTGAATTATTATGTTATTAGTAGGGTTGTGAAAAGTTTTAAGGGCTAAAGTATTTGTTTCTTTATAAAATCAAGTATGCTAAATCCAAATTTTCATAGCGCATCTCAAAATTATTGATAGTTTTTCATGAAAATTGTTTTTTATTAGAATACAATTGTTTTTTGAATTATTATTTTATTAATATGGCTGTGAGTAGTATTAGGGGTTAAAGTATTTGTTCCCTTATAAAATCAAGTATGCTGAATCCAAATTTTCATAGCGCATCTCAAAATTATTGCTAGTTTTTTCATGAAAATTGTTTTTGTTACAATAAAATTGTTTCATGAATTATTATTTTATTAATAGGGCTGTGAGTAGTATGAGGGGTTAAAGTTTTTGTTGTCTTATAAAATCAAGTATGCTGAATCCAAATTTTCATAGCGCATCTCAAAATTATTGCTAGTTTTTCATGAAAATTGGTTTTTTGTTACAATAAAATTGTTTCCTGAATTATTATTTTATTAATAGGGCTGTGAGTAGTATTAGGGGTTAAAGTATTTGTTGTCTTTTAAAATCAAGTATGCTGAATCCAAATTTTATAGTGCATCTCAAATTATTGCTAGTTTTTCATGAAAATTGGTTTTTTGTTACAATAAAATTGTTTCCTGAATTATTATTTTATTAATAGAGCTGTGAGTAGTAATAGGGGTTAAAGTATTTGTTGTCTTATAAAATCAAGTATGCTGAATCCAAATTTTTATAGCGCATCTCAAAATTATTGCTAGTTTTTCATGAAAATTGTTTTTTGTTACAATAAAATTGTTTCCTGAATTATTATGTTATTAGTAGGGTTGTGAAAAGTTTTAAGGGCTAAAGTATTTGTTACTTTATAAAATCAAGTATGCTAAATCCAAATTTTCATAGCGCATCTCAAAATTATTGATAGTTTTTCATGAAAATTGTTTTTTATTAGAATACAATTGTTTTTTGAATTTATTATTTTATTAATATGGCTGTGAGTAGTATTAGGGGTTAAAGTATTTGTTCCCTTATAAAATCAAGTATGCTGAATCCAAATTTTCATAGCGCATCTCAAAATTATTGCTAGTTTTTCATGAAAATTGTTTTTGTTGCAATAAAATTGTTTTGCATAAATTTTTATTAATAGGGCTGTGAGTAGTATGAGGGGTTAAAGTTTTTGTTGTCTTATAAAATCAAGTATGCTGAATCCAAATTTTCATAGCGCATCTCAAAATTATTGCTAGTTTTTCATGAAAATTGGTTTTTGTTACAATAAAATTGTTTCCTGAATTATTATTTTATTAATAGGGCTGTGAGTAGTATTAGGGGTTAAAGTATTTGTTGTCTTTTAAAATCAAGTATGCTGAATCCAAATTTTTATAGTGCATCTCAAAATTATTGCTAGTTTTTCATGAAAATTGGTTTTTGTTACAATAAAATTGTTTCCTGAATTATTATTTTATTAATAGAGCTGTGAGTAGTAATAGGGGTTAAAGTATTTGTTGTCTTATAAAATCAAGTATGCTGAATCCAAATTTTTATAGCGCATCTCAAAATTATTGCTAGTTTTTCATGAAAATTGTTTTTTGTTACAATAAAATTGTTTCCTGAATTATTATGTTATTAGTAGGGTTGTGAAAAGTTTTAAGGGCTAAAGTATTTGTTACTTTATAAAATCAAGTATGCTAAATCCAAATATTCATAGCGCATCTCAAAATTATTGATAGTTTTTCATGAAAATTGTTTTTTATTAGAATACAATTGTTTTTTGAATTATTATTTTATTAATATGGCTGTGAGTAGTATTAGGGGTTAAAGTATTTGTTCCCTTATAAAATCAAGTATGCTGAATCCAAATTTTCATAGCGCATCTCAAAATTATTGCTAGTTTTTCATGAAAATTGTTTTTGTTGCAATAAAATTGTTTCATGAATTATTATTTTATTAATAGGGCTGTGAGTAGTATGAGGGGTTAAAGTTTTTGTTGTCTTATAAAATCAAGTATGCTGAATCCAAATTTTCATAGCGCATCTCAAAATTATTGCTAGTTTTTCATGAAAATTGGTTTTTGTTACAATAAAATTGTTTCCTGAATTATTATTTTATTAATAGGGCTGTGAGTAGTATTAGGGGTTAAAGTATTTGTTGTCTTTTAAAATCAAGAATGCTGAATCCAAATTTTTATAGTGCATCTCAAAATTATTGCTAGTTTTTCATGAAAATTGGTTTTTGTTACAATAAAATTGTTTCCTGAATTATTATTTTATTAATAGAGCTGTGAGTAGTAATAGGGGTTAAAGTATTTGTTGTCTTATAAAATCAAGTATGCTGAATCCAAATTTTTATAGCGCATCTCAAAATTATTGCTAGTTTTTCATGAAAATTGTTTTTTGTTACAATAAAATTGTTTCCTGAATTATTATGTTATTAGTAGGGTTGTGAAAAGTTTTAAGGGCTAAAGTATTTGTTACTTTATAAAATCAAGTATGCTAAATCCAAATTTTCATAGCGCATCTCAAAATTATTGATAGTTTTTCATGAAAATTGTTTTTTATTAGAATACAATTGTTTTTTGAATTATTATTTTATTAATATGGCTGTGAGTAGTATTAGGGGTTAAAGTATTTGTTCCTTTATAAAATCAAGTATGCTGAATCCAAATTTTCATAGCGCATCTCAAAATTATTGCTAGTTTTTCATGAAAATTGTTTTTTGTTACAATAAAATTGTTTCCTGAATTATTATTTTATTAATATGACTGTGAGTAGTATTAGGGGTTAAAGTAGTTGTTTCCATATAAAATCAAGTATGCTGAATCCAAATTTTCATAGCGCATCTCAAAATTATTGCTAGTTTTTCATGAAAATTGTTTTTTGTTACAATAAAATTGTTTCCTGAATTATTATTTTATTAATATGACTGTGAGTAGTATTAGGGGTTAAAGTAGTTGTTTCCATATAAAATCAAGTATGCTGAATCCAAATTTTCATAGCGCATCTCAAAATTATTGCTAGTTTTCATGAAAATTGTTTTTTGTTACAATAAAATTGTTTTCTGAATTATTATTTTATTAATATGACTGTGAGTAGTATTAGGGGTTAAAGTAGTTGTTTCCATATAAAATCAAGTATGCTGAATCCAAATTTTCATAGCACATCTCAAAATTATTGCTAGTTTTTCATGAAAATTGTTTTTTGTTACAATAAAATTGTTTCCTGAATTATTATTTTATTAATAGGGCTGTGAGTAGTATTAGGGGTTAAAGTATTTGTTCCCTTATAAAATCAAGTATGCTGAATCCAAATTTTCATAGCGCATCTCAAAATTGTTGCTAGTTTTTCATGAAAGTTGTTTTTTGTTACAATAAAATTGTTTCCCGAATTATTATTTTATTAATAGGGCTGTGAGTAGTATTAGAGGTTAAAGTATTTGTTCCCTTATAAAATCAAGTATGCTGAATCCAAATTTTTATAGCGCATCTCAAAATTATTGCTAGTTTTTTAGGAAAATTGTTTTCCAACATCTTCAAACAAATTTATCCAATCCAATTGTTGTAGTTTGGGTTAGGGGACGTCAATCAAAAAATCTTTATGCCAAACTACTCTACCGATTTTCTAAAAAAAATTAATATTGATAGTAGTGGTATTGGAGTACGCTTATACAAAGTTTGCTTAAAATCCAATGTTTTATTTGGAAGTTATGAATTTTAATAATTCACCCAATAGTTGCAGTTTTGGGCAAAGGAATACCTATCAAAATATTATTATGCCAAATTCACCTTACCGATTTCCTTAATTTGTTTACCGTTAATAGTAGTGGTATTAAAGTATGTTGTTACAAAATTTGGTTAAAATCCAATGTTTCGTTTAGAAGTTATGAATTTTAATAATTCACCCAATAGTTGCAGTTTGGGCAAGGGAACATCAATCAAAATATCATTATGCCAAATTCACTTTACCGATTTTTTTTAAATTTTTACAGTTGATAGTAGTGGTATTAGGGTATGTTGTTACAAAATTTGGTTGAAATCCAATGTTTCGTTTAGAAGTTATGAATTTTAATAGATCACCCAATAGTTGCAGTTTGGGCAAGGGAACATCAATCAAAATATCATTATGCCAAATTCACTTTACCGATTTCCTTAATTTGTTTATTGTTAATAGTAGTGGTATTGGAGTATGTTGTTACAAAATTTGGTTAAAATCCAATGTTTCGTTTAGAAGTTATGAATTTTAATAATTTACCCAATAGTAACAATTTGGGCAAAGGAACATCAATCAAAATATGATTATGCCAAATTCACCTTACCGATTTTTTTTATTTATTTACTGTTAATAGTAGTGGTATTGGAGTGTGTTGTTACAAAATTTGGTTGAAATCCAATGTTTCGTTTGGAAGTTATGAATTTTAATAATTCACCCAATAGTTGCAGTTTGGGCAGGGTAACATCAATCAAAATATCATTATGCCAAATTTCCCTTACCGATTTCCTTAATTTGTTTACTGTTAATAGTAGTGGTATTGGAGTATGTTGTTACAAAATTTGGTTTAAATCCAATGTTTCGTTTAGAAATTATGAATTTTAATAATTCACCCAATAGTTGCAGTTTGGACAAGACAACATCAATCAAAATATCATTATGCCAAATTCACTTTACCGATTTCCTTAATTTGTTTACTGTTAATAGTAGTGGTATTGGAGTATGTTGTTTCAAAATTTGGTTGAAATCCAATGTTTCGTTTAGAAGTTATGAATTTTAATAATTCACAAAATAGTTGCAGTTTGGGCAAGGGAACATCAATCAAAATATCATTATGCCAAATTCACTTTACCGATTTTCTTAATTTGTTTATTGTTAATGGTAGTGGTATTGGAGTATGTTGTTACAAAATTTGGTTGAAATCCAATGTTTCGTTTAGAAGTTATGAATGTTAATAATTCACTCAATAGTTGCAGTTTGGGCAAGGTAACATCAATCAAAATATCATTATGCCAATTTCATCTTACCGATTTAGTAAGTATGATTACTGTTAATAGAAGTAGTATTGAAGTATGTTGTTACAAAATTTGGTTAAAATCCAATGTTTTGTTTAGAAATTATGAATTTTAATAATTCACCCAATAGTTACAGTTTGGACAAGACAACATCAATCAAAATATCATTATGCCAAATTCACTTTACCGATTTCCTTAATTTGATTACTGTTAATAGTAGTGATATTGGAGTATGTTGATACAAAATTTGGTTGAAATCCAATGTATCGTTTAGAAGTTATGAATTTTAATAATTCACTCAATAGTTGCAGTTTGGGCAAGGGAACATCAATCAAAATATTATTATGCCAAATTCACCTTACCGATTTAGTAAGTTTGTTTACTATCAATAGTAGTGGTATTGGAGTATGTTGTTACAAAATTTGGTTGAAATCCAATGTTTCGTTTAGAAGTTATGAATGTTAATAATTCACTCAATAGTTGCAGTTTGGGCAAGGTAACATCAATCAAAATATCATTATGCCAATTTCATCTTACCGATTTAGTAAGTATGATTACTGTTAATAGAAGTAGTATTGAAGTATGTTGTTACAAAATTTGGTTAAAATCCAATGTTTTGTTTAGAAATTATGAATTTTAATAATTCACCCAATAGTTACAGTTTGGACAAGACAACATCAATCAAAATATCATTATGCCAAATTCACTTTACCGATTTCCTTAATTTGATTACTGTTAATAGTAGTGATATTGGAGTATGTTGATACAAAATTTGGTTGAAATCCAATGTATCGTTTAGAAGTTATGAATTTTAATAATTCACTCAATAGTTGCAGTTTGGGCAAGGGAACATCAATCAAAATATTATTATGCCAAATTCACCTTACCGATTTAGTAAGTTTGTTTACTATCAATAGTAGTGGTATTGGAGTATGTTGTTACAAAATTTGGTTGAAATCCAATGTTTCGTTTAGAAGTTATGAATTTTAAAAATTCACCCAATAGTTGCAATTTGGGCAAGGAAACATCAATCAAAATATCATTATGCCAAATTTACCTTACCGATTTCCTTAATTTGTTTACTGTTAATAGTAGTGGTATTGGAGTATGTTGTTACAAAATTTAGTTGAAATCCAATGTTTTGTTAAGAAGTTATGAATTTTAATAATTCACCCAATAGTTGCAGTTTGGGTAGGGAACATTAATCAAAATATCATTATGCCAATTTCACCTTACCGATTTAGTAAATTTGTTTACTATTAATAGTAGTAGTATTGGAGTATGTTGTTACAAAATTTGGTTAAAATCCAATGTTTCGTTTCGAAGTTATGAATTTTAATAATTCACTTAATTCTTGCAATTTTGGCAAGGAATCATCAATCAAAATATTATTATGCCAATTTCACCTTACCGATTTTCTTAAATTTTTTACAGTTGATAGTAGTGGTATTAGGGTATGTTGGTATCAAATTTGGGTAATATTCAATGTTTGATTTAATAGTTATATTATAATATAATCAAGAAAGTAGCAAGGTGATGCAAGGCATACTGGTGAAGGTTGCATAACCTGAAACACTAGATACGTGTTTAAGACTTTATTAATCTGCAGTTGCGCGTTATTAAATAATATAATTTAATCTCTCAAAAACATAAAAATTTACCAAAAATTTTTTGCTTTTATTTTTAGATTTACAACGCAAGTTGACGCAGGACTGATAGAAGTAGTAGCACCTTCCACGACATACTACCCCGATATGGAAAGATTACGCAAAACTCTAGGTGATTCACAAGAAAGAGTACGATGGAGATCGAAACAGAACTTAGATTTTGCGTTTCTCATGTCGTATTGTCAGCCTAAAGGCACATTCTACGTGCAACTAGAAGATGACATTCTCGCTAAACCATATTACATTAGTGAAATGAAAAAATTCGCCCTGGAAAAGACTGCAAATAAGGAACCGTGGTTCGTCCTGGACTTTTGCCAATTAGGATTTATAGGTAAACTAAATAAAAAAAATTCATTTACGATTTGCTAAAGCTATTTTTTGTAGGAAAAATGTTTAAGAGTGCCGAACTCCCATGGTTAATTCAGTTCTTCCAAATGTTCTTTAACGACAAGCCTGTGGATTGGTTGTTGGATGATCTCATTTACACGAAAGTTTGCAATACTGAGAAGAATAAGGTTTGTTACTAAACTTGAATTGATTTAATTTTTTAATTGTTTTGATGGTTTTTAGGATTTCTACAAACGCGACAAAGCGAAAATGTGGATACACTACAAACCGTCACTGTTCCAACATATAGGGACACACTCGTCGCTAAAAGGAAAAGTTCAAAAACTAAAGGTTAGTAAGAAAATTTAATTACTATAGTCTATTCAGTTCTAAAATTTGCATCATCCGATCACAGTGGTTTTTTATTTTATTTTTTGTTTGTTTAAAGGTAGGTACGCCACTGGAAGATATGTAAAAAAAGTGAAAATTATTTGATCCAATTTTCCAATTGATTTAATTAATTCTTACGCTTTGAAGCGACCTTTGTTATTAATTCTTGAAATTGGTTTAAATATCAGTCAATTGGATTCAAGATACCAGTGGCGTAACTAGGATTTTTTGACGGAATTGGAAACATTCAAAATTTAAACATTTTATACTTGAAGCACTTATTGAAGTGCAATTTTATAATTCCGCATTGCAGACCCTTGCTTACTGATAGCTACGCCACTGGTTAGATGATAAATGTAACTATATTGAATAGACTATAGGCTACAATTATTCTAATCAAAAATTCTGTCAACATTTATCTATTTTTTCTAGGACAAACAGTTTGGAAAGGTAGCACTTTTCTTCCCGCACGCAAATCCGGAAGCGGAAATAGTTTCCGGTATCAAATGTTACAAGCAATATAGTCTTGCAAGAGCATACCTAGGAGAGACCTTCTTTTGGGGTCTCCTACCACAACCGGCCGATCAACTCGTCTTCAAATTCAAAACGCCCACTTCGGTTAAGAGATTTTTCTTCAGAAGTGGCAATGCCGATCATCCCTCGGATAAATTCTACAACACGACCGTGGAGGTGCTCCCCGCCGAGAACAACCAGTATACCAACTCGGCCAATTTCACCGCCGACGGATACATTGTTGTCGGTAAGCAAAATCATTCTCATACAAACATATTAATTACAACTTGCGACGAACGACCGGGTAAGCGCGCTCCAAATTTAAACGCATGTATCAGAACAAATTTAATAGTAATTTTTTGTTTACAGGAAAATTTGACAATGTAGGAATAGCAACAGGTAACCCAGATGATAACATTGGTAAAGTAACAGCATTACGGCTGTACGTCCATAGCGAAAGCGATAATTGGGCTATTCTGAGTGAAGTAAGTAATCAAAACAATCAACTCAACAACAATTAACATTTCTTTCAAATTCCAGATACATATACAAGACGAATTCTCAACGGTGAGGTGACCACAAATCGGCGGTCGAGTCTCAATGTCCTTCCCCCATGTCCGTCATCGTTATACACTCGACCGTACCCTCCCACATCCTCTGTGATATGACCGGACTAACCCCATAAACAAAAAACAGTCCGCGTCTACCAAAATAAAAATAAAAAATAAAAAAAACACCATTTATCTTTTGTACATAGGCCTAAAGCATTTGGGCATTTATTTGGTGCCCATTGATGCTCTACATACCATCTCAATTCCTGCTACCATCCCTTTTCTCTCTACTTTAATATATAATAAATACACCCCTGTTATCATTCTCTCAACAATCACCAACTCAAGATTTATATACTAAAAATACATTAAAAGAAACATAAATACTCCTAATATGTGCGCTAAGGAATTGCTGTTTTTATGTCTCAAAGGCCCATTCTTTATTGTTATTGTTGTTATTATTATGATTATGTTTATTTCGTAATTTATTATAAATAAATTGTATGTTTGAAAAGTGTAAAGTATTTTAGTTGTTCTTAATCAATCATTTAGCGATAAGCTCCAAAGCAACTGGAACTAATTGGTCCAAACTGATCTAAAGTAGTCCAAACTGATCCGAATGATCCAGAAGTGTTTTGAACTGTTCTAACCGATTTACTAAAGTGGTCCAAATTAATTCAAAGTGCTCCAAAATATATTAAAATGGTCCAAAGTGTTCAAAACTGATCTAAAGTTATACGAATGTACTGAAGTGATCCAAATTGTTTTAAACTAATTGGTCCAAACTGATCTAAAGTTATCCAAACAAATCCGAATGATCTAAACTATTTCAAAATAATCTGAATTGTTCTAAACTAATTTCTAAAATTGATCCAAACTAGATTAAAAAGATTACAAGTGTTCCAAAACATATTAAAATGATCCAAAGTGTTCAAACCTGATCTAAAGTAATACAAATCTAAACTGATGCATTAAAGTGATCTAAAGTAGTTTGAACAAATTGGTCTAAATTGATCTAAACTAGTCCAAACAGATTCGAATGATCCAAACTGTTTCAAAATGATCTGAATATGTTCATAGTGCTCCAAAATAAATCCAAAGAATTCAAAACTAATCTTAATTTGTATTACGAATCTAAACTGATGTAGTAAAGTGATCCAAAATGTTTTAAACTGATTGATCTAAAGTAGTCCAAACAGATCCAAATGATAGAAACTGTTTCAAAATGATCTGAATCTGTTCAAAGTGTTCTAAACTGATTTGCTAAAGTGATCCGAAGTGATTCAAAAACTACATGTGCGCCAAAATATTTTTAAATAAAGAAAAGTATTGAAAACTGATCCAAAGTAATACAAACCAAAAGTAAGAAAAAGTGTTTTTGAACTAAGTGGTAAAAACTGTTCTAAAATAGTGTAAATAGATCCAAATGCCCGAATCTGTTTCAAAATAATCTAAATTTGTCCAAAGTGATTGAATTGTTCTGATCCGATTTGACAAACAGATCCAAACTAGTTTAAAAAGATTTCAAGTGGTCCAAAAAATATTTAAACGATCCAAAGTGTTCAAAACTGATCTAAAGTAATACAAAACCAAACTGATGTAGGTACTGAAGTGATCTACAGTGTTTTAAACTGATTGATCCAAACTGGTTTAAAACAGTCTAATGGCACAAACAAAACAAACAAAAATCTTAATATTACTAGGATTAAATACTTTTTGTAAGTTTATAGTTGCAAAAAAACGGAAAAAATCTTGCTTAGACCGCCATAAAACAGAAACTAGTTCAGCAAATTTTATGAACTTTTCTGATTAATAAGCTATAATGTTGCTGAACACTTTTAAAATACAAAAATCCTAATGTTACTAGAATTAAATGCTTTTTGTAGCTTTATAATTGCAAAAAACGGTAATAATCTTGCTTAAACCGCCATAAAACAAAAACTAGATTAGCAAATTTAATAATTTTTTTTCATTAAGAAGTTATAATGTTGGTGATAACGTTTAAGTTAAAAAAATTTTAATATTGCTACAATGAAATAGTTTTTGTAACATTATAGTTGCAAAAAACGGAAAAAAATCCTGCTTAAACCGCTATAAAACAAAAAGTAGTCAGGCAAATTTTATGAAATTTTCTCATTAAGAAGCTATAATATTGCTGAATACGTTTAAGTTACAAAAATCTTAATATTGCTACAATGAAATGGTTTTTGTAACATTAGAGTTGCAAAATACGGAAAAAATCTTGCTTAAACCGCCATAAAACAAAAACTAGCCGAGCAAATTATATGAAATTTTTTTATTATGAAGCTACAATGTTGCTGAACACGTTTAAATTACAAAAATCTTAATATTACTAGAATTAAATGGTTTTTGTAATTTTATACTTTCAAAAAACGGAAAAAATCTTGCTTAAACCGCCATAAAACAAAAACTAGTCAAGCAAATTTTATGAAATTTTCTCATTAAGAAGCTATAATGTTGATGAACACGTTTAAGTTACAAAAATCTTAATATTGCTACAATGAAATAGTTTTTGTAACATTATAGTTGCAAAAAACGGAGAAAATCTTGCTTAAACCGCCATAAAACAAAAACTAGTCAAGCAAATTTTATGAACTTTTCTGATTAAGAAGTTATAATGTTGCTGAATACGTTTAAACTACAAAAATCCTAATATTACAAAAATTAAATGGTTTTTGTAACATTATAGTTGCAAAAAACAAAGAAAATCTTGCTTAAACCGCCATAAAACAAAAACTAGTCAAGCAAATTTTATGATGTTCCTTGGTATTCTCTGTTCGTTAATACAAGATACTTTTCTGGACTGCTATTGATCTTTTTTGATCTTAGTTTAGTGAGATACAAAGCAAAACCAAAAGCAAAAAAGGTCAATCAATCAATTCATGGTTTAGGATTTTGTTGAGTTGTCAGAAACAAAAAAATGCTTGCTCTAAATGTAAGGCACAGTGGGCGCCAACTGTAACTACCAAGCCACCCAAAAATAAAGTTGTTCTTTTTGTTGTTTGAATTTTGTTAAGTCAGAAACAAGTCTTTTCTCAAAGGTAGTCTTGTCGGTGTGGAGTTGAACACCTTGTTCCAAATTGCCCTACATTGGGCTTCAATTGTTATCTAAAGAACGGTGACAGTGCTTTTCTTGAGGTTTAAATTTTGTTGAATTGTCAAAAACAAAATGTTCTTCCAACAAAATCTTTTTTGGTATAGAATTAGAGCACTTGTTTCAAAATGCACTACATTGGGCGCCAATTATTACCACCTTGACCACAGAAAAGAACGGTGAAGGTGCTCTTTTTGTGGTTAGGATTTTGTTGAATCACAAACCAAAAAGTCCTGTCTTGTAGGTGGACTTGTTGGTGTAAGTTTAGAGCGCCTTAGTCAAAATTGCCCTAAATTGGGCGTCAATTGTTACCGCCTAACCCCCACAAAATGAAACAGAGGAGATGGAAGTTAGTTGTAAAGTTTTTCCAGTTTACTCAAATATGTTCCAAAAATATTGAGGGTAGTTTTGTCAGTGTGAGGTTAGAGCGCCTTACTTTAAATTGCTTTTCGTTCAGCCCTAATAGTTACCGGGTAGCCTCCACAGGATAAAACAGAGCAATAAAGGTACTCTTCCGTAGATCTAAAGCTTAGTTTTGTCCGTGTAAGCTTAGCCTTGCTCCAAAATGCCCTACATTGGGCGTCAAGTATTGGCACGTAGGTAAAAGTTTTTTTCTCCTGGTTAAGATTTTGTTGAATCAGAAACAAAAGTTTCCTCCAAAAAATCATTTCTCAAAAGTAGTCTTGTTGGTGTGGGGTTAGGTCGCCATGCTCCAAGTTGCCCTAAATTGAAAGTCAATTGTTACAGCCTAACGCTTAAAAAATAGAACAGGGGAGGTGAAGGTTAGTTGTAAAGTTTTCCCAATTTATCCAAAAGTTCCGTAGATCATGAGGGTAGTTTTGTCAGTGTGAGGTTAAAGCGCCTTGCTCCAAATTGCATTACGTTGAGCTCCAATAGTTACCAAGTAGTCCCCAAAAGATGGAACAGGGCAATAAAAGTACCTTCCGTAAATCTCAAGCTTAGTTTTAACCGTGTAAGCTTAGCCTTGCTCCAAATTGCCTTACATTGAGCGCCAATAGTTACCGCATAGACACCAGATGATGGAGCAGAGGCGGTAAAGGTGGTCTTCACAAAGTCAAAATTTTGTTGAATTGTCGTTGAAAAGTTTTCCCAACTCGTCCAAAAAAGTTCCGTAGATCATGAGGGTAGTTTTGTCAGTGTGAGGTTAGAGCGCCTTGTTGAAAACTGCCTTACGTTGAGCCCCAATAGTTCCTCCGTAACCCCCAAAAGATAGAACAGGGCAATGAAGGTAGATCTCAAGCTTAGTTTTATCCGTGTAAGCTTAACCTTGCTCAAAATTGCCCTACATTGGGCGCCAATAGTTATTGCGTAGACACCAGAGGATAGAACAGAGGTGATAAAGGTGGTCTTTACAAAGTCAAAATTTTGTTGAATTGTCGTTGAAAAGTTTTCCCAACTCGCCCAAAAAAGTTTCGTAGATCATAAAGGTAGTTTTGTGAGTGTGAGGTTAGAGCGCTTTGTTAAAAACTGCTTTACATTGAGCCCCAATAGTTCCTCCGTAACCCCCAAAAGATAGAACAGAGCAATGAAGGTACTCTTTCGTAGATCTCAAGCATAGTTTTATCCGTGTAAGCTTAACCTTGCTCAAAATTGCTCTACATTGGGCGCCAATAGTTATTGCGTAGACACCAGAAGATGGAACAGAGGTGATAAAGGTGGTCTTCACAAAGTCAAAATTTTGTTGAATTGTCGTTGAAAAGTTTTCCCAACTCGCCCAAAAAAGTTCCGTAGATCATAAAGGTAGTTTTGTGAGTGTGAGGTTAGAGCGCCTTGTTAAAAACTGCTTTACATTGAGCCCTAATGGTTACCCCGTAGCCCCCAAAAGATAGAACAGGACAATGAAGGTACTCTTTTGTAGATCTCAAGCTTAGTTTTATCTGTGTAAGCTTAGCCTTGCTCAAAATTGCCTTACATTGGGCGCCAATAGTTATTGCGTAGACACCAGAGGATGGAACAGAGGTGATAAAAGTGGTCTTTACAAAGTCAAAATTTTGTTGAATTGTCGTTGAAAGTTTTTCCAACTCGCCCAAAAAAGTTCCGTAGATCATGAGGGTAGTTTTGTCAGTGTGAGGTTAGAGCGCCTTGTTAAAAACTGCTTTACATTGAGCCCTAATGGTTACCCCGTAGCCCCCAAAAGATAGGACAGGACAATGAAGGTACTCTTTCGTAGATCTCAAGCTTAGTTTTATCCGTGTAAGCTTAGCCTTGCTTAAAATTGCTTTACATTGGGCGCCAATAGTTACCGCGTAGACACCAGAGGATGGAACAGAGGCGTTGAAAGTGGTCTTCACAAAGTTAGGGTTTTGTTGAATCGTTGTTGTGCTGTTTTTCCAATTTACTCAAAGAAGTTTCGTATATCTTGAGGATAATTTTGTCAGTGTGAGGTCAGTGCGCACTGACAGGGTAATGAAGGTACTCTTCTCGTGGTTAGGCCATCTTTGGTTGTAAAGTTTTTCAAACTCACAAAAAGAAGTTTGTAAATCTTGGAGAAATCAATTCTCAAAGATGGTCTTGTCGGAGTTAGAGCGCCTTGTTCCGAATTGCCTTACGTTAGGCTTCTTTTTTTTTTTTTTTGCTCCTAGAAAAGGGCGATAAAGGTGATCCTATAATTTTGTTGAATCATCAAAAACATAAAGTTCCTTCAATGTTGGGTTAGACTTTGCTGTAAAGTTTTTCCAATTAACCAAAAAAGTTTTGTAGATGTTAAGTTTTTCTTGAAAGTGGTAGGGTTAGAGCTTTGCTCCAAAATGCCCCACGTTAGGCAGCAATTTGCTTCTAACCCCCAGTGCTCTTTTCGTGGTTAGGATTATATTGAATTGTCCAAAACGTAAGGTTCTCTCAAAGTCTAAAGTTTTCTCAATTCACCCAAAGAAGTTTCGTAGATCTCAAGAAAATCTTTTTTTTTTTTAGAATGGTCTTATAGTGTAAGGTTAGAGCGTTTTGTTCCAAATTGCAGTAAGTTAAACATAAAACAGGAGCGGTGTAGGTGCTTTTCTTATGATTAGGATTTTGTTGTGTCATCAGAAACAAAAGGTTCCTTCAAGGTTGATCATTGTTGAGTTAAACTTAATTGTAAAGTTTTGTTTCAAAAACGTCCTTTCTCAAGGGTGATCTTGTCAGTGTGAAGTTAGAGTTCTTTGTTCTAAATTGTTCTTTATTGGGCGCCAATATTGGTGAAGGTTGATTATTGTTGGGTTAGACTTTCTTGTAAAGTTTTCCAAATTCTTTTTCAAATTTTATCTTTTTGGTATGGGGTTTAAAAGAATTTTTTAAATGATCAGAAGCAAAAGTTTTCTTCAAGGTCGTTCATTGTTGAGTTAATTTTAAAGTTTTCCCAAAAAATTTTTGTTTTGAGAAAGTTTTTTCTTAAGGGTGGTCTTGTGAGTTTGAGCGTTTTGCTCTAAATTGCTCTACATTGAGCGCCAATTGTTACCGCGTTGATGAAGGTGAGTTTTTGAAAGGTTAGGCTTGATTGTAAAGTTTTGTAGATGTCGAGATCTTTTTCAAAAGTGGTCTCGGAATCCAAAAGTTTCTTTCAAAGAAGTTTTGTCTAAAAAAAGTCTTTTCTTAAAGGTGGTCTTATCAGTGTGAAATTAGAATGCTTTGGTCTAAATTGCCCTACGTTGAGCGCCAATTGTTACAGCGTTAGTGAAGGTCGATTTTTGTCGGGTTAGACTTGATTGTAAAGTTTTCCAAATCTATCCAAAAAACTTTTGTAGATGTTGAGTTCTTTTACAGAAGTGGTCTTGTTGGTATGGGGTCAAAGAGGATTTTTAGAATTGTCCTTCTAGGTCGATCATTGTTGAGTTAGAGTTGTTTATAAAGTTTTTTTTCTCAAGAGTGGTCTTGTCAGTGTTGGGTTAGACTTGATTCTAAAGTTTTCCCAAACTATCCAAAGAAATTTTGTAGATGACAAGTTTTTTTTTCCAAAGTGCACTTGTTGGTACAGCGTTAGAGAGGATTTTGTTAAATTGTCAGAAGCAAAAGGTTTGCTTCAAAGTCGATAATTGATTGTAAACTTTGTTTAAAAAAGTTTTGTTCTGAGAAAATCCGGTCAGTGTGAGGTTAGAGTCCCCTTGCTACAAATTGGGCGGCAATTGTTACTGCCTAGCCCTCACTGGATGGAGTGTAGGCGTTGAAGGTAATCTTGGAATTTTTTGGATAATCCTGAAAGCAAAGTTAACAACTTTGGGTTATAGTTGTAACGTCATAGCTAATAACAACATTGACAGCAGTAACTAGTTTGCTGCTACTACTGTAGCCGTCTGTCATTGTTAGTACGTCAAGAAGTGGAACAATAGTAGTCATGGCAATTTCTTTCAATGCTTTCTGGAATTCAAGTCAGAGACAGCAATTTTCATCCAGCAGGTGCCAATAGCTTTGGTCCAATAGTAGAGACTGGGGTACCGCAAGGCTTTCTTCAGTCTCTGGTAAAGTTTGACCGGGGGTGTTTAAGACACAGGTTGTAGTGGCGTAGTTTTAGAAACTTACTGGAAAGTTCTGTTTGTGGTTTTGTACATTCCGCTTCAACACTACTTTGTGCTAACTAGGGCCTAAGGACAATTTTTGATCAAGTTGGCTGAGGTCAATAGTAGATCATTTGTGCAACTAGTCGGAGATTAGTTAGAAAGCGTAAGCAAGAAACCTGAGGAGAAGAATCTATTAGTTATCCAAATGATAAGACAGAGTGCTTCAGATTATGGTTCGAGAATTTGTCTCGTAGCGATGACCAGAATGACTGGGTTTGTGATAAACGCTGAGACGATCGTTGTAGTTAGTAGTCTTAAAGGCTTTAAGTAGTAAAAACGTCAATGGTCTTCAGGATATTAGTCTAAGAGTTTTTTTTTTTTAGTACCTCAATTGTTGTGAAAAGTAAAAAGATTATTAGTAAGTTGAGATCAAAATTGTCAAAAACAATTCAATTCTCAGACAAGCAACACTAAACCAAAAAAATTTGCGCATCGTAATCTATACTATAATTCTTTCCAAATAAAGTAATCTCAAAGAAGAAGAACAACAAAACCAGTGCAAAGTTACTAATAGCAATCTTGGGCAGTTTTCTAGTGGACCAATGCACCAGAAGATACTCCAAGATAATTTGGATAATCCAGACCATCTTACTGCTAAGAATAACTCAGCAAAACCTCAAAGCATCAAGAAGACACCTTTGGATCACAAAAAAAAATCCAGAAAGAGTAACTATGTCCTAAATACATGCCCAAAATTACAGCTAACCTCCACCCCAAAAGATGAACTACTTGCTAAGCACAGATAAATAAAGTACTCAGAGCTTAACGTTTACACAAATATTTTACAATGTTTTGGCCATACTTGGGCCAAATTTTGTTAAAGAATTTTTGAAAACTGTGACTTTGGCATTAACGGAAGCATCTAAAGAATGATTAAAAACTTTCCAATATTTGAAAAATTATAAAATTTATTTAATTAATTTTTGACAATTTCTATGTTCGGAAAAATCTGGGACAAATTTTGTTAAAAATTTCCAAAAACTGTGACCTTGGCATTAATAAAAGCAAGTAAATAATATTAAAAATTGTACTCTCATTCCAAAACCGTCTCTTCTTGGTATTTTGCGGTTGGGTTAAACTAAACCGCAGAGAACAAACGTATTTTACTAATAATATACATATATTGCAGATTTTTATATAATTATTTAGCTTGCTTTAATTTAAGTGGGAGAAGAGGTTATATGAGGAAGGTGATAAAGAGCGACCACTGTTTCTGGAGAAAGTCTGTGCTGTGAGGAAGAAAAATTTGTGATTTGTTTGCGCTTTTCCCGTAAAATTGATAAACATAATCAAACAAATGTTAAAGTGAAATAACATTAAAAAAATTGTTTAAAAAATAAAGGTAAGCTTTAACTAAATTATTTTAAATTAATATTTAAGTATCAATTCAATTAATTGTAATTAATTTAATTAACAAAATATCAACTAATATTTAATATTAAAAGTAGCGCTACCTAACGTAAACTAAAATTTAACTTTGAAGTAGAGTAGCGCTGCACTGAAATTAGAATAAAGTGCAATACTAACAATTAAATAATAATAGTCATAATGATCAAATTCTCAAATTGCTATTATAAAATTTTAATTAAGAAATGGTGCCAACAGGAGATAATTTGGAACATACAAAACTCATATATCATTATATAATTTTATTACATAGTCGGTCATAATACATTTCGCACTTTCTCCAGTTCGGCGGAAGTCAAATATCTCCATCTTTCTCTCACAAGATGAATTCAGGTCCGAGCGAGTCGTCTTCGTTCGACTTTCCCTTTATTATTATATAACGTTATTGGATTATGTATGCATAGTTGTAATGGTTTTATCTTGAAAGTCATAATAACAATCGTGCATAATATGTAGGCACACATTGCATCATTTAATTATCTTGAGAAGCAAAGAAGTGGGTCAATAATCGGTGAAATTTATTTCAGTATAAATTTTTTTAAATGTTTTTATTGAAAATTATAAGTAATGAAAATTATAAGTAATGAAAATTATAAGTAATGAAAATTATATCTAAAGAAAATTATAAGTAATGAAAATTATAAGTAATGAATATTATAAGTAATGAAAATTATAAGTAATGAAAATTATAAGTAATGAAAACTATAAGTAATGAAAATTATAAGTAATGAAAATTAAAAGTAATAAAAATTATTTCTAAAGAAAATTCTACACAAAGCTAATTATATACAAAAATTGTAACAAATTCAAATTTCTAAACTGCGTTTGAAAATTCTCATTGGTTGCTTCAAAAACCCCAAATTATTGGAGAAATTTGATTTTGAAACTTTCATAAATTTGTTTTTGGATCTATATTAAAATCAAGTAGACAACAATTGACTACTTTCTATAAGGTTTCCTTATAGAAACAAGTATGCCAATTCTAGATTTTTAAACCGCATTTAAAAATTCCCATTGATTGCTTCAAAAAACCTAAATTTGTAAAGAGTTTTGTTTTTATTATTTTTGTAAACTTAATTTTGAAGATTGTTCAAAATTAAGTAAACAACATTGGACTTTGTTAAATAAAATTTTCTTATGGAACCAAATATGCCAATTTTAAATTTTTAAACCGCGTTTAAAAATTCCCATTGGTTGCTTCAAAAACCCCAAATTATTGAAGAAATTTGTTTTTGAAACTTTTATAAATTTGTTTTTGAGGCTATATTAAAATTAATTAGGCAACAATTGACTACTTTATATAAGGTTTCCTTATAGAATCAAGTATGCTAATTTGAAATGTTTAAGCCGCGTTTAAAAATTCCTATTGGTTGCTTCAAAAAACCTAAATTTATTAAGAGTTTTGTTTTTGATATTTTTGAAAATATAATTTTGAGGCTAATTCAAAATTAAATAAGCAACAATGGATTTTGTTAAATAAAGTTTTCTTATGAAACCAAGTATGCCAATTTTAAGTTTTTAAACCGCGTATAGAAATTCTCATTGATTGCTTCAAAAATCCCAAAATATTGAAGAAATTTGTTTTTGAAACTTTCATAAATTTGTTTTTGAGGCCATAGTAAAATTAAGTAAGCAACAATTGACTACATTATGAAAAGTTTTCTTATAGAACCAAGTATGCTTATTTCAAATTTTAAAACCGCGTTTAAAAATTTTCATTGGTTGCTTCAAAAAACCCAAATTTATAAAGAATTTTGTTTTTGATATTTTTGTAAACTTAATTTTGAGGCTTGTTCAAAATTAAGTAAGCAACATTAGATTTTATTAAATAAAGTTTTTTTATGGAACCAAGTATGCCAATTTTAAATTTCTAAACTGCGTTTAAAAATTCTCATTGGTTGCTTCAAAAATCCCAAATTATTGGAGAGTTTTGTTTTTAAAACTTTTATAAATTTTGTTTTTGGGGCTATATTAAAATCAAGCAGGCAACAATTGACTACTTTATATGAGCTTTTCTTACGGAATCAAGTATGCCAATTCCAAATTTTTAAACCGCGTTTGAAAAACCCTATTGATTGCTTCAAAAAACCCAAATTTATAAAGAGTTTTGTTTTTGATATTTTTGTAAACTTAACTTTAAGGCTAATTCAAAATTAAGTAAACAATTTTAAATTTTGTTAAATAAAGTTTCCCTGTAGAACCAAGTATGCTAATTTTAAATTTTTAGACCGCGTTTAGAAATTTCCATTGGTTCCTTCAAAAATCCCAAACTATTAGAGAGTTTCGTTTTTGAAACCTGCATAAAATTGTTTTTGGAGCTTTATTAAAATTAAGTTGGCTACAATGGACTACTTTATATAAAATTTCCTTATAGAATCAAGTATGCCAATTCTAATTTTTTAAACCGCGTTGGTTGCTTCAAAAAACCCAAATTTATAAAGAGTTTTGTTTTTGATATTTTTGTAAACTTAACTTTGAGGCTAATTTAAAATTAAGTAAGCAACATTAGATTTTGTTAAATAAAGTTTCCTTATAGAACCAAGTATGCCAATTTTAAATTTTTAAACCGCGTTTAGTAATTCCCATTGGTTGCTTCAAAAATCCCGAATTATTGAAGAGTTTTGATTATAAAACTTTCATAAATTTGTTTTTGGAGCTATATTAAAATCAAGTAAACAACAATTGACTATTTTGAGACAAGTTTTTTTATGGAACCAAGTATGCTTACTTCAAATTTTAAAACCGCGTTTAAAATTTTCCATTGGTTGCTTCAAAAAACCCAAATCAATAAAGAGTTTTGTTTTTGATATCTTTGTAAACTTAACTTTGAGGCTAATTCAAAATTAAGTAAGCAACATTGGATTTTGTTAAATAAAGTTTCTTTATGGAACCAAGTATGCCGATTTCAATTTTTTAAACTACGTTTGAAAATTCTCATTGGTTGCTGCAAAAATCCCAAATTATTGGAGAGTTTTAATTTTAAAACTTTCATAAATTTGTTTTTGGGGCTATATTCAAATCAAGTAAGCAACAATTGACTACTTTAAGAAAAGTTTTTTTAATAGAACCAAGTATGCTTATTTCAAATTTTAAAACCGCGTTTAAAAATTTCCATTGGTTGCTTCAAAAAACCCAAATTTATAAAGAATTTTGTTTTAAAAATTTTTGTAAACTTAATTTTAAGGCTAATTTAAAATTAAGTAAGCAACATCGGACTTTGTTAAATAAAGTTTCCTTAAGGAACCAAGTATGCCAATTTCAAATCTTTAAACTGCGTTTAAAAATTCTCATTGGTTGCTTCAAAAATCCCGAATTAATGGAGAGTTTTGATTTTGAAACTTTCATAAATTTGTTTTTGGAGCTATATTAAAATCAAGTAGGCCACAATTGGCTACTTTATTTTAAGTTTCCATATGGAATCAAGTATTCCAATTCTAAATTTTTAAACCATTATCAAATATTCCCATTGGTTGCTTCAAAAAACCCAAATTAATAAAGAATTTTGTTTTTAAAATTTTTGTAAACTTGAATTTAAGGCTTATTTAAAATTAAGTAAGCAACATTGGACTTTGTTAAATAAGGTTTCCTTATGGAATCAAGTATGCCAATTTCAAATTTTTAAACTGCTATTGAAAATTCTCATTGGTTGCTTCAAAAATCCCAAATTATTGGAGAGTTTTGTTTTTGAAACTTTCATAAATTTGTTTTTGGAGCTATATTAAAATCAAGTATGCAAAAATTGACTACTTTAGATAAAATCTTCTCATGGAACCAAGTATGCCGATTCTAAATTTTTAAACCGCATCTAAAAATTCCCATTGGTTGCTTCAAAAAACCCAAGATTATAAAAACTTTTGTTTTCGATATTTTTGTAAACTTAATTTTGAGGCTAATTTAAAATTAAGTAAGCAACATTGAACTATGTTAAATAAAGTTTTTTTATGGAACCAAGTATGCCAATTTTAAATTTTTAAACCGCGTTTAGAAATTCCCATTGGTTGCTTCAAAAATCCCAAATTATTGGAGAGTTTTGTTTTTAAAACTTTTATAAATTTTGTTTTTGGGGCTATATTAAAATCAAGCAGGCAACAATTGACTACTTTATATGAGCTTTTCTTACGGAATCAAGTATGCCAATTCCAAATTTTTAAACCGCGTTTGAAAAACCCTATTGATTGCTTCAAAAAACCCAAATTTATAAAGAGTTTTGTTTTTGATATTTTTGTAAACTTAACTTTAAGGCTAATTCAAAATTAAGTAAACAATTTTAAATTTTGTTAAATAAAGTTTCCCTGTAGAACCAAGTATGCTAATTTTAAATTTTTAGACCGCGTTTAGAAATTTCCATTGGTTCCTTCAAAAATCCCAAACTATTAGAGAGTTTCGTTTTTGAAACCTGCATAAAATTGTTTTTGGAGCTATATTAAAATTAAGTTGGCTACAATGGACTACTTTATATAAAATTTCCTTATAGAATCAAGTATGCCAATTCTAATTTTTTAAACCGCGTTGGTTGCTTCAAAAAACCCAAATTTATAAAGAGTTTTGTTTTTGATATTTTTGTAAACCTAACTTTGAGGCTAATTCAAAATTAAGTAAGCAATTTTAGATAATGTTAAATAAAGTTTCCTTGTAGAACTAAGTATGCCAATTTTAAATTTTTAAACCGCTTTTAGTAATTCCCATTGGTTGCTTCAAAAATCCCAAATTATTGGAGAGTTTTGATTTTGAAACTTTCGTTAATTTGTTTTTGGAGCTATATTAAAATCAAGTAGACAACAATTGACTACTTTATAAAAAGTTTTCTTATGGAACCAAGTATGCCAATTCTGAATTTTTAAACCGCATTTAAAAATTCCCATTGGTTGCTTCAAAAAACCTAAATTATTAAAGAGTTTTGTTTTTGAAATGTTTAAAAACTTAATTTTGAGACTAATTCAAAATTAAGTAAGCAACATTAGACTTTGGTAAATAAAGTTTTTTTATGGAACCAATTATGCCAATTTTAAATTTTTAAACCGCGTTTAGAAATTTCCATTGGTTGCTTCAAAAATCCCAAATTATTGGAGAGTTTTGATTTTGGAACTTTCATAAATTTGTTTTTGGAGCTATATTAAAATTAAGTAAGCAACAATTGACTACTTTAAGAAAAGTTTTTTTTATAGAACTAAGTATGGTTATTTCAAATTTTAAAACCGCGTTTAAAAATTTTCATTGGTTGCTTAAAAAAACCGAAATTTATAAAAAGTTTTGTTTTTGATATTTTTGTAAACTTAACTTTGAGGCTAATTCAAAATTAAGTAAGCAATTTTAGATTATGTTAAATAAAGTTTTCTTATAGAACCAAGTATGCCAATTTTAAATTTTTAAACCGCGTTTAAAAATTCCCATTGGTTGCTTTAAAAATCCCAAATTATTGGAGAGTTTTGATTTTGAAACTTTTGTTAATTTGTTTTTGGAGCTATATTAAAATCAAGTTGGCAACAATGGACTACTTTATTTAAGGTTTCCTAATGGAATCAAGTATGCCAACTCTAAATTTTTAAACCACATTTAAAAATTTTTATTGGTTGCTTCAAAAAACCAAAATTAATAAAGAATTTTGTTTTTAAAATTTTTGTAAACTTGATTTTAAGGCTAATTCAAAATTAAGTAAGCAATATTGAATTTTGTTAAATAAAATTTCCTTATAGAACCAAGTATGCCAATTTCAAATTTTTAAACCACGTTTAGAAATTTTCATTGGTTGCTTCAAAAATCCCAACTTATTGGAGAAATTTGTTTTTGAAACTTTCATAAATTTTTTTTCGGGGCTATATTAAAATCAAGTAGGCAACAATTTACTACTTTATATGAGCTTTTCTTATGGAATCAAGTATGCCAATTCCAAATTTTTAAACGGCGTTTAAAAATTCTCATTGTTTGCTTCAAAAAACCCAAGTTAATAAAGAATTTTGTTTTTGAAATTTTTGTAAACTTAATTTTAAGGCTAATTTAAAATTAAGTAAGCAACATTGGACTTTGTTAAATAAAGTTTCCTTAAGGAACCAAGTATGCCAATTTCAAATCTTTAAACTGCGTTTGAAAATTCTCATTGGTTGCTTCAAAAATCCCAAATTAATGGAGAGTTTTGATTTTGAAACTTTCATAAATTTGTTTTTGGAGCTATATTAAAATCAAGTAGGCAACAATTGACTACTTTATTTAAAGTTTTCTTATAGAATCAAGTATGCCAATTCCAATTTTTTAAACCGTGTTTAAAAATTCCCATTGGTTTCTTCAAAAAACCTAAATTATTAAAGAGTTTTGTTTTTGAAATGTTTGAAAACTTAATTTTGAGACTAATTCAAAATTAAGTAAGCAACATTAGACTTTGTTAAATAAAGTTTCCTTAAGGAACCAAGTATGCCAATTTCAAATCTTTAAACTGCGTTTAGAAATTCCCATTGGTTGCTTCAAAAATCCCAAATTATTGGAGAGTTTTGGTTTTGAAACTTTCGTTAATTTGTTTTTGGAGCTATATTAAAATTAAGCAAGCAACAATTGACTACTTTAAGAAAAGTTTTTTTTATAGAACCAAGTATGCTTATTTCAAATTTTAAAACCGCGTTTAAAAATTTCCATTGGTTGCTTCAAAAAACCCAAATTTATAAAAAAAATTGTTTTTAAAATTTATGTAAACTTGAATTTAAGGCTAATTTAAAATTAAGTAAGCAACATTGGACTTTGTTAAATAAAGTTTCCTTAAGGAACCAAGTATGCCAATTTCAAATTTTTAAACTGCGTTTGAAAATTCTCATTGGTTGCTTCAAAAACCCCAAATTATTGGAGAATTTTGTTTTTTAAACTTTCATTAATTTGTTTTTGGAGCTATATTAAAACCAAGTATGCAAAAATTGACTACTTTATATGAAGTTTTCTCATGGAACCAAGTATGCCAATTCTAAATTTTTAAACCGCATCTACAAATTCCCGTTGGTTGCTTCAAAAAACCGAAATTTATAAAGAGTTTTGTTTTTGATATTTTTGTAAACTAAATTTTGAGGCTAATTTAAAATTAAGTAAGCAACATTGGACTTTGTTAAATAAAGTTTCCTTAAGGAACCAAGTATGCCAATTTCAAATCTTTAAACTGCGTTTGAAAATTCCTATTAGTTGCTTCAAAAATCCCAAATTGTTGGAGAATTTTGTTTTCGAAACTTTCATAAATTTGTTTTTGGGGCTGCATTAAAATTAAGTAGGCAATAATTGAGTACATTATATAAGATTTCCTCATGGAATAAAGTATGCCAATTCCAATTTTTAAAACCGCGTTTAAAAATTCCTGTTGGTTGCTTCAAAAAACCCAAACCAATAAAGAGTTTTGTTTTTGATATCTTTGTAAACTTAATTTTGAGGCTAATTCAATATTAAGTAAGCAACATTGTACTTTGTTAAATAAGGTTTCCTTATGTCATCAAGTATGCCAATTTCAAATTTTTAAACTGCGGTTGAAAATTCTCATTGGTTGCTTCAAAAATCCCAAATTATTGGAGAATTTTGTTTTTGAAACTTTCATTAATTTGTTTAAACCAAGTATGCAAAAATTGACTACTTTATATAAAGTTTTCTCATGGAACCAAGTATGCCATTTCTAAATTTTTAAACCGCATCTAAAAATTCCCATTGGTTGCTTCAAAAAACCCAAGTTTATAAAAACTTTTGTTTTTGATATTTTTGTAAACTTAATTATGAAGCTAATTTAAAATTAAGTAAGCAACATTGGATTTTGTTAAATAAAGTTTTTGTATGGAACCAAGTATGCTGATTTTAAATTTTTAAACTGCGTTTAAAAATTCCCATATGTTGCTTCAAAAATCCCAAATTATTGGAGAATTTTGTTTTTGAAACTTTCATGAATTTGTTTTTGCGGCTACATTAAAATTAAGTAGGCAACAATTGATTACTTTATATAAGGTTTCCTTATAGAATCAAGTATGCTAATTTGAAATTTTTAAACCTCGTTTGAAAAATCATATTGGTTGCTTCAAAAAACCCAAATTAATAAAGAGTTTTGTTTTTGATATTTGTGGAAACTTAATTTTGAAGCTAATTCAAAATTAAGTAAGCAACATTGAACGATGTTAAATAAAGTTTTTTTATGGAACCAAGTATGCCAATTTTAAATTTTTAAACCGCGCTTAGAAATTCCCATTGGTTGCTTCAAAAATCCCAAATTATTGGAGAGTTTTGATTTTGAAACTTTCATAAATTTCTTTTTGGAGTTATATTAAAATCAAGTAAGCAACATTTGACTACTTTAAGAAAAGTTTTTTTATAGAACCAAGTATGCTTACTTCAAATTTTAAAACCGCGTTTAAAAATTTCCATTGGTTGCTTCAAAAAACCCAAATTTATAAAGAGTTTTGTTTTTGATATTTTTGTAAACTTAACTTTGTGGCTAATTAAAAGCTAAGTAAGCAATTTTAGATTATGTTAAATAAAGTTTTCTTATAGAACCAAGTATGCCAATTTTAAATTTTTAAACCGCGTTTAAAAATTCCCATTGGTTGCTTTAAAAATCCCAAATTATTGGAGAGTTTTGATTTTGAAACTTTTGTTAATTTGTTTTTGGAGCTATATTAAAATCAAGTTGGCAAAAATGGACTACTTTATTTAAGGTTTCCTAATGGAATCAAGTATGCCAACTCTAAATTTTTAAACCACATTTAAAAATTTTTATTGGTTGCTTCAAAAAACCAAAATTAATAAAGAATTTTGTTTTTAAAATTTTTGTAAACTTGATTTTAAGGCTAATTCAAAATTAAGTAAGCAATATTGAATTTTGTTAAATAAAATTTCCTTATAGAACCAAGTATGCCAATTTCAAATTTTTAAACCACGTTTAGAAATTTTTATCGGTTGCTTCAAAAATCCCAACTTATTGGAGAAATTTGTTTTTGAAACTTTCATAAATTTTTTTTCGGGGCTATATTAAAATCAAGTAAGCAACAATTTACTACTTTATATGAGCTGTTCTTATTGAATCAAGTATGCCAATTCTAAATTTTGAAACCGCATTTTAAAATTCCCATTGGATGCTTAAAAAAACCCAAATTTATAAAGAGTTTTGTTTTTGATATTTTTGTAAACTTAACTTTTAGGCTAATTCAAAATTAAGTAAGCAGTTTTAGATTTTGTTAAATAAAGTTTCCTTGTAGAACCAAGTATGCCAATTTTAAATTTTTAAACCGCGTTTAGAAATTCCCATTGGTTGCTTCAAAAATCCCAAATTATTGGAGAGTTTTGATTTTGAAACTTTCATAAATTTGTTTTGGGAGCTATATTAAAATCAAGTAAACAACAATTGACTACTTTAAGAAAAGTTTTTTTATAGAACCAAGTATGCTTACTTCAAATTTTAAAACCGCGTTTAAAAATTTCCATTAGCTGCTTCAAAAAACCCAAATTTATAAAGAGTTTTGTTTTTGATATTTTTGTAAACTTAACTTTGTGGCTAATTAAAAACTAAGTAAGCAATTTTAGATTATGTTAAATAAAGTTTCCTTATAGAACCAAGTATGCCAATTTTAAATTTTTATACCGCGTTTAGAAATTCTCATTGGTTGCTTCAAAAATCCCAAATTATTGGAGAGTTTTGATTTTAAAACTTTAAGTAATTTGTTTTTGGAGCTATATTAAAATCAAATTGGCAACAATGGACTACTTTATTAAAGGTTTCCTAATGGAATCAAGTATGCCAACTCTAAATTTTTAAACCACATTTAAATACTTCCATTGGTTGCTTCAAAAAACCCAAATTAATGAAAAGTTTTTTTTTTATATTTTTATAAACTTGATTTTAAAGCTAATTCAAAATGAAGTAAGCAATATTAAACTTTGTTAAATAAGATTTTCTTATGAAACCAAGTATGCCAATTTCAAATTTTTAAACTGCGTTTGAAAATTTTCATTGGTTGCTTCAAAAATCCCAAATTATTGAAGAAATTTGTTTTTGAAACCTTCATAAATTTGTTTTTGGAGCTTTATTTAAATCAAGTAGGCAACAGTTGACTATTTTATATAAGGTTTCGTATGGAATCAAGTATGCCAACTCCAAATTTTTAAACCACTTTCAAAAATTCCCATTGATTTCTTCAAAAAACCCAAATTTATAAAAAGTTTTGTTTTTGATATTTTTGTAAACTTAACTTTGAGGCTAATTCAAAATTAAGTAAGCAATTTTAGATTTTGTTAAATAAAGTTTCCTTGTAAAACCAAATTTGCCAATTTTAAATTTTTAAACCGCGTTTAAAAACTCCCATTAGTTGCTTTAAAAATCCCAAACTATTGAAGAGTTTTGATTTTGAAACTTTTGTTAATTTGTTTTTGGAGTTATATTAAAATCAAATAAGCAACAATTGACTACTTTATATAAGGTTTCCATATGAAATCAAGTATGCCAATTCCAAATTTTTAAACGGCGTTTAAAAATTCTCATTGTTTGCTTCAAAAAACCCAAGTTAATAAAGAATTTTGTTTTTGAAATTTTTGTAAACTTAATTTTAAGGCTAATTTAAAAGTAAGTAAGCAACATTGGACTTTGTTAAATAAAGTTTCCTTAAGGAACCAAGTATGCCAATTTCAAATCTTTAAACTGCGTTTGAAAATTCTCATTGGTTGCTTCAAAAATCCCAAATTAATGGAGAGTTTTGATTTTGAAACTTTCATAAATTTGTTTTTGGAGCTATATTAAAATCAAGTAGGCAACAATTGACTACTTGATTTAAAGTTTTCTTATAGAATCAATTATGCCAATTCCAATTTTTTAAACCGTGTTTAAAAAATCTCATTGGTTTCTTCAAAAAACCTAATTTATTAAAGAGTTTTGTTTTTGAAATGTTTGAAAACTTAATTTTGAGACTAATTCAAAATTAAGTAAGCAACATTAGACTTTGTTAAATAAAGTTTCCTTAAGGAACCAAGTATGCCAATTTCAAATCTTTAAACTGCGTTTAAAAATTCTCATTGGTTGCTTCAAAAATCCCAAATTAATGGAGAGTTTTGATTTTGAAACTTTCATAAATTTGTTTTTGGAGCTATATTAAAATCAAGTAGGCAACAATTGACTACTTTAAGACAAGTATTTTATGAAACCAAGTATGCTTACTTCAAATTTTAAAACCGCGTTTAAAAATTTCCATTGCTTGCTTCAAAAAACCCAAATTTATAAAGAGTTTTGCTTTTGATATTTTTGTGAACTTAATTTTGAGGCTAATTTAAAATTAAGTAAACAACATTGGACTTTGTTAAATAAAGTTTTCTTTTGAAACCAAGTATGCCAATTTTAAATTTTTAAGCCGCGTTTAGAAATTCCTATTAGTTGCTTCAAAAATCCCAAATTGTTGGAGAGTTTTGTTTTTGAAACTTTCATAAATTTGTTTTTGGGGCTAATTCAAAATTAAGTAAACAACATTGAATTTTGTTAAATAAATTTTTTTTATGGAACCAATTATGTTAATTTTAAATTTTTAAACTGCGTTTGAAAAGTCCAATTGGTTGCTTCAAAAAACCCAAATTATTGAAGAGTTCTGTTTTTGAAACTTTTATAAATTTGTTTTTGGAGCTATATTAAAATCAAGTAAACAACAATTGACTACTTTAAGAAAAGTTTTTTTATAAAACCAAGTATGCCCACTTCAAATTTTAAAACCGCGTTTACAAATTTCCATTGGTTGCTTCAAAAAACCCAAATTTATAAAGAGTTTTGTTTTTGATATTTTTGTAAACTTAACTTTGTGGCTAATTAAAAACTAAGTAAGCAATTTTAGATTATGTTAAATAAAGTTTCCTTATAGAACCAAGTATGGCAATTTTAAATTTTTAAACCGTGTTTAAAAATTCCCATTGGTTGCTTTAAAAATCCCAAATTATTGGAGAGTTTTGATTTTGAAACTTTCGTTAATTTGTTTTTGGAGCTATATAAAAATCAAGTAGACAACAATTGACTACTTTATAAAAGGTTTTCTTATGGAACCAAGTATGCCAATTTTGAATGTTTAAACCGCATTTAAAAATTCCCATTGGTTGCTTCAAAAAACCTAAATTATTAAAGAGTTTTGTTTTTCAAATGTTTAAAAACTTAATTTTGAGACTAATTCAAAATTAAGTAAGCAACATTAGACTTTGGTAAATAAAGTTTTTTTATGGAACCAATTATGCCAATTTTAAATTTTTAAACCGCGTTTAGAAATTTCCATTGGTTGCTTCAAAAATCCCAAATTATTGGAGAGTTTTGATTTTGGAACTTTCATAAATTTGTTTTTGGAGCTATATTAAAATTAAGTAAGCAACAATTGACTACTTTAAGAAAAGTTTTTTTTATAGAACTAAGTATGGTTATTTCAAATTTTAAAACCGCGTTTAAAAATTTTCATTGGTTGCTTAAAAAAACCGAAATTTATAAAAAGTTTTGTTTTTGATATTTTTGTAAACTTAACTTTGAGGCTAATTCAAAATTAAGTAAGCAATTTTAGATTATGTTAAATAAAGTTTTCTTATAGAACCAAGTATGCCAATTTAAAATTTTTAAACCGCGTTTAAAAATTCCCATTGGTTGCTTTAAAAATCCCAAATTATTGGAGAGTTTTGATTTTGAAACTTTTGTTAATTTGTTTTTGGAGCTATATTAAAATCAAGTTGGCAACAATGGACTTCTTTATTTAAGGTTTCCTAATGGAATCAAGTATGCCAACTCTAAATTTTTAAACCACATTTAAAAACTTTTATTGGTTGCTTCAAAAAACCAAAATTAATAAAGAATTTTGTTTTTAAAATTTTTGTAAACTTGATTTTAAGGCTAATTCAAAATTAAGTAAGCAATATTGAGTTTTGTTAAATAAAATTTCCTTATAGAACCAAGTATGCCAATTTCAAATTTTTAAACCACGTTTAGAAATTTTTATTGGTTGCTTCAAAAATCCCAACTTATTGGAGAAATTTGTTTTTGAAACATTCATAAATTTTTTTCGGGGCTATATTAAAATCAAGTAGGCAACAATTTACTACTTTATATGAGCTTTTCTTATGGAATCAAGTATGCCAATTCTAAATTTTTAAACCGCATTTTAAAATTCCCATTGGATGCTTAAAAAAACCCAAATTTATAAAGAGTTTTGTTTTTGATATTTTTGTAAACTTAACTTTAAGGCTAATTCAAAATTAAGTAAGCAGTTTTAGATTTTGTTAAATAAAGTTTCCTTGTAGAACCAAGTATGCCAATTTTAAATTTTTAAACCGCGTTTAGAAATTCCCATTGGTTGCTTCAAAAATCCCAAATTATTAGAGAGTTTTGATTTTGAAACTTTCATAAATTTGTTTTGGGAGCTATATTAAAATCAAGTAAACAACAATTGACTACTTTAAGAAAAGTTTTTTTATGGAACCAAGTATGCTTACTTCAAATTTTAAAACCGCGTTTAAAAATTTCCATTAGTTGCTTCAAAAAACCCAAATTTATAAAGAGTTTTGTTTTTGATATTTTTGTAAACTTAACTTTGTGGCTAATTAAAAACTAAGTAAGCAATTTTAGATTATGTTAAATAAAGTTTCCTTATAGAACCAAGTATGCCAATTTAAAATTTTTATACCGCGTTTAGAAATTCTCATTGGTTGCTTCAAAAATCCCAAATTATTGGAGAGTTTTGATTTTAAAACTTTAAGTAATTTGTTTTTGGAGCTATATTAAAATCAAATTGGCAACAATGGACTACTTTATTTAAGGTTTCCTAATGGAATCAAGTATGCCAACTCTAAATTTTTAAACCACATTTAACTACTTCCATTGGTTGCTTCAAAAAACCCAAATTAATTAAAAGTTTTTTTTTTATATTTTTATAAACTTGATTTTAAAGCTAATTCAAAATGAAGTAGGCAATATTAAACTTTGTTAAATAAGATTTTCTTATGAAACCAAGTATGCCAATTTCAAATTTTTAAACTGCGTTTGAAAATTTTCATTGGTTGCTTCAAAAATCCCAAATTATAGAAGAAATTTGTGTTTGAAACCTTCATAAATTTGTTTTTGGAGCTTTATTTAAATCAAGTAGGCAACAGTTGACTATTTTATATAAGGTTTCGTATGGAATCAAGTATGCCAACTCCAATTTTTTAAACCACTATCAAAAATTCCCATTGATTTCTTCAAAAAACCCAAATTTATAAAAAGTTTTGTTTTTGATATTTTTGTAAACTTAACTTTGAGGCTAATTCAAAATTAAGTAAGCAACATTGGATTTTGTTAAGTAAAGTTTCCTTATGGAGCCAAGTATGCCAATTTCAATTTTTTAAACTGCGTTTCAAAATTCTCATTGGTTGCTTCAAAAATCCCAAATTATTGGAGAGTTTTGATTTTGAAACTTTCAATAATTTGTTTTTGGGGCTTTATTAAAATCAAGTAGGCAAAAATTGACTACATTATATAGGGTTTCCATATGAAATTAAGTATGCCAATTCCAAATTTTTAAACCTCGTTTGAAAAATCATATTGGTTGCTTCAAAAAACCCAAATTAATAAAGAGTTTTGTTTTTGATATTTTTGTAAACTTAACTTTGAAGCTAATTCAAAATTAAGTAAGCAACACTAGATTTTGTTAAATGAAGTTTCCTTATGGAACCAAGTATGCCAACTTTAAATTTTTAAACCGTGTTTAGAAATTCTTATTGGTTGCTTCAAAAATCCCAAAATATTGAAGAAATTTGTTTTTGAAACTTTCATAAGTTTGTTTTTGGAGCTATATTAAAATAAAGTAAGCAACAATTGAATACTTTATATAAGGTTTCCTTATGGAATCAAGTATGCCAATTCTAATTTTTTTAACCGCATTTAAATATTCCTATTGGTTGCTTCAAAAAACCCAAAATAATAATTAGTTTTGTTTTTGATATTTTTGGAAGCTTAATTTTGAGGCTAATTCAAAATTAAGTAAGCAACATTGAATTTTGTTATATAAAATTGTCTTATGGAACCAAGTATGCCAATTTTAAAATCTCATTGGTTGCTTCAAAAAACCCAAAAAACCCAAGTTACTAAAAAGTTAATATTTTGTTTAATATTGCGTTGGCATAAAAATCGTTAACTTGGCAACACTGTAAAATATTTTACTTTGCAAAAGAATTGACTTGAATAACATTACCAAATTTGGTATTACGTTTTAAGAAGAGCTTAAGATCTAATCAAATCTTAAGCTACAGCTTAAGTTGCGTTTATTATAAAATTTATAACATAAATAATTTTACAGTGTTGCCAAACAAATTAACTAAAAACATTTATTGTTACAGGAAATGTGGTTTGCTTTAATACTCCTAGTACTAATAGTAGGACTACTATTCTACCTAGACACAATCAAACCCAAAAACTTTCCACCAGGTCCAAAATGGCTTCCAATACTAGGAAGCGCTTTAGAAATCTCAAAAGTACGCAAAACATGCGACTCATTTGCTTTCGCAACATCTAAACTAAGTTCAAAATATGGTCCAATAATTGGTTTAAAAATAGGACAAGAAAAAGTTGTAATATGTTATGGAAGCCATGTTATCAAACAATTTCTTTCTAATGATACTTTAAATGGAAGACCAATTGGTCCGTTTTATGAAATACGTACTATGGGACGTAAAGGAGTCCTAATGACCGATGAACATTTTTGGGTAGAACAGAGAAGATTTGTGCTAAAACATTTAAAAGATTTTGGATTTGGGAAGAGGAATATGACTGAATTAATTGAACAGGAAGCTGAAACTATGGTTGGTTACGTTAAGAAACAAATGGGTAAAAATAATGAAATTATAATACAAATGGATAGTATGTTTGGAATCCACGTCCTCAATACACTTTGGAGCATGTTAGCTGGAACTAAATACAGTCCTGAAGATAAAGATTTAAAATATCTCCTCAGCATTCTAACAAAATTATTCAAAAATATTGATATGATTGGTGCCCTATTTAGTTACTTCCCAATATTACGATATTTCGCTCCTGATTACTCAGGCTTCAATCTTTACATGCAAACTCATAGACCAATTTGGAAATTTATTCAGAAAGAAATTGAAAATCATAAGTTAACTCATGATCCTGATAATTTAAGAGATCTCATTGATGTTTATTTGGAAATTTTGAATTCACCAGAAAAACCAGATAGTTTTTCAGAAGATCAATTGTTGGCAATTTGTTTGGATTTATTTATGGCCGGATCGGAAACAACTACGAAATCATTGGGATTCTGCTTCCTTTTTCTGTTATTAAATCCAGAAGTACAGAAAAAAGCTCAAGAAGAAATTGATAGAGTTGTTGGAAGAGATCGGCTACCTTCACTTAGCGACAGACCTAAGTTAATTTATAATTTAAATTAATTTGATTGGAATTAATTTTTAGTGTTTTAGCATGCCTTACATGGAAGCAATAGTATTGGAAACTTTGAGAATATTTATGAGTAGAACCTTTGCAGTACCTCATAGAGCGCTTAGTGATACAACACTTTGTGATTACTTCATACCTAAAGTAAGCAATTTGATTGTAATTAGAAATGATTTAATTATTTTATTTTAGGATACCATGGTGGTTACCAGTTTTTATGGAATCTTTGTAGGTGAAGAATGCATATGGGATGATTCACAAATTTTTAGACCGGAACGCTTCTTAGATGGCAATAGTATTAAAACCTTCGACAACTTCTTTCCATTCGGTTTGGGAAAGAGAAGATGTTTAGGGGAAACATTAGCCAGAGGAAATCTTTTTATTTTTATTTCTAGTTTGTTGCAGAGTTTTGATTTTAAAGTGCCTCCGGGTTGTGAAAAACCTTCAACAGGGACTGTTGATGGTGTAACGGCAGGACCTATACCTTATAAAGGTCTTATATCGCTTAGATCATGATGATTGGTGATTTTTATTTAGTTAATGAATTTTGTAATTTACCTCCCGAAGCTTAAGTTGTATGATTAGGGCGGAAAGATAAGGGTTGGGAGACCCTTTAAAGCCCAGAATGGTTTTTTTATAATAGATATGTTAATTGATTGTAAATGTGTTGTTATTATTAACACAAGTTTTTTTATTTTCAGCAATAATTGTCATTTTAAATCAGTTTGATAAATTTTAGATCACTTCGATTACTTGTAGATCACTTGTAGGTTAGGTTAGATCATATTGTTATCATTTTACGCTACTGCTGGCGGCATTAGCCTTATTCCTGCCCGTAATGCTGGCAACCAACATTACAGGTAGACGCTGACAAGGCGGGTTAGCAAGTGGAAAAGCATATAAAAGTTTGAAATGGGTTTTATTGTGAGATTCAAACCCATAATCTTCAGTGCAGCAGTCAGATGACTAGACTACTGCGCCACGTTTCCATATATTCTAGGTTAGTTAGATCAGTTTAGGTAAGCTAGAAAACAAACAAACGCTGCGCACCTTTAAAAGAAAAATAAATTAAAAAGCAAATTTCACGCACTAAACTTTAGAAATGAAGGATATGGTGGACACTATCTTCGTCAACTTCATTCTCCAGGTTTAGTTTTATTAAATGTTGTCCTTTGCAATGCCGCCCACATTTCTTCTGCCTCATTCTCCGCATTACTAAGCATTAATTAAATAGAAAATTGTACTAGAAGAAGAAGAAGGTCTATCCCCCCCCCCCCCAAAAAAAACCGGCTACAAATTTCTTTTTGGAGGACAAGAGTAAATCCTCCACCAGGTGCCCGAAGAGAAAATGAGTACACTGCCGCCATAAATTTGAACAACACCAGAGAGGGCAAACAATCTTGCTCACAATGCAAGCCCTGGTGCCGCAAATCAACTCTGAAAAACCCAGTCCAACGGAAACTGAAAAAGAAAAAGAAAATTCGGAGTACATTTTCTCTTATTAAAACCACCGCGCTTTCAACGACCGCAAAACAACCTTCAGCCGGACCATCAATCTAACAAACGCAAGGCCAAAAAAACTTTTACCATAGTCAGGTTGAAGCTTACACCCACAAATGAAGAAGGTGCTGTATAATTGTGTTGTTGGTGATGTTTGGAATCTCACCTGTGGTCTTCCATAGTTTGAAACCATTGGATGCATGGTAAGGTATGCATGCATCGGAAAGTAGAAGTCCACCTGGTTTAGCGTAGAAGGTATCCAGTTGTACGCAGTTTCTTCTTTGGGGTGGCAGTTGGCGGTTGCTTGGACTTTAACATTAGTTTCTACCCAGACTGCTACCACTACAACACGACCACTGCTATTCCCACTGACCACGGCTATGGACTCAACCAGATACCGATGACCGCCTCAAGTGCTCTACCTCTTACACCAAGCCTGCACTCCCTACCGTAGATCTTCTTCCAACAACTGGTTATTCCCAAGGAAGCCTACTAATAACGACCACCGCTATGTCCACTGTCCACACCAATAACGGAACACACTCTCCAAGACCATACAGTACTCACGGCATTTCATACCCAACCTTTGAAGATCAAAAACAATGAGATGACGGTGGCGCTCCCACAGCTACCCTATAGTCTATCTCCGGCAATCTATTGGAAGGTGCAATCTCTTGGCTTAAACTTGCAAGCTATGAAACAGCCTCATACGCTTGTCAGGTGTATGGTTCGGACCGGTCATACCATGCATGACACCAGAAGGAGTTAACTACAACCAACACCAGGTGGATAACAACGGTAATCTATCCAAAATCAATACCACAACCTAGAAAGGGCTTCAAACAACCCTTTTTAACACCATCAATTTTCCTCTCCCCTCCCTCCACCAAGCGGCACAGAAACCGGTAACACCCTGAGTGCTGGTTGTTGATGTGTAGTTTTACCAAGAGTCTGTGGAAGTTGTCTTCCACTTAATGACAGTAGGGCCCGGTTGTTGTGAAGACTTTGTAGTTGTAGTCATTTATTGCTAAAATAATTAGCATATTCACGCACCATGACCAGTTTCTTTGGCGTTTGCGGATTGCAGATGTCGGCGTTCCTGGCTTATTGCAGTCTAGCATCTTTGCTTTTTCTTGATCTTTCTGGTTTGTTCCAAATTTTGGGCAGCTAGGTTATCCAGTAAAACACTGTCATGGGTAGTTGTGCGTTCTCCATTCTAGCTTTGCTTGTTCCTTGTGCAAGGCGCAAAATTGGCCTTTGGGTAGTGTATAGCACCGTTTTCTAAATTTTTAGGTATTCCCATCTTTAGAAAAACCTTTGTTTCAATTTTTTGGTGGTAGTCTTGCTTGTCACGGTAACTACAAGAGTGTCCATAATTGTCAAGGTAAACTTGTTCCCTATTTTGGTAGTGTCTAAAGCGCCACTCTCTCCCATGGCTTTCTTGGCTGTTGGGACTTTAACAGTGCTTTGAGTTATGTAGCTCCAATTTTCACTTTTAAACACGTCGGACACCTCTTGGTGTAGGTTTGGACGTTTCTTCAAATTCTTGACCAATAGTAGGCTCTAAGAATAGCTGCGGTGGTTGTCAAGTAGTGATGTTTGATCACTTTGTGTTGTGCTCGTACGGGTACCACTGGTCCTCAAGAGCTATTCTATTTTTCTAATTTGGTACTCCCAATTTTTTTTTTTTTTAGCGTTTTGGGTCAACTGGCATTTTATGATTTTTATGTATTATGTTCTGAATGTTGGTACTTTCCGTTTAGAGACCGCGGACCATGGTGGCCAAGGTTTCTCCTTCTAAGAGGCGTAATTTTGCAAAGTCCTTTCTATATGGCGCGCTTTGCTAGTTGGGCAAATAAATAATTCAGCTTTGGGAGTCGTTGTTCTTTTGGGTTCTCAGTTGGAGTAGCCCAGGATTGCTACAACGCAAACGTTATATATATTCTTGGCTTCAGTTTGTCCATAGCTGTTTTAATTTCTTCAAATGCTGTTTCTTCCACACAAAGGGATTCTTGTTTCTTTAAATTTTGTTAATGGTACAGTCATTTTGGCATATCCAGGTATGTACTCTTTTAGCCACGTGCACAGGCTTAAAAAACTTTTTGGTTGTTTAGTTATGGCGTTTGTCCTCAAATTAAATTGAGGTAATGTTATCAGGAGTTAGCTGATTAGGTGGTCGAAGTACTCTACGGCTGCAGGAATATGACCTAAAGTACCACATAAAAAAATGCGCGTTTGGACAGATGTCCGTGGAGTACTTCAACTACCTACGGGTGTCTTACGGGTTCTGCGTAATTGTTGGAAGACACAAAAATATTGTCTAGATAGAGAAGGACAATATTTCCTAATAGGCCTGCCAGCAGCCAAGACATTAACTTCTGGATAATGGCGGTTTTTTAATTCAAACCTTAAACTAAGTCCCACCGTCAAAAGCAGTAAAGGTAGTCAGGCGTTTGTAGCCTTCAACCATTAGGATTTGCCAATATCCGGTCTTTAAATCGATCTTACTGAATACTTTTGCTGGTCCAAAGTTTTTCAGCGTCTCGTACACTCTTTGGGAGTGGTGCCGCTTCTTTCTTGGTCACCTTATTCAATTTGCGGTAGTCTACGCAAAATTTGATAAACCTCTTTTTTAGCTTTATCAACACCATCGGGGCGTAGTAGCTGTTGAAGCTCTACTTGTTGGTCAACAGTTCTGCCACTTGAGCAAATATTTGTGTCTTTTTAAGGACATTGTAAGTATATCTTGCTGCTGTCACTAGTGTATGGTCAACGAGTTTAATAGCATGTTTACAATCTTTGTCGTAGTTGGAGTCACTCGTTCAAACTAGTTTCAAATTTAATTGGCTTAAAGAAGGTGTGGTTGGGTAGCACCACTGGTTTGTGTGATGCTGTTTTTTCGAGTTGTGGAGATACCAATATATAGTAAATTGACAATTTTTGTCATAATAAATGTATTTCCGGGCATAGTCTAGGGTAGCCCAGTCGTCCAGCCATGGGTTACCAAAGATTAACGTCGAGGTTACTAGAAGTGAGATCTCTTGGGTTTGATCTCCTATGGTAATGTTCGTGGTCGCCTCGCTAGTGGTTTTCATCTTGGCACTTAGGTCTGCCTTAACTTTACCAAAAGTTGTGGCTAGCCCCGTTATCTTCAAGGGCTTGAATTTCATGTACCTAAGTTGACAAATCCAATCGTTGGATAACAACCGCCTGGCAGTTGAGGCACTTAGATCATTGATTGCGGGACAGTAGTTTCAACTGAAGTCAACGCCCTCTTGCTCAAGTGTTTGTGATCCAATTTTTTCTTCACAAACACTTGGGCGGGAGGGTGTGAACTCAGTTCATTGATTGCAAAACAATAGTTTTAACTGGAGTTCCCGCCCACCCACCCAAATGTTTGTGAACAAAAAATTAGATTACAAACACTTGGGTAGGTGGGAGAGCACTCAGCTCATTGGTTGCGGGACAATAGTTTCAATTGTGGTTCCCGTCCACCCACCTAAGTGTTTGTGATTCGATTTTTTTAGTGGGTGGGCGGGGAACTTAGCATATTGACTGCGGAACAGTAGTTTCAACTTTCCATCGTTTATCGGTGTTGTACTTTAGGGATTAAAGAAAAAGGGATTTCTTCTTTTTCTTCTTCTTGCTTGTTTGTTGTTGCCAATTCGGAGTAGTTTGGGTTGGTACAAGTAATTAAGTTCTTGTTGTAGAAATATGTAGGTTTGTACATTTTCTTGTTGGGCACTCAGTTTATTGATTGCAGGACAATAGTTTCAAATGGAGTTCCCGCCCACCCACCCATGCAAGACAGTAAGTTTCAACTTTCTAACGTTTATCAGTGTAGTACTTTGATTCCTTCTTCTTCTACTTTTTGTTTGTTTGTTGTTGTGCTTGAGCCGATCGGTTCCGCCTAACTGAGGTGGTTTGGGTTGGTACAGATGAGCAAGTAGAAATCTGTAAATTTGATCCAATTTTTTCTTCACAAACACTTGGGGAAGTGGGAGAGCACTCAGTTTATTGATTGCAAGACAATAGTTTCAATTGAGGTTCCCGCCCACTCACCCAAGTGATTGTAAACAAAAATTTAGATTACAAACACTTGGGTGGGTGAGCGGAGCACTGAGTTTAATAACTGCGGGACAGTAGTTTTGACTGGGATTTCCGCCCATCCACCCAAGTGTTTGTGAACAAAAAAATTAGATTAAAAACACTTGGGTGGAGGGGAGGGCACTCAAATCGTTAATTGCGGGATAATAGTTTCAACTGGGGTTCCTGCCTTGTTTGTGATCTTTTTTTTTTTAACAAACCTTTAGGTTTACGTGCAGGGCACTTAGTATATTGATTACGGGACAGTAATTTTAACTTTTCATCGTTTATCGGTGTTCTACTTTAATCTCTTCTTCTTTTTTTTCTTCTGGCTTGTTTGTTGTTGTGCTTGGGCCAGTGGGTTTTGCCAAACCAAAGTACTTCAGGTTGGTACAAGTGATTGAGCTTTTGTTGTGAAAATATGTAGGTTTGATCCAATTTCTTATTCAGAAACACTTCACTCACTTCATTGATTGCGGGACAATAGTTTTAATTGGGGTTTTTTGCACACTTTTGGGCACTTAGTTTCAACTTTCCATTGATTATTGGTGTCGTACATGATCCCTTTTTCTTCTTCTTGCTTGCTTGTTGTTGTGCTTGAGCCTGTAAATTATGTTTTTTGTTCTTTCCGGCCCTCCACTCCATTCTCTACTTCTGGAAAAGGTTAGAGTTAAGCTTCAATTTATGTTTAGCAGAAAACGCTCTTCTTCTGGAAATGTTGAAAACTTGCTGGATGCGGAGTTCTACCAGCAATGCCAAAGTATTGGTTAATTCATTGGCTGAATGGAGTGACTCATCAGTTAAGTGTTACGCCTTGCCTGGCTTGCTGTTGTATTGCTCCTCAAATGTATGAGCGTCATCTTTCATCGCTTGAAAGAGATGACCGTGTTTTGGCACATTGTGCTGTGCAAAATGTTGCTCCAGTATGCAAAGAATCAAATTTTTTTTGTAGGCTAAACCACCAAAATGGGGTGATTTGGGTTGGTACAGATGATTGAACCCTTGTTGTAGGAGAGCATAGGTTTATACATTCATTAGTTTGGTGGCAGCGGTGGCGTATTTTGTTGTAGCCTTATGGTAGGTATTGTAACACCGTAGAGTTAGAGAGGTAAAATACCGTCCGGAGAATCGGTGCCAAAGAGTATGGTAAATCTTCCCGGTGCAGTCCTCAATGTAGAAATCGCCATCATAGTGGAGTCCGTAGACATAGCAAGGGTCGTCATCTTAGTAAAGTCGTTGTGGTAGCTTGGATTCATCTTAAACAATTGAAATGGAAAGGTGCAGCGCAAAAGTTTGATATTTTTACCTCAGCTCAAGCTGTGTTGCTTCCATTTTGGTTCTCCTAAGCGGCATCAACCTAAACCTCGTCAACAACTCTACCCAACCGCTCCTAACGGCTTCTTCTAAGTACAGCCTTTCGGCATTTGTAGTTATTGAAAGACACAAATTCCCAAACTACACCACTAAAATATGGTTTATATCCAAATTTGGGCTCCCACCAATCGGCAGACTGTTAAGAACACTTTTCCTAATCTCAGACAATCATTTCGTTAATTTTCAAAGATGCAAGAAATGCATAAAAATTGTCTCAACAAACGCAATAAATCCGCAAGGCCTACGCCCGAGAAATCTTCTTCTAGGAGCTCTGTTACCCGCAAATCAGCACCAAACAATCTAGACGTAAAGTTAGCCGCTCTTTAGAAAAATTTGCTGCTTTCCAAGAGACAATGTCTGCTGTTCTGAGCCTCAAAAACTACTTAGTTACTAAGAGTCTGCTTTTAGAATGCAAACAAAATTTTAGATAAAATAGCGCAAAGTAGTTGAATTCTTCTTTAAACAAAATACTAGTGTCTGAGTCGAACCACAAACCCAAGCATAGGCTATGAATTTTTGATTCAGGCACGTGTCCGCAAGAGGCGTAGCTTCTAAGTTAACAAAACTGGCTTTGATAAGCCAAGTCATCTAATCCAAGATGACTCAGACAACCTCAGCCAAGACCCAGCAGTATTCTTGCACCATTGAGCTATTGGCCGCAGTGGGCCTTAAATAGTTTAGTCCCAGAAATACCCAAAAAGACATCTTCATCGGCCTCTGCCCAAAACTTGTGGTAGCTTTTTTAGAACTTAATTTCCTGGACGAGTAGTCCCCTAGCATCAATTCACTTCCTGAGGTGTTTTCCAAGAAAAACAAAGCCCGAACTGCACTTACTCCATTATTAATTTAATAAACCTTATCAAGCATACCACCAGTCAAAAGACTGCCATCATCAACTACTTCTAACAAAAAATAGACCGTAACATACCAAATACGTTTATATACTTGGGAAAGTCGGAAATAACCCGAAAACATGAAACACTGATCTTATATCGATACAGTATACACTACTCACTACTTTCGTCTTGGCGTCATCTCTTGTAGAACCTACCTTATATGCAGTTGATAAAGCCTGCATGCTTCTAGAGCGTTGAAGTTGGAATGACTTGTAGACGCTCTCTGAAGAACTGTAATGCTTCTCCATTCCATATCCACAGCCAGAAGAACCAAACACTTAATTTTAAAACACTAAAAATGAATAAATAAATATAAATATTTTGAAGCAAATAATTTTTTTAATATTTTGTTTTAAAGCCAAAAAATTCTAGCTAGCTTTACTGTAAAATATTAATAAAAAAATTCTAATGGAAGAAGGAGCAAGATAATTAATAAGCTTATATATATATTATAGGTTAGGAATAAGCTTATAGTTGAAAAGAAGTACTTTCAAATTAAATTGTTTTGTATAATTTTAATCAGCCAATAACAATCAAACTACAAGGCGGCCATTTTGATAACGCTTTGTGACGTCACAGCACACAAATTAAATTGCAATTAATTAATTAATTTAATCATAACCTATCAATTTCACAAATCAAATTACGTATAAGAATTGTTAAACAATTCAATTTGACCATTAATTATCTTCCAATCATCTGATTAAATTGTAAAATTGTAAATGCAATTTTACTATGGTGCTTATATGGGAGCTACTTTCATGCACATTTTACATATAAATAATGCATCCGCGGTGCAATTAACTATCAAAATACTTAATATATAGTTAGTAGATTGTAATTTTACCTTTTGTTAACACCGCACTACACATCACGTATGATTTTAGTTTGTTTAAAGAAGCACTAATTATCCGGCACTTGACTTGTCATATACGCGGAGGCTACTGCTATTGCCAACCTAACAACCAACCTAAATTGCAATTAAATAAATGTAACTATATAAAATATATAAAGAATTATATATGTTCTGATATACACGAAATTGTATAATAGTAATTATAATTTATGCAAAAAATTTATTCTATTTTTAATTTTCAAATTTCCGTTTTAATTCTTTTATGTCATTACCATCAGCTTAATATCCCGAAATAATTAGTTTATTTGTTCATTCTCAGAATGCTATTAACCATAGCCATTAAATAAAGTCATTAAGTCAGTTAGTATAAATAGTCAATACACCCTTTAAAATATTCACTTTGAATTGTGGTGGTGAACAATGTTGACGAAGTAAGTTAAAAATCAATTAGTTTAAATAAATAAAGCCATACTGATGAGAGGTAAACCTCGAAACGCGTCTATGGATGTTTTTTAGTTTAGAATATTTTTTCATAAATTTAATTTTTTAATGTTAAATGTAACTAGTTTAATTAAATAATGTTATTAATTGAATTTGTTTATGTTTTAAGCATGAATCAAATGATTTAACATAATGAAATAAATGTGAAAATAGACGCGTAATGTCACAATTATTAATTTACATTTTATAATGATTTTCTAATGTAATTCAACCATGTGTTACTAATCAATTAACAATTTAAAGCAAAAAGTGAATCATGTAGATTTTAACATGGGCATATACATACATGCACTATTGTTTTACAAATTTTTGTTGTAAATAAGTACAGTAATCCCACAACAGCTTGGTCTATGAAATATGTAAAATGTAAGCGAAAGAAAAATATGCTAAAACAAGCAAAGAAATAAGTGCAAGAAAGCAAACAAACTTTGTGTGTATACTAAGTTGGCCAAACTGTATTGGTATTATTATATTAAAATGCTTCAAACTTGCTTAACAAATAGTATAAGTTAGTTAAAAGAATTATACTTACTAACAATGTTCTAATAATCACTTTTACTATCAATATTGTTAATAATTGTGAATACTTCTTTTGTAACTCTCAGTTTTTCTCGTTCGCAGTGTACAGACAGATATTGTAAGCAATTATTTTTGCTAGATTTTAATAAATATGGAACAATTTTTATAATAATAACATAACCTAATTTGTACTTTAAAGTAAAATTCTATGTAAGTGCCATCTATACGTAGTGCAAATTACTTGCTGTATTGGACATTTGACAGATTAAATTATAAATTATGCAACTAAATATACATGTAAGCGCCATCTATACGTGGTGCAAAATACTTGTTCAATTGAACATTTGACAGAATGTTTATCATATAGAATTATAAATTATGCAACTGTTAAGAATGCAGTGGTGGGAGTGGTTTATAAAGTCAGTGTCACACAACTGTAATTGCAACATGTTCTCGTTGGTATTATAATACAGCTAACTTCACTTTGTTTATTATATTATAATAAAATGATTTTAAACTATTTAAAAACTTTAAAGCAGACACAATATAGTTTATTGCTTCTTAATTAAATATTAAAAATATTAATATGTTTAGTACAAATGTATATTAGTCACTTTTAATACTAAAATTTATTAAAAAGAATTTTTAGAATTGCATGACGTTTACTCATATTTAAGTTTTTAAAGTTACTGTACGTCAGCAACAAAAAATTGTAATTTACAGTTGAAATACATATAATTATTTACAAATGCGTTAACCTAATTACAATAACGCAAAAAACTGATAAATATTAAATTGTTAACTAAATTTTTTCAATTACAAGTAGTTTTGTTTTAATCTGGTAGATATTTTATTGTAAATTGGGTAGGCCTCTAAGCCAACCAGAGCATTGTTTCCCAGTTGCCATAACAACTACCGCTGTCTTAACGCAAACAAACTATAATTTCTACTTCAAAGTAAAATTTTAAGTAAGCGCTATCTATACGTGGTGCAAAGTACTTACTTTATTGGATATTTGACCGAATGTTCATCATATTGAATTATAAGTTATGCAACTAAGTATACACTTCAGTGTTGCCAACCATAGCAACATACTCTGCCAGAATATGCAATACATCGAATCAAATTGTATGTAATTTCACAATAAAGTGAAATGTCATCAAACGTGTGGCATCTAATGTCAGTGTAGATTGTAATTATTTAATGTTAATTGCACACTTGTGAACATTTAT